>JAJGRW010000590.1:173263-200760 GCA_025461045.1 Carex parvula
AAAAATTCGGCCTGCAAAATGTTAATCCGGATTGTTTTCGCAGTCTTTATATAAATAAAAATATATAATATTCCTTCTATGTTAAAGAATATATAAATATTTGTAATATTTCAATAAAAAAATAAAAAGATTATAACATTTTTTGTTTAATTAAAAATAAATAAATAAAACATTTCCGGTTTCATGAAAAAAATTCTATTTTGAGATCTAAACAATAATTTTAATTTTTAGTTTTACGAAATCGTGTATTTGTTCTGTGGTTTTGAGAGGGCTAAAATTGTAAATTAAATTTGCAATTTTGGAACATAAAATCGTGAATTAAAATTGCAGTTTGAGCATTTTTTTAAATCTTGTCAAACAAAATTTAGAATTCGACTTTTTTTTTAATATTAATAAAAATTTCGGTTTACCACAATTACAAACCTATCACCATACAAATTTACAGCCAACTATCATTACATCATTTAAATAAAATAATACATTTTAACAAACATGGCACTATAATTATACACTAATAGAATTCGACGATCGTGTCAACCTAGCTAATAATCATCTCAATTTATAACAAAAATTAAACGAACATAACAGAATTTAATAGCAAAACTTCTGAAAAATACATACCATATCACAAAACAACAATTCTTACACACTACAAAAAAAAAATAGACATAAAACAATTTAGGGAAAAAAATTAGTTGAGAGAGGCTACGGTACTATGCATAACACACTTTGATTGTATGGATCCATATCTTCATTTTAAAAGTCTAGATAGTCAATTTGAACCGTTTATCATGATCTCCATGTGAAAAAATATACTCGGAGACTAAATTTTACGTTATTTAGATTTTCTTTACTATATTCTTAGGAAGAATTTCAGGTATATCTCTCTAAAATCTTAAAATTATGTATTTTCTCTCTAAAGTTTGTAGTATCATATTTACCTCCTAAATTTTAAAAACTCACAAATTTACTTATGACATTTTCTTGTAAAACTCATTCTAAATTTATAGATTACCCATTATAACCTTTACTAAAAAAATATGTATTCTATGTAAGAGAAATGTTCAGTCTTCTAATCGGTCGATTTTCGAGGAAAATAACGCATTTCTCTACTTGTGGCGCACACACAATGGCTTGTAGGCATTCGTTTGTGTGTGCGTCATAAGTAAGAAAATTAATCATTTGCCATCACAAATGAGCCAATAAGAAAATTACTCATTTGCCATCACAAATGGGCCAATTAATCATAAGTAAGAAAATTAATTATTTGTCTAAAAACATGCTATATATATTTTTATTTTCTAATAAAGGTAAAGTTGATATTCTATAAATTAATTTCGAACAAGTTTTAAACTTTTAATAGAATAAGCAAATGATTGGATAAATTTGTGAGTTTTTTTTTAATTTAGAAGGGTAAATATGATATTACGAACTTTAGAGGGGGGAATATGTAATTTCAAAAATTTTGAGGGGTTTTGTATGTAATTTACATATATTTTTAAATAGGTACAAAATCCTTTTATCTAAAAATTCTGGATCATCCAAAAGTGGTACTGTCTTTTTACCCGTCAGAAAAAAAGTAACAAAATTAAAAAAAATGTAAACTTTGGCATCCTAGCATATTTTCAAATAGAGATTATATAATCAGTTCAGATAGAGTGTTATGACTTTAAAAATAAAAATATAAATTCAGTACCTACCATATTGCATCATACATAGTACCATAACCTCATTCCTAATTTAAAATATAACATAATGTAACACCAACATTTTAATTTCGTACACGCCATTGATATTTAATCGACGAAGAGAAAAAACTTTTACCAAAAAACAAATTATCACACTCATAATCTCTCCTCCAAGAAGCAAATAAGCATCAACCATATGCAAAAAAAGCAACCGATTATTATCATAACGTTATAATTTTACTCTAAGTTATAACGAGTCAGTTTTTGCGATTTTAAAGTTCAAACAGTCGATCCGAACCGCTCAACATGATCTCCATATTAAAATGTCCTTGGAGATCAAATTTCATATTTTTTTTGAAATTTTTTTACTATTTTTTTAGATAGGTACAAAATTACTGTTTTTTTCGGAGAGAGAGAGATTGACTAATATCAAAATATTTGTTCCAAAGTCGTGGTACAACCAATATAATTGATTTTCTGATTTTTAAAGTTGAAACGGTCAATCCAAATCGTTAGATATTCTCTCTATATTAAATGTGCTTGGGGGACCAAATTTTAGATTTTTTAGAATTTTTTTACTATTTATTAAACTAGTTTTAAAATCGTTGATTTTGATAAACACTGAAAATTTTCTGGATCATTGAAAACAATGATTTTAAAACTGGCTTAATAAATAGTAAAAGAAATTTCAAAAAATCTAAAATTTGGTCCCGAAGAACATTTAATATAGATTGAATGTTGAACGATTTGGATCGACTGTTTGAACTTTGAAAATGTAAAAACCGAAGTGTTTGTTCCATGGCCTAGGAACAAACGTTTTGATATTAGCCAATCTCTCTCTCTCTCTCTCTCTCTCTATATATATATATATATATATATATATGTATATATATATGAGTAGGATTAAAATGCCCCATTGGTTTTGTGCCTTATCATGCCCCAACATCGTTATCTCTATTTCAAAGTTTACGCAGTTGATCTGGACCGCTCAATATGATTTTCATATTAAAATGTGTTTGGATACAAAATTTTAGATTTTTTGAAATTTTTTTTGCTATTTTTTAAGATAGGTACAAAATCACTGTTTTTAGAAAATTTGGACCATTCAAAAATAATGATTTTGTACCTCTCTAAACAATTAGTAAAAAATTCTAAAAATTCTAAAATTTGTTATCCAAGCACATTTTAGTATGAAGATCATGTTGAATGGTTCGGATCAATTATTTAGACTTTAAAAATAGAGATAACAATGTTGGAGCACAATGGGGCATTTTAACCCTACTCTCTATATATATAGAGGCGGAGGTACTAAGTGTAAATGGGGGTCAATTGACCCCCATTTATTTTCAGAAATTTTGTACTTATGATAAATTTCTATGTAATTTAGTAGAAAATGTTATTGAACTGTCAAATTGATCCTCATTCACAGTATAAAATTTTTATATGCTTAACCCCCATAGTTTGAAAGTCTGGCTCCGCCCCTGTGTATATATATATATATATATAAAATAAGAAAATAACTAATAAATATTTAATACCCTAGCTATTTCGTTTGGAATAACATGCATGATAGAAATGTTTTTAATGTTCTCTCTGATCTCCCTTCCTTCCCAGAGTTTCAAACTCTGGTAGCCTCTACCAGAGTTTCAAAAAACAAAAAAATCTCCCTTCCTCCCCCCTCTCTATCTCTACCAATTAAGCAGTCTTTAGATACATCTAAAGGGCGTCAAGAATAAAATTTGTCATCGTCAACATGTAATTAGAAGCGATAGATTCGAAACACATATATCAACTACTCCAATTTTAAATGTCAGCCATCAAAAAAATTTCACACGAACAACCTTATGATAAAATTATTAGATATCAGCGAACCAAGGTAAAGTAAGGACCACTATATAATTTTCATTGTTTTTTATTTGGTTTTGTGCATGCCAAATAGGGCTGTCAAAAAAGCTCGCGGCTCGTGGCTCGCTCGTGACTCGTCTCTAGCTCGCTCGCTAACAGCTCACTCGGTAGTGGACCGAGCTATTAACGAGCCAGCTCGGTTCAGGCTCGGGCCAAAATAAACGAGCTGAGCCAGGGGTCAGCTCGGACCGGGTCAGCTCGGCTCGTTAAGCTACAGTGGATTTAAGGTTTAGCCCCGTATAATTTTAAGTCCAGTCTCATTTTCAAAGGCGCAATTATGCAAAATTGATGTATTTTCGGTTTGGGAAGAATAATATGGGCTTCAGTTGCTTGAAGATGTGCCTGCTGGACGATTTCTTAAATTTTTTGAATGAGCTTTCTTATTTTTTATTTTTGAATTTGTATAATAACAACCCAATAAAGCCCAACGAGCCAGCTCGTCAGCTCGCGAGCTAGCTCGGACTGGCTTGTTACAAGCTGAGCCAAGACTTTTGGCTCGGGACTCCTAGGTCCGGCTCGCTCGGCTCAGGCTCGGACCAGAATTAACGAGCTGAGCCAAGGCCCAGCTCGGCCCGAGCCAGCTCGTTTACAGTCCTAATGCCAAAGGCGGATGTATGATGAAGTTGGCAAATAACTAAAATGGAAATATCCCTTTCTTATTAGAATATATACACACAGCTTGCTTTAGAGTGTGAGCATCTTCATCTCTAACAAGGAATCCTTTGTAAACTATTACAAAATTAGGTTTTGAAGAAGACCCTTGGTCACAGAGTAACCCTAGATACAAGTTATCTGGCAAGTTGCAAACCTAGCAAGTATTAAATTAGGAAAAGAATAATGGAAAGCATCAAATATATTAAAGGAGATCTAAGATCAGGAGACACTATCAATTCAGCCCATTCCTTGAAAACCCCTTGAAAGCTATTCAATACCAAATATATATATTGACAAGTAGGTATTTCTTTATTCATCTGTAGATGTTTTAATATAGATCCTCCTAAGTCCTAAGCACCAGATTGCTTCCATATATACAGATGAAGTTTAGTAGTTAATTAATTAATTTGTTACCTTGATATCATGTAAAGACATGTATTTTGCATATTTACTGTTTAGGCAAGTTTAAAATGCAGCGATGCATAATTGCATATGCTTTAGGTGAATCATCATATATATAATTTTAATCTGGTATATATATTCAATCAGCTCAATAATGAAGCTGTAGTCTTTATAATAAATTTTATATATATCAGTCACTATAGGACATCCATAAAGAAAACAAAAAAACAATGCATGAGACCACTTCAATGGCCTGTATCAAATATTTTATACTGGTATCATACTGAGATTTCTGTACTATATATATATATGTCTCATTGATGTCTTCGGCAATTCCATAATCCACTTTAGGAAATAATGTCAGAGATGATAATCACCATTGATGTGTACTTCCTGTGATATTTGAGTTACTTTTTTCTCCAAAAAAAGGAAAATAAAAATAATCAAAAGACAGATAATTCTTCACAAGTCACAATTAATGTACGCAACACCACATTTTCTTTAGCACCAATCAAGTACCAGTGTTCTATATATTACAATCAGAGTTCTAAATAGCTAGTTATAGTTGCACTATAACTTTTTCGGACCTTAAAACTATAACGCTATCGGCCGTATTCGGCACTATAGCTAACTAGCTATAACTGTTCTTTTAGCCTTTTCGTGATGACGGGATAATCGTTATTTAGAACATTGATTACGAGTGAATTATACCTCTAAGGTATCTGATCGTATAGAATACTTGCGGTCGGACCAAAATCAATTCAGGGCCTACAAAAAATACAAAGAGATCTACTTTGAAATTCATGTAAGGATTTGAATTCATGGCTTACTCCATTTTTTTTAAATTTATAAACATTTTCTCAGTTGTAGGCTTGTGGCGACAACTTTTCACCCTACCCCAAAAGCAAACGCACAAATAAAAAGGGCTGTTGCAGCCGTACCTGGAATCTATAAGTGGACATGCAACGTTTCTATTTTGGATTGGTTCCATGACCCAGAGAATATATTGGACCAATGAGTTTTTCCTTTGTTTAATTGTTGACTTTCACCCAATGATATCTTAATGATCTATATGTTATTATTAACAAATAAATTTGAGGGTCAGACAATTAGGAAATTTAAACTCAAGCAACTTCCTTAATCGTTATATTAAATAGTACCCAAGTTTCTGAAAATCTTAAATGTGTATATATATTAATTAACGCCAAACGTGAAATTAACTTATAATTCCGTGTGAAATCTGATCATATTAGGCCCTCCCCAATTTAATCTACCAAACATGACAAGATGCCTTTCTCTTGCAAAGTCATATATAATAGAGTAGAACTAGGGTGTTCTTAAGCTCAACAAATTCCTTTGTGAGCTTAACTCAAAAACTCATCAAATTGATTTCAAACGATGCATCCAAACTGTTAAAACTGATCTACTTCACGAGTGATGCATTTACATGTCAAATTTATAAATTTTCGAACTAATTTAGTATAAAGTCAAGCGGTAAAAAAAATAGTTTATAAGTTAATTTTGATGTGTTCATTTTTTTATTATTTTTTGAACGGTTGACTTAATTTATATTAAATTAAAAACTTGACATGTAAACTCATAACTCGTGAAGTAGATCGGTTTCAACGGTTTTGATGCATCGCTTGATGAGCTTAAGAACACCCTAATTCTACTCTATATAATACGTTCAACAAATTAACAATTCCTCATTTCTCATATTGTTACTTGTACTGGTGTATGTGCCTATTTGTTATATTATGTGTATATATATGGAGAATAAAATCATACCGTAGCCAAAGTCGGTTTCCTAAGATCTTATATGGTTTCTTTCTCAATTGGCACTTTACGAAGTCCTTGCACAGCCCCTTCGATTCATTTTAAATTTGCAAAGCTCTTGCTGAGTGCATAATGCCATTGATCGAGAGATCAAGTTTCACAACTGAAATATATCATTAGCAATCGAGCGTCTCGTGTGTAGAAACTGATTCTCTTGCTTCAAATCAAGCAAGAGTTGTCTTTCTAGAATGGAGTTTAGATATGTTATGTGTTTTGTTGAGAGAGAGAGTTTCAAATTTATTTATAACTTGAATATGTTTTGATGAAATATTACGTTCGGAACATATAAAACATGTAAGGGCACAAGGTTCATGACTCGTGAACGAAGGGATCATGAAGCATGGCCGGTTCGGTTCGGTTCATGAAGGGATCATGAAGGGTTCATGACTCGTGAATGAAATATTATGTTCAGAACATATAAAACATGTACGTAAGGGCACAAGGTTCATGACTCGTGAATGAAGGGATCATGAAGCATGGCCAGTTCGGTTCGGTTCGGTTCGGTTCGGTTCAGTGTGAACCAGTGCCTACTTGCTCGTCCTGAGAGCTTGCCTGCACTCCTTATCACACCTCTCTTTCTATTGATTCAAAGTTGCCCGAACCTCTTGAAAGTTGTTCGAACCCATTAAAAAGCTGGTTCTTGTCTGTGGTTGATTTTATTTCACTATTTCACTTATTTCATATTTTGAATCAATCCAACCCATCTAACTTACATTGATCCAAATTGACCTTTTGAAAATGACCCAAACATCCTGAAACACTGACCAGCTTATTTTACCTGCCCTTTCTTCCACATTTTTGTTTTATTTATTTGTTGAGTATTATAATTAAAACCTGAAGTAACCTCTCAAATGAGGAATGACAACCTGAAGTAACACTGACCAGCTTATTTATTTTTTGTTTTATTTATTTGTTGAGTAATGACAACAATATAGGAAGAGATATCGAGATCAGCCAATAGAGCCTCTAATGAGATAATTTCATCGAATCAACGATTTCTTCAATATTTCTTATCATTTTTTCATTGTCTGCTTGTTAAAATATATTTATTTGGATCAAACTTTTCCTTAGCTGGCCTATACATGTAAGGCCTAGTACAAAAGCCAGCATAACCACGTTTAATCCCTCATTTCCTATTGCAACTTGGGGAGCTAGGTTTCCTTAATAGTTTTCTAAAGAAAACTATACCAATTTGCATTTGTTTAAGTCCATCAGAAATTATGAAGGCGCATCAATCCCTGACAGAATATATAGTCAGGTATTATGAACATCATCCAGAGGAATCGATAATGTATATATGTCACTTGGGAGCAGCTTGGGTCCGATGGGCTCTCTGACCGTCCGATATGCTTTAAGATTCGTGCACACGTAAATTAAAGCAGACGCGAAAGTTCTGATGTAAATTTTAAAGCATATCGGACGGTCAGATAGCCCATCGAACCCACTTTGGGTCCGATGGGCATCGGACCCAAGCTGCTCTCATGTCACTTACTGACTGTTTTAATTATTCATTCTCATTGAATTTGCATTTATATATGTCATCTTTGAGATATTGTATGAATATAAACTGCATAATAATAACCCTTTGTTTTCTTTCAAATAATACATATATTCCTTCTTTTCTTTTAATTTAGTGTTCACTTTGTATCCTTTCTGAATTGACATACAGTAGTACAAATGAAACTACAATATACACAGTTAATATCTACTACCAAAAATGAAACATATACAGACAATTACAAATATCAGTACATACAACTTGCTTTACTTTTATGTCCACGTGCACAAGTTTTTCTCGTTAAATTAATTAGTAGTATATCTACGACCTATGTTATGATTTGACAATTATATATCTCTATAAACCTTCCCTAAATAGGTTAATTAATTAGGGTCAGCAAAGCACCAGCTGTACATCCTGGCACAACCATGCAAGTGGGTCATGTGCTTTAATGGTTATTGGTCCCCAAAAGAGTACATTAGCACATGGTCAGAAGAGTAATTAATTAAGCATCTTATTCTAAGGTACTAATATCTTCATCTTAATTAAGGCCACTTGAATTTGGAAAAGCATATCTTGGATTGATAGATTAGATATGCAACTGCTATATATAAATTAAGGCACTGTCAACTTTGCTTTGCTGGGCCAATCAGATAATCTAGTTGGTGTGCTTTTGTTTAGTAACCAAATGGTGTCAGATTAGGCTAATTAATCAAATATAAACAGCCTCTCGTGCATGTCAGGAGATCTGGTGGTATACTTCTTGGAAGTGGAGATATCGTGCTTCAGATTTCAATCCAGTAGATTACTAAAGAAGAAATTTATTTGAACGAATTCTCATTGGCGAGATCAGATATATTATATATGTTGATGCATGGAGCAATGTTCAACTTTGTATGAGTTGTCACAATTGGGCCTGGATTTGAAATCACAACACAAAATAAATTTAGCCCACAAGAGCCCATACCACCTAGAGTTGAGTAAATTCTAATGAACCTCCACAGATCGCAAATGCTGTCAGAGTGGCCCATGGGTCTATTAAAACACTTGAGAGTAGGTCCGATGGACATCGGATCTACTCTGGTTCGATGGGTTTAATCACCATCATTGGATTTAAGATTCGTGCGGAATGCTTTAAATTTCGTGCGTGTCTGTTTCAATTTCCGTGCGCACAAATCTTAAATTAGATTGACAGTCATCATGCTCGTTGAACCTAAAAGCTAGTAGGTCCGATGGGCATCGGACCTACTCCGTTCTCCTATTAAAATAAGTAAAGGCGAACAAAAAACTAATCAAAACTAATCAAAACATGTTAGAGAAAGGCCCATGACATGAAAATTAGTAGACTACAAATGCATGTAATGTAATCCCTTGATCTTGTGTTCATTAATAATAAAGCTCTCTTCTTTTATCTTATTTTCTTAGTCGATCCCTTTGTATTCTCACTGAATATTGTGAGCCATAAAATTTGTGGTTGTATTGGGGTAGAACTAGGGTGCTCTTGAGTTCATCAAGCCCTTGGTGAACTCAAGTCTAAAACCTATCAGATCAGCTTTAAACAACGAATCCGAACCGTTGAAACCCGTCTATCTTACGAGTGATGCGTCTACGTGCAAAAATTTTAAATTTTGAAATTAATTTTACATAAGAGTCAAGTGGTCAAAAACATCAAAAAAATAAATGCATTAAAATTAATTTATTAACCTTCTAATTTTGACCGCTTGACTATATCCTAAATTAATTCGAAAGTATAAAATTTTTACATGTCGACGCATCACTCGTAAGATAGGCGGGTTTCAACGGTTCGGATTCTTCGTTTGAAGCCGATCCGATGGGTTTTAGACTTGAGTTCACCAAGGGGCTTGGTGAACTTAAGAGCACCCTAGTTCTACCCGTAGTACTGAGTATATAGTGGGTTGTTTATCCGAAAATTGTGTTTTTCATAATGGTCATGGTAATATGCATATTACAAATTGATCCGTACTATGGATTTTATATCTTTATATTCAAAATTCAAACATTTGATCCAAATCATTAAACATGATCTCTATATGAAAGTGTACTTGAAGACAAAATTTTACATGTTTACTACTTTTTTAGATAGGTAGAAGATGTACAATGTATAGTGATGAGATTTAAGTGTCTCCACAACCACAAAGTGAAATTCTAACCATAAGCTACAAATACACATTTAACATTTTATTAGAAGCGGAATCATATAAAAACTTTTAAAAAATAATAAATTTCAACATACATGAATCAAATAACTTTCAAGTTCCTTTTAAATCACTGATGAGTCTTACACCGTTAAAAGAGAAGCAAGAGTTTTTCAGCTCTCCGGGTTATAAAGGGGTAAGGATATTCACAGAGCTAATTTAGCTACATGCAGCGTGTGACCAATAGTGACAAAATTAAAAAAATACATGACTGGTGCGCTGTGTGACATCATACTAGCTCTGTCAATGTCTTTACCCGTTACAAACTAAAACAACCATAATTCATATGAAGCAGCCCGCTCAAACGGATGTTTAACAAATTAATCAGAAAATAAAGCATGAATTTTGAATATAATATTAATTTTTTGACAGTTCACATTTTGTCAAACATCTTAAATCAATTTACATCCTAAATTGAGGGTAACTTAGACACATTATTTAAAGTGAAAATAATGAATTAAAAAGATTTTACACGAGTATAGACAATTTGAAACCACCGTGACGTGTTATTTATAAGAAAACAGGAAAATTAAGCTTTCTAAATTATTGAAACTAGAACTATTTTTTTTGTATTTTGACCCGAAAATAAATGATGTATTGTAGAAAAATATAACTTATTTGAACTAAAACAAACGCTACAATTTGGAGTAATGGAATTAATTAGCAACTATTTAGAAAGAAAGAACATGATGCTACAATTTGACTCAAAGTTGTATGAAATTTAGTGGTCGCTCACAGTTACAATGGACAGCGCATGGGAAATTGGGAATAAATGCTACTACTTTAAAGAGGAGACCAAGGGTTTGGATTTGCATCTTGTTGAGCGCTTGAAGTTCCTTTTGTATTGCTGCAGGAATCCTTCCGAAATTTTTATTTATAGCATAACTAAAAAATAAATAAACCAAAACACTTCAGTTTTGGAGAAATTCGACAATTACTCAGGCCGCTCAATGCCGCTGCAGCTCCAGTTTAGAGGCCGCCCAATGCCGCTGCCCCTATTTTTTTTTCTTTATGTACTCATCCAGAGGTAGAATTTCATTTCTCACATTCATCCATTCTCTCTCCTGGACAAGAGTTTTTGATATGTAAGTTTTTTTTCTTTCTTTTTCAATTTTATTTTTATTTTTCAAGAAGGTTAATAATTAATTTAGTTAATCTTTAATTTTAGATTTTTTTGTATTGGATTCAAAATGAGTCTTCTGTTATTCATTTACGCTAGTGATGATGTTTTAACAGGTCCTAATGGGGTTTATTATAGTATCGGGTCTATTACTGTGATTCCGGTCATACTGGATACATATTATATGGGAATTAAATCGGTTATTTGTCAGCGTTTGGGATTGGATCAGGATCAGTATGACCTTAATATTCAGACCAAAATTAGCATACCCACTAGTTCAGCACAAACCTGGTTCCAACTCTTTCCAGTTCAGAATGATGGAGTCTGGCAGGTACTGTACAACCAAACCATGAGTTTTTTTGGGGTGCATACAAGGTAATTGACCTATATGTGGAGGTTACCCGAGTCCGGCGTACCAACCCACTTATGAGGTTAATCCAGGACCGTAGTCGGGTTAACTTATCTGGCTCAAGTTCGTCCCCTCTCCAAATTGACTAACTGTCTAGCAGTCAGCCCCCCCCCGTTGGGCCCCACCCTAGATTGACCAGTCTTCTACTAGTTGATCCGGATGAGGATGATGATATAATGGATCCGGAATTAGAAGAGGCAGATGAAAATTGGGGTGACATCGATCCTGAGGGTATGAGTGATCAGAGTGACCAAGAAGATACCAGGCCTGTGCTTGGACATAGGTTTTTCAGGATGGATCGCGAGTTTCAGATAATGGATCGGGGGTTTGAGCACCCGGTTTTGGCTTTTAATGACACATCAGGGTTTTAGAAAGCAAATGTGGGTTTGTTTGGAAGTGCAACAGAGTATGAGGATGAATTGTTAGAGAGACAAACCTATGACTCAAAAGAGCAAATGAGAGCGCAATTGCCAAGTTTAACATTCTTTGCAACAAAGAGATAAGAAATATGTATAGTGACAAAACCATAATGAGATTCAAGTATAAGGAATATGCATAGTGACAAAACCATAAAGAGATAAGGAATATGCATAGTCGCCGATTGCATATTGGCTCACATGAGAAACGATGTTGATTTGAGTATCCAAGCTGTCAGGATCGCTGTTGCTGAAAGATATAACAGTCAGATACCAGCGTACAACAAACTGTGATGTGGCCGAGAGTTGGCAATTGCCCTCCAATTTGGTAGTTGGGAGGGGTCATACGCGCTTATCGTTCCGTTTAACTCCAAGAGAAAAAACTCAGGTACTATATTGTTCTTTCTATTTTATGGTATTGTAACAAAATCAACAATTTAACTTATTTTTTTTAATTAATCACAAAAATATTGTTTGATATGACATCATTTCCCATTGGTAAACCTGGACCATACAAGTATTTTCATATGGCAGCTTGGGTATTTAAACAGTGCATAGTTGTTTTTCAACACCTCAGACCAGTCATCACCGTTGATGCTTGTTTCCTGTCAGGCTGGTACAAAGATAATTAATTAATTTAATTTGATTTATTTAATTTAGTTAATTTAATTTTTTAAATTAATTTGATTGTTTTAATTGATTGATAGTTTAATACAGGTAAATTGTTAATTTTAACCAGGTATGATGCAGAAAACCAGTTTCTCCCATTGGATTTTTGGTTAGTTGAGTCAGAGAGTTTCAAAGATTATGGGTGGTTCATGCAATGGTTGCAACACAATGTAATTCGCTCCAGATTCGTGTGTATCATCATTGATAGGGAAAGGGTATCAATAATGTGTTTAGACAAAATGATATAGGGTGAAATGATGAGGATGAGGATCAATACGTTCACCATTTTTGTGCTACTCACATAGCCGAGAACATGAAGAAGAACCATTGCAGTGAGGTGGCCATCAAGTTTTTTCAGGATATGTGTGGCTAAGAGGAAGATGAGGAGATACGAGCAAGGAATACAAGCAATAGAGGATGTATGTAACCGTGCTCTCAATTGGCTGGACGGTGTGGGTAAGTATTTGGATAAAGATGAGAATGAGTGTCCAAAACCATAGAAGATATTCCAAGCGCTGGATGGTGGTTACCGTTAGGGAATTATGACTACAAATGGGTCCGAGTCGCTAAATAATGTCTTCAGGTCATCTCGTAAGTTACCGGTGGCTGCAATAATTGAGGATACGTTTTACAAATGTGTCACATGATTTGGGCAAAGGAGAGCCAAAGCGGAATTTGAAGCAAAACAAGGTCAACAGTTCTCGTGTCATGTGCATAAGGTACTTTTATTTTTAGTTTTTTCTTCATCTATTTTTAATAACCTCATTTAAAAAAATTCATTTCTTCATT
Source organism: Carex parvula (assembly GCA_025461045.1). NCBI lineage: Eukaryota > Viridiplantae > Streptophyta > Magnoliopsida > Poales > Cyperaceae > Carex > Carex parvula. Next base: position 186,866 of record JAJGRW010000590.1, read on the forward strand.
TTTTTTAATTGTTCGTAGCTTATTAACAAACGGTTAGAGATGTCAAATACTATGAAGATGTTTCCGGAGTTTGGCAACTATAACAAGTTTGAGGTAACCTCCACACAAGAGAGAGCTCACGCTTTCATGCCTGACGATTATGGCCGGTTTACCAAGGCCAATTTCAAATATACGGTGGTCATCATGGAGAATAACACGGTGGAATGCACATGCCAGAAGTCTCAATTAGACATAATACCGTGTTCTCATGTTTTGTCCGTGTGCCGTCTCCGAGGTATCAATCCTGACAGCTTTGTAAGTCACTACTACCACATCCAGACACTGATCAACACATGGAGAAGTGAATGGCATGTGTATGACAATCAGTCAGAATGGCCTAAACACGAGGGACATGTCCTTGTTCCAGAAACAAAAAATGTTACTTTGGGTAGAAAATGACACAACAGGATTCCGCAATGGTTGGGCGTACTAAATAAGAACATTGTTTATTTTAGATTTATTAGACGTATTTTTATTGTACTCGTGAAAACATATGCATTATATTATTCTATTTATGGCTTTTTTATATGTATTTTTAGATTATTATTTGATGCAAAATATACTTAATTTTAACATATTTTGCTGAAAATTAAACAAATAAATAAACTTACATTTAACTTCTTATCTAAATACAACAAAACCGACAAAAAAAACCAAACTATAAATGTTTATCAATCTGTATATTAAAAAAAAGAGGCCGCAAAGCCATTGGGCGGCCCATGAGGCCGCTAGGTCATTGGACGGCTCCCAGACTGGGACTGCAGGGGCATACGGCGGCCCCCAGTCTTTGAGACCGCTAAACTATTGAGTGGCCTGAATATTTTTTTAAATTCCGAGAAACAATGGTGTTTTGGTTTATTTTTTTTTTTTGGATTATGGTAGAAATACAAATTTTGGGGAATCATTTGTACGCCGGAAGGAAAGCAAAAGAGTGTTTCAACTATCAAGAATCAACTTATTTCTTAGAGATCGCAAGTTCGAAAGAGTGTTTCAACTATCAAGAATCAATTTACTATCAAGAATCTTGCCATTCATATTGAATATCAGCAACAAGTCCTCTGTTGAGGAGGTTGAAAGAAAACACGCTTGGCACCATTAACCTCTGCAACTATTGAAAATGAGGTGTTGAACTTGGCAAATGGCAATATGAGACCCTACCACTCTCGTAGTACAAATTTCCTATGAAAACCGAATTGTATTAAAGGGAAATTAGTGAGACTGAATGTTCAGTGAATCAGCGTTAAGATTTAGGAGTATTAGTATTACTATTTTTTTAAGGTTAATAGGCTTGACGTCACTAACAATTGTATTAATAACAACTTGCTTTATTTAAATAAAAATATCCACCATTCACTATGAAAAGCTTTATCAGAATTTTTTTGGTACTTGCGAGAACACCCAACCCGTCCATCCTAACTCACAAATTACATCATAAATATGAAGAAACCACAACAAAGACTCGTGCCCAAACTTTTAGAAAATGCGATTAAAATTGCCAATAAACTGATTAAATAGTTTTTTCCGACATTTCTATTAATGTCCAAAGTTAATTACAAATTAATAAATATACCCAGAATATCTTTGTTTTTCGAAAAATATCTAAACCGGCCAGAATCTGACCAGTTTCTTTCCTCTTTTTTTTCATCTCTCAGAAACCGGTTAGAATCTGACTGGTTTCTTCCTTTTTATTTTTTTTAGAGACACTATGAAGAGCAAGATAATGATAACACTGAAAATTCGAATTTTTGTTTAAATTATTTGTTAGATTACTTCTTTTGGTATATAATTAGCATATTTATACTAAAATACACTAAATTACTTGAAATTATGTTGAATTACACTATATTACATTAAATTACGCTAAATTATGTTAAATTACGCTAAAATACGGTAAATTACACTAATTTTTGCTAATTATAATGAAATACGGTAAATTACGCTAAACTACGCAAAATTACGCAAAATTAGACTGATTTTGTGTCATCTTTCATAAATTATAAAAAATAGTAAAAAATTTCAAAATAGTAAAAATTGGTATTCTACAAGTTCATTATATAACTAATTTACTGAGCTACTTAGATTGAATAATAGAAATGAAAATCTTAATCGGAAACTTCAACTCAAGTTTTCAGGCTCTTCCCTTTGTTTTTTGGCAATTTTGAATTTTGACATCCGGCATTGCCATTACTAGCTCTAACGCATGCGTATTTTCGCAAGCTTTCCGAAAAGTGGTCATTTGCTGAAATCGGACACTCGAGCACCGTTTTACAGCCGTTTGAAGTTTCGTCGTTGTTTTTCGCCTTCTCAGTAAAGATATCATCCATAGTCATATGTAATTTACCGTAATTTATCGTATTTTAGCGTAATTTAACATAATTTAGCGTAATTTAATGTAATATAGTGTAATTCAACATATTTTAGTATAAATATGCTAATTAAGTAATTATACATTAAAAAAGTAATTTAACAAATAATTTAAATAAAAATTTCGAATTTCAGTGTTAGATTTCATTATCTTGCTCTTCATAGTGTCTCTAAAAAAATAAAAAAATAAGAACATAAAAATGAAAAAACTAGTCAGATTCTGGTCCAGGTTTGAACATTTTTCGAAAAGTCAAGAAATTCTGGGTAGATTTATTAATTTGTAATTAACTTTGGATATTAATAGAAATGTCGGCATCATTTTTATTACTCTGATTCTTTTGTCTTCTGGAATGCCAAAGTGGAGCGCCAAGCACATCTCCGAGTCGCTGGTTGAGGAGACCTCCGCCGCTGACATATACTCCCTGTAGCGCCGCAGACCGCCGCTTCCCTCGACTCCGGCGCTGCCGCTGCACCTCCACGATATCCACGCCCTCGCTCAGCACCAAGGTCAGAATTTGTTTTTGTTAATATTTATTTAAATTTCGAACAGTGATCCTAGGGTTTGGAGTTCAGCTTTTTTTATTTAGAAACAGTGTTTTTATTTAGATCACCTAGAACAAAAAGTTATGTGGTTTTTGTTGTTACATTTTCTTTGTGAGGGTTTTTTATTTTTAACTTTTTTGTGTCGCCTATTGTACTGCTGTTGTGGCTGCTGTTGAACCAAATTTACTTGTTAGTATTTATCAAAAAGTTTTTAATTTTAGTGATATATTTGTGTCTTTTGTATTTTTGGCCTTTGATTAATTGCTGTTCCGATCCTAATTTTCTAGTTTTGTGCTGTGCTGAACCTAATTGTGGTCTTATTTGTGTTAAATGTGTTCTGAATTTGAGCTGTCCTTAGTTTGAATAATGCATGAACTTTGTGTGATTGCTATTGTGATAGGTAAAGAACCAGCGTTGAGTTGCTGAGACCCTCTACACTATTTGGGCTTTTTAATTGGGAGAATAGGGGAAGAACCAGTGTTTTATGTGTTAAATGCTGATATTTAGTTGCTGAGAACCTTTAACTTTTCTGATTGTGCTTTGTTGTATTCCTTTTTTGTTGAATTTTTGCATGTATAACTAGTTTCTTTGTGTTGAACTTCAATAATTATTTTTTTTGGGTTGAATTTAGGTTAAGGTCAGTACTGCAATCGTACCTTAGTGGGTACTGATCAGGGTTTTCAGTATGACATGCAATGTTTAGGGTTATAAATTGGGAATTCACTGCATTTTTGTGAGTGGTCGATTAAGTATAAATGACTAGAAAATTTCCTATCTTATAATTGGAAAGAGAAGGTAAAAGAAGACTTGTATTAAGAAACAAGTATGTTTCCTTTTTAATGGCACTATCCTGCCTAATTAAGTATGAATAACAAACTTAGGCCTTCTTAACTATAGTACTAACCACACTTGTTTTCTCCAAAATCAGATACCCAAGCGAAAGACAAAAAGCTCTACCATGAGAGAACGAAGCGGTACTGATGGTGTCTGTGTTGAGAAGGTAAAAGAAGACTTATATTAAAACCAATTATGTTTTCTTTTTAATGGCACTATCTGATTACTTAAGTATGAATAACAAACAACAAGCTTGGGCCTTCTTAACTTTAGTACTAACTACACTTGTTTCCTCCAAAAATCAGATGCCCAAGTGGAAGTCAAAAAACTCTACCACAAATGGCATCCTAAGCTATGAGAGAAACTGGTCTGAACTTCCACAAGAAATTCTCCATCTCTTCTCCAAAAAGCTACTTGATATCTCTGATTTCATACGCTTCCGTTCTGTGTGTCAGAGGTGGCAGTTATCAGCCCCAGTCACCGATCTTCCCCCACAACTCCCCTGGCTTCTAGAGCGCAATGCAGACCCTGAAGAAAACGCCATTATACGCTTCTATAGCCTCTCGTCTGGTAAAGTTCATGCTATCACCTGTCCAAGTTCCTATGATGCCTGGCTCCAGGGTCCCGCATGCCGCTACTTACTTGTCTCTCACTCCAGAACTTTCCAGAGGCATCTCCTTAATCCTCTTACTCATGATCAAATTCATGTCCCTTCTGTTAATTTCATTGGGTTCCCCAACTATATTGGTCCAGATCCAATTGAAGTCAGCGATATTGTCGTTATGTCGGGAACACCAAATTATTCTGACAATTACAATAGCAATAGCAAGAGCCCACCCAATATGATGGCTTTTTGGCGACCTAAGGCTGACAATTGGGTCTATGTAGAAGGGGTCGGCGGCACTGATAATGCATTTTATATGGGACAATACTTCAGTCACGATGCAGAAACTGGCATTACAAATGTAATTGACATTGTAACAAAAAAAGTGGCTTATCAAGTCGCACCACCAGAGGACATAAACCCTCTATTAGATGGTTGCATATTTATTGTCGAGTCAGGAGGAAAGATCCTAAGGTTGTTCTAGCATTTCGAGGCAGAGTGGTGCCACTTTGATATACACTGTCTGTATTTGGGTGATGGAAAAGGGAAACCACCTTGTTGGGTGAAAATTACTGATATCGGTGACCAAATGTTGTTTCTACAATATAATGGTGGGTTATCTTTCTCTGCAAGTAACTTTGCTGGATTCAAAGGGAATTGCATTTACTTCGTGGAAGACACACAATATCTTTATAGATACAACATAGGAGATGGTACAACTGAGTTGCTGCCTTGCCCTTTTGATGCACTGCAGTCTTGGTTTGTGCCTAGTCTGGTAAAGCTCTCCGATATCAATTATGCATAAGTGCCATGTAAGTTCATCTTTATCTCACTATTAATTTAGGTTTTTGTTTAATTAGTTAGATATTTAGTTCAGTTGTTCTAATTTTACCGCCTTCTTAACTCTTTTAGGGATCAGTGCCTTTTCAAAGTAATTTTAGTATTACAAATTTACCTACTTATCATTTATGTTGGTTTCAGGTACTCGAGAGTCAACGCCAGATTGAGGTGCGTTTCTGCATATTAAGCTATGAGATAGCTTAAATATAGGTTGTTACTGTTGCCACTTGGGTTAATTTTATTCTAACTGAGTTATTATGTTAGGATTTATTATGATTCCAACTAATATTCTAATATGGTGAAATTTGATATCTTGTAATCATTCACCATGTTGGGTATTTATTTCCATTTTATATATCTATATTATGACCTTGGTATGTTGTATGATCGGCTATGATTTATGAATATGTAGTACATGGCAGTGATTACTATGTTATTGTTTGTGCATATAATTATTTGCATGCCAAGCACGAATATTTTGCGTATGATGATGCTTTCATATATTATATATGTTATTGTGATCTTCTTTCTAATAAGTTTCTGATTGCGAAAAAAAGAGAGGTCCCCTATATATTCCATACACAAAAAGTACCGTCATTTTTGTGACCTTTTCTTCTAAAAAAAGCAAACATTTTGGATCACATTGTATCGTTCGTTCACTTCTATTTGTCATTTTTGTAAAAAAAAAAATGCCGTATGAAGTCTCTCCGGAACACAATAATGCGCTGGAAGAACAATTTTACTTAAAAAGTTTCTTATGAAAATAATTTCATTTTAAAATTTTAATTGTTTATTTTTATTGATGGATGCATTATTTTTATAACGAATCTGAAAAATAACTCTAGTGTAATTGAAATATGGATTATGTGAATGTAGATTTGACACTAAATCTTTGCTAAGAATGAGAAAAGAGGCTGTGTTTGTCGGGGATTTGCTGCAGCTAGTAGTTGAAGGGGCAGGTCTGTAATAATTAGGCTTTACTGGTGGGGCTCATATGCAAATAGAGACGCAGGTTTTTTTGAAGATTTGGATCATACAGTTCCATACAAGATTGGGTTGAGAACATATAGGCCGATTGGATTAATTTCACATTGGAACAGAACAAAAACAAAGGTTTTCTTCACTACTATGTGCCCCACATTTTTTAGGAACAGTAAATTAAATATTGCTCTGCAATTTGATGCCAACCTGAAAGTTTACAAGATGAAAATTTACCTGCTCTCAATTATGTTCCTCTGTATATTGGATGATATGATATTAATTTGATGAAAACTTACAAGAAAACAAACTTTGGCAATATTGGTACCACATTTGCAGTTTTGCACGACTGCATTGGCCCGAATTAGGTAACTATCTGACGATTACGTACCACATTAGCAGTCGGTAACTGCCTGACATGTGCACGACTGCTAATATCAATTGGGTCTAGATCGCTCGATCAGAATTCGGGCCAATCTAGTCGAACGTAAAATTCTTGCGGACCCTTTAATATTAATGGAGATTCTGATCAAACGGTTCGGATCCAAACTGAAATTATGAGTTACTTAAGGAAAGAAGTTGTTGGTTGGACCATATTCTCACCCAATCTCGTTAGACACTTAATAATTTTACTTTGGAGGAAGACCCAATGCCCCAACTAGAGAAGTGTCCAACTCTCAGGGTACTCGAACTATCTTATTCATCCATTGAAGCCACTGATGGAAAACAAAACAGATGATTTGCTCCAGGGGAGGTTTTGGTTACTTGCAACGATTGCTACTTGATAATACTAATTTGGAGGAATGGAAAATAGAGGAGGGTGCTATGCCCATGCTCAGCCAACTCGAGCTGATAACATACCAGAAGCTGCAAATAGTCCCCTACTTGCATTATCTAGCGAACCTTCAAGAGATCACTGCATATAGTTTGCTACAGGTCAATTCCAGGGATTTTTTTTAAAAAACGTAATTAAAATAATTAATTTCAAAAAACAACTTGATTAGTGAGTTTTTTACAAAAACCGTAAAAACCGAAATGCCATTTCGGTTAAAGGGTTTTTTTTTTTGCTGCACCGAATGCCATTTCGGTTTAGCCTATTTTCACAAAACCCCACTTCCAACTCTGTAATCTTGCGTGTAAATCTCCCTAAACCGAAATGGCAATTCGGTTTAGGGGCTTTTTTAGCCTAAACCAAATTGCCATTTCGGTTTAGGGGGCTTTTTTAATTTTAAACCGAAATGGCAATTATTCGTTAAAGTGGTCCTTCAATCATTTAAGGCGCATATGGTATTTTGATCTCCTAATATACTTGTTTTCTAGGCCTCTGTTGTGTACCTGTGAATGAAAAAATTTATCATCATTGTCTTCATTACCGTCGTACACCTCATGTCCTAGGCAATCTTCGATCAATTGTGACCAATTATCATCTGAATGTCCAGAAATTGTCTTCCCTGTAAACATAGATTTTAGAGATAAACATATACTTGATATTTATAACTAAATTTATTTATTATACAATTTATTTATACTAATTTTATTTACACTAAATTTATTTATACTAAATTTATTTGCACTAAATTTGTTTGCACGAAATTTATTTGCACTAAATTTATTTACAATTTATTTACACTAATTACTCTAAATATTTATAGAATTTACTTACACTAAATTACTTGCATTAAATATAAATTAATAACAAAAGTATAAATTAGTAACAAAAAATATTTTACCGGTAACAGGTAAGCCCCACAGACAGCTGACATCTTCCAATGTCACTGTGCACTCCCCCACTGGAAGATGAAAAGTATTCGTCTCGAGCCTCACCTCTCGACGAGCGCAGTGATCAACCCTTTATCAATATGACAATGAGTCACATCCGTCATCTGGTACAAGCCTAAATTCACCAAATCTTGTTTCATCCAAGATTGGTAATTAACGCTCATTTGGCGAGGACTAGGAAGCAGTGCATAATCAGGCTGGAACGATAATTTCATAGCAACAAAAATTAATCCTGATTTACAAGTTTATTTTGAAATTTAAATCCAAACCGGTATTAAATAAATACCTTCGCATTCGCCATCCATATCTTGTGTTTCTCATTAGGCAATTGCAACAAGGGTTGTTCATCAGACATTTTGCACTACAATATAAATAAAATTACAACATAAGAAAACTCCAATTAGTTAACAAATAAAAAATTCCATTAGCTAATTTACTCTACATACAAAATTTAAAAAATCTACAATTAGTTAAATTATACTAAAAAAAGTCTAAATTACACTAAAAAAAACTAAATTACTCTACATTTATTTTAAAAAATAATTATGAGCAAGATTACTCTACATGCAAACCAAATCATTCTACAATTTCTAAAATTACACTAAAATACACTACATTTATACACTAAATTACTCTAAATATTTACACAATTTATTTACACTAAATATTTATACAATTTATATACAATTTATTTACACTAAATATTTACTTATACTAAATTTATTTACACTAAATTTATTTACACTAATTATATTTACACTAAATTTATTACACTAAATTTATTTCACTAAATTTATTACACTAAATTTATTTATTTACACTAAGTTACTCTAAATTACTCTAATTACTCTAACTATTTATACAATTTATTTACATGATATATTTATACAATTTATTTACACTACAATACACTAATTACACTACAATACACTAAATTACACTACAATAAACTAATTTACACTAAAATACACTAAATTTACACTACAATACACTAAATTACACTACAATACACTAAAAAAAGCTAATTTACTCTACATAAAAACTAAACTAAATAATTCTACAAAAATAATATAAAATTCGGATTTTTTTTTAAATTAAAAATTTACACTACAATATACTAAATTTACACTACAATACACTAAATTACACTACAATACACTAAAAAAATTAATTTACTCTACATACAAACTAAACTAAATAATTCTAGAAAAAAATTATAAAATTTAGATTTTTTTTTCAAATAAAAAATTTAACCACATACCTAACGAAACTTGTACATCTGAAGTTCTTCTTGTTCTCCTCTCAAAATTATACTAAAATATGTGATTAGAAAAAAACTGATGAAGATTTGAGGGGGTTAAAATTCGGATTTTTTTTGTTCTCTTGGGTAGGGGAAAGAAGGAAGAAGAGATGGGCCCGAGGCGGTTTTGGAATTTTTTTTTAGCTAAATCGAAATGCCATTTCGGTTTAGCCAAAAAAAAGCTACACCGAAATGCCTATTCGGTTTAGCCTAAAAAAAGCACCACACCGAAATGCCTGTTCGGTTAGCCTATAAAATGGATTTTCTGTGGCATTGTTTCTATAACCCCACGAAAATCCTGTAAACCGAAATGACAATTCTGTGCAGCAAAAAAAAAACCCTTAAACCAAAATGGCATTTCGGTTTTTATGGTTTTTGTAAAAAACTCACTAATCAAGTTGTTTTTTTAAAAATTAATTATTTTAATTACGTTTTAAAAAAAAAAATTCCAATTCCAGACCGCTAGGAAAGACTAACAAAAAATAAAGCATATTCTCTCTGTAACAATGAAGCGTCCCTGATTCCAGTTCATTTATTTATTCAGATTAGTTGGCTTGCTTCTTATACCGTTCAATTTAACTTGCATGCTTATGTGCTTCTTAGCACCACTTTTGTTTGCTTCTTTCGTATGTGCATGTTTGCTTTCCTATTAGTTGGCATGTACGACAATGAATTTCTACGATAATAGTTAATTTCAGCTACTTTTATCTTTGGGTTTGTCAGCTTAATTAAAAGCATTAAAAAAAGGTTTTGAGTTATTTTTTTTATCTTTGGTTTATAAGCATTCTTAGTTTTTCGAGTTTTGGGTCATACAGATTTGACTTTTTTTTTTTAGTTTCAGTTCATTAAAGTTTGGGTCCGATCGGATACCGAATCCTCCCGCTTCGAGTCTTCTTTGGTTTTTAGTCGTTTGAGTTCGACCGGATCGAGTTTCAATCGGGTATCTCAAGTCTAGGCCATCTCTAATTTTGGGTCATTTAAGTTCGGGTCACATCTACTTGGGTCATTTGACTTCAGGTCATCTCAGATCGAGTTAGGGTCTGTTTGACTTTCCAAAATATCAAGTACGGTCTGTTTTGTAGTGCTTGCTGAGACAAAAAAATGAATGTCAAAGTTGCACCAAATCAGCAAATTAGTCATCATAGGAAGCATGCGGGTCAGATGTGCAGCAGGATAAAACAGGTCCTCTGAGCCACAACAGTGTCAGTACTGGTACACTTTCCCGGAATCTGGTGTGTGTTCATTGTACTTTCCTTCTTGTTTCCCCTAAGATCACACCCAACACACATTAGAAATTTGGTTCAAAATAAGTAAATGCCAATTGAGTTGTGTTTGTGCATCAGGACACCAACCAAATTGTAATTTACATGTGGTGCACCAGAAACTGCTTCTCTCTTTGTAAAATGACTTCCTGCAAATGCGATTGTGGTAGTTACTCTGATGCTTTTAAGATGTGCAACTGGGCAGCATATAAAAGGTTCTTCCAGAGTGGCCATTTTTTACCTCCTAATTAAGCAAGAATACATTAGTAGCGTTATTTGATAATTTGAAGGTTATTATTGAAAAAAGTCAATTATACTTCATAATTGCAAGCTAATTGAGTGTATTTACAAGCTATACCAAATAAAAAATTCAGAATTTTCCAGATCAATGATCAACAACCCTACTGGAAGAAGAAAGGGTATTTTAGCTGAATACCCTGGTTGAAATAAAAAGAGAAAAATAAAATAAAAATAAACCTACTATAAGGAAGGGAAACCATTCAGATTTATCAGAATCAAGAGAAGATATACCTAACTAGAAGCAACTAGGTTCTACTCAGAATCAAGAGAGAAAGGCACAAGATAAACTGAATATACCTCTGCCAATTGATCGTGAGAAAAATAATTGTTCTCACAAGATCACATGGTGTATGTCACTTTTGTATAACCTGCATTAGTAATTTGACTTTAATTACACAAGTAAACACATATATTTGACTATGTATAGGGGTGGCAAAAAAGCTCGTAGCTCGTGACTCGCACCTGACTCGCTCGCTAACAGCTCGCTCGTTACTGGACCGAGCTGTTAACGAATCAGCTCGTCACTAGCTCGGTACATAATTAACGAGTTCAAGCTGGGGTCTGGCTTGCTCGCCAGCTTGCGAGCTAGCTCGGCTAGGCATTAATTTGTGAATTTGTGTGCATTTTATATTATCTAGCTCTGTCCAGCTCGATCCAAAAAGTTTGTAGAATTTATTTTCTTCTTAAAACAAGATCCAGCCAGACCTAGCTCGTCAGCTCGCGAGCTAGCTCGGGCTGGCTTGTCACGATTTCAAGCTAAGGTTTTAGCTCGGATGCCTTAGGTCTAGTTCGCTCGGCTGTAGCTCGGTCCTGAATTAATAAGCGGAGCTAGGACCTAGCTTGAACCGAGCCAGCTCGTTGCCACCCCTAACTATGTAATTGTCCTGTTAATGGCAAGTGGAACATATATGTGATTTGTAACACAATTACGGACTAACCAACTGTTTACATTTAATGAAGTTATATCTGTTCTATCCCACCCATTTTTTTTTTTCTAATTAACTCTTGAATCCCCTCAAGGATAAAATTCAACTGAAAGGTAAACTTTTCAAATGCCAACTAAAAAGGTAGACTTAAGACTTATGAAGTGAAATCGACTTTTTCCTATTGCTTTTCACCGAATGACTCGACTCAGTAAAAGTTTAAATAATAGAAACTTTTACTGACCCTCAGAATGGGCAATGTGAAATCTACAGGCACAGGGATGGTTATGGTTAAGACCCGGATCAAAATGCTCCTTACAATTCTTGCACGTGCCGAGCGCGTGCTTTAAGTTAATGGGCTTAGTTGCACTTTAGAAATAAACTGCGAATCCAACAGACCCAATAGAACGCAACGGATCTTTTAATTATTTGAAGTCTGAAGAGAGGGGGGCAAGAACGAAAGAAAACGCGAATAAACCTCACTCAAAACGGTAATTGCATAAACCTCATTTCAGTTCAGTCCTCTAATTCTCTTTCTCTCTCTCTATTCATTAAGTTTCAATTACGCAGACAGGAGAAGGAGAAACAACAAAGAAAAGTCAGCCATAAACCTCAAAAGGTAAGTATCTTTTTGTATCGTGTCTGTACCCCAAATTGAATCATTCGGGAGGTAAATTGCATAAGCCTAATCCAAATTTAGTCATATATGATCTAATTCTGTCTATTGTATCTATGATTCAGTTTTTTTGTGCGATTTTGGAACTATTTCAAATGGGATTTATGTCTTCCGATCTGATCAAGATGGATTCTTCTTCTTCTTCTACTACTGCTAGTACTACTACTTGTCATACCCTTTTCTTGTTCTTCTTGTTCTACTTGTTCTGCTTCTTCTTCGTCAGGATTCGTGCAACGAGTGGTGAGAACCGCGAAGTTTCTTTCGACGCGCATCAGATATTCTAGGTAAGGTTTTATATGAGATTATGGTTTTAATTCAAGAAGTGGTGACAAACACCTAATTTTAGTCTGAGAGATTCTTTTTTTTTTTAAAATACGCCAGTATCCCAATTGTCCTCATAACTTGATATTGTGCAGTTGTTGCTTTCTTTAGTTTCGTATTGGTGCATAGGCTTATTTCCCCATCTTGAGATGCATGAAGCAATTAATTAGCTTAGTTTGTGTTTTAATTGTTACATTAGTTCCTAGTTAGGTTCTGTTATAATTGCTAGAATTATTTAGTTATAAATTAGGTTTTCTTAAACTTTCGTTTTAATTACTTTTGATTATAATATACATCTCATGTTTTGACTTTATGTGATATATTTTATTGTTCTGTTTCCTAACTTATTTATTTGTACAATATACATCTCATGTACAAATGCACAATACATATATTTCTGGTAATGAAGTACAAAATATTTGTACACAAGAGAGGAAATAACTATCCATACCATAGGCAAACCCAATGTAGTCAACAGTTGTTTTTAGTATAATATTCATCCAACAAACTCAGTAGTCAATTTCATACACATTTTATTTTCATGTATTCATCCCCTGGTGATTTTTATGATTTTAATTGGTTCCAACAATAGGACAAATGGAGTCTCAGGAAGAAGGAAAGATCCAGATTGATCCTGCGGAAGCCGAAGCCGAAGCCTCAGCCCCTTCCCAGCAGCGGCAATACTCAAGCAAATACAAAGGGGTAAGCAAAACCAAATATGGCACCTGGAGCGCACGGGTCATGAACAGTGGACATCGTGTCAACCTTGGTAGCTTCCAGTCAGAGCAAGAAGCGTATCAGGTCTGCATAGCTGAAAGAGAGCGTATAAAAGCTCAAAAGGCAGCCGCGGACAATCCTACGTCATCTGCTCAAGTCAGAACTGGCCCAGTCCCTAACACTAGTTCCAAACCAATAGAATTTGTAGAGGAATTGTCATCTCAGCTTAAGCAACAGATGGAGACATTAACTGATGCTGAACTCAAGTCTGGTGATTACGATTCTGAAAATGTTCTTATTGATGTTGACCATCTACCTCAGTGGCCCGGAAATTTAGACTGGGATCATAATTCATCCAAAAAATAATCTGAGAGTTGCGGGGGGGGGGGGGGGGGGGGGGGGGGGGGGGGGGGGG
>JAJGRW010000590.1:205260-219006 GCA_025461045.1 Carex parvula
GCTCAGTAAATTAGTTACGTAATGAACTTGTAGAATACCAATTTTTACTATTTTTTATGATTCATAAAAGATAGCACAAAATCGGTCTACTTTTGCGTAGTTTAGTGTAATTTACCGTATTTCAGCATAATTAGCGAAGTTATTATAATTTAGTGTAATTTAACGTAAGTTAGTGTAATTCAACGTAATTTAACATAATTTCAAGTTAGCGTATTTTAGTATAAATATGCTAATTATACATCAAAAGAAGTAATCTAACAAATATTAAAAAAAAAATCCGAATTTTTAGCGTTAGAATTCAGCATCTTATTATTCATATTGTCTCTAAAGAAAAAAATATACCAAACCGCCCCACAGTGGGGCGGTTTGGTATGAACAGTGGACCGCCTAGTGAAGAGGCGGTCATGATATTTTTAATAAAAATTTGAGATTGAGGGCAGATTTGTTATTTTGTTTTTTTGGGGTATTAATAAAAAAGAGCGGCCTCTCCTTTTGTCCCTTTCATTTTCATTAATGAGCTATTTTCGGAGTACATCCTTAATTTCAATCTAAATAAAAAGATGGAGATCTAATTTACAAACTTATTTAATGTCTATAAAAGATATTTATTCGAATTTCGAATCCACAACCTTCCACACAAAGTGTTGCACTATGTCACTAAATCAAAGACGGATTCTTAAATGAATTTAGTTTTTAAGTTTTTATTTTCATTTTGAATCATATAGGTCTTTGTACATTCCAAAATGAATATCTAAAGTTTTATTTGACCCAAATCAGTTTTGAATCATGTAGGTCTTTCTGAAATTAATTTGGTTATTTTAATAGAAATTCAAGGATCAATCTGGTTGTTTGTAAACCTGATTTACTTAAAAAATTTATAAAATTGAAAACCTGATTAACGTTTAGTAGCCCAAACATTTTTTTTTATTTCGTGGACAATTACAATGCTCAAAGAAAAATTTGTAGGTTGTTACTTTTCTTTCAGCTAATCTAAATTATGTCTTGTGTTCGGAATTAAAAAATAATAATTCTTGTGTTCGGAATTTAAAAAAAAAAAAGAAGAACAAAAGTTCTTACGCTATTATAACTGATAATTTGTGGTGTCTAATATATAATCTATACAATTAGTCTGTGCTGAAGAACCATGAAAGAGGAGATATAGGATGAGAGGATGGTGTAAGGAAGGAGGCGATTGATATTTTTTCTACCTCATCTTCATATTATGGATCGATTCATGTTATTGATTTCATATCTCTATTTTCAAAATTCAAACATCTGATCTGAACCGTTAAACACTATATCTATATGAAAATGTACTTGGAAATCAAAATTTACATAGGTAGAAATTTGTTATGATAGAAAATGACTTGATCTAAAAGTTTTGCACTATAGACAAAATAGTAAAAGAAATTTAAAAATGTAAAATTTGATCTGTAAATATATTTTCATATGAAAATCATGTATAATGATTCGGATCGACTGTTTAAACTTTCAAAGTAAAGTTATGAATCCATAGCACAGATCGATCCGTAATATGCATATCAGTGTAGTCTCACTCCAATTTTAAAGTTCCAAACTGAAACTAGAGGAGGGTTCCAATATGTCATGTCTTTCATACTTTATCAAGACTCATATTTTATATCTTTATTTTTAAAGTTCAAACTGTCGATTCGAACAACTCAACATGATATCCATACTAACATATGCTTGGAGATGAAATTTCATAATTTTTGGAATTTATTTTAATATTTTTCAAGATACGTAGAAAATAACTGTTTTTGAACGGTTCATAAATAGTGTTTTTGTATCTATCTTAAAAAATATTAAAAAAATTCAAAAAATTATAAAATTTCATTTCCAAACATATCATAGTATGAATATCATGTAGAGCGTTTTATATCAACAGTTTGGACTTTGAAAATAAAAATATTAAATATAAGACATGATGAGATATAAAAAAATACGAGGTATTACTGTATTAGAACCCTTTTCCTGAAAGTAATTTATAAATTAGAAAATGGAGGGGCATTTGCCCAAGCACAAGATTCTTTCCAAACAAAAAGTGGTGCGGGTCAGAAAAGGTCTACTTTGTATAAATTGTTGTGGTCCCACAGAAGGCGGTGGGACCAGGGAAACAGGACGGATGGGTCAGCCCATTTTGGAATCATGCCGTGGGCCCATGCTGAGTTGGATGAGAGGACATGGGGGGGGGGGGGGGGCGGGTATGAGGTGGGCCATGGAGGTTGGTCAGAAGCCCAATTTTTCTCTAATTGCGAGATCTATCCAATGAGGTTTCCTCTGGTGGGCCCCACTATTCGTAGCAAGAGCCAATAGATGAAATGATTGAGTGCTTACGATCCAAAAAAGAGAAAATGATTGAATTTTGGACCCCAAGAAATTGGCAACTTTTTAATAATTATAAATGGTGAGTCAGCATAGGGTGATGGAATTTCGAAGGTTTCTGTATTGAGTCCGAATCTGATATTTTTCTTTTGAGAAAGCAGGAACTTGATTTTTTTTATTTAATTGTTTAATTTTTTTTATGTGCGAATCTTAATAAATAGTAGTAGTTTAATGAGGAAAAAATATTGCCGGAACTATTTTAGCTTCACGCAACAGATGTCATTTTTTCTATATTAGAACACAAGCTTTTGTTTTTTTTACTTTGTAGGTAAAAGTCGGATAAAGATATTGACATAACTATTTTAGCCTTCACATAACGCATTAGTCATATATATTTTCATTTTGTCTCTATTGAATGTACGCCGGGTGAAATCAAAATTTGTTGTGTCGATATCTTCACCGATAAATAACCAATGATTCATTTTTCATAAAGTAAACAACGCTTTAAATTATTAATGTCAATTTAGAGAAGTATGTAATTCATGCAACGCATAGACAAACACCGTTGTGTATAGCCCGTGCGCTGCATGAATAAAAAATTGCTCTATCAAAATGTTTACCCAAATTTTTTAGTTTTGAAATGAAATTGTACTCGAATTTTAAGAAGGAAATCAAGAGATAACGATGTAATTCTTGACAATATTCCAACGAGAAAACTAAAGATTTATTTTGGCTTTATGACAAACATGGATATATTCGTTGTCATTATACATTGAAATTTAGGCATCATTGACACTCATTAAGTCAACTTACTTTATGTTGGAATATGTATTATAAATGGAAAATCCTGTTTTTTTGGTTAAATTAATTAAGTTCCTCAAATCTCCTTTATTATTACATATATCTGATATTATATCTCTACAAGTGGGATTGATTTGATCTCACCAATTTAAGCCTACGATTGATGCCTCTCATTGAAGTAAGGTCAAACCTATATAATTTAAATTATAGCAAGGTGTATTTGTCGTTTAACTTACATCTTATATTTTATTGAAATTGAAAAAAAGTTCTAAGACTGTTGGTTATTCTAAGATCAAGAATTCAATTTACTTTCATGATTTTGCAGCTTCTGCGAAAATGTTCAAAAAAATATATATTTTTACTGAAAGTTTAATGAACTTCCTTTTTGTTAATAAAATTCCTAGTAGGTAAAATGCATGCTCTTCAAAAAAAGAATGAAGTTTAAGCGAATGATCCTAAATTATTCCTAATGGTCATGTTTGGTACAATGGAATAAAGGGTTTAGACCTGGTTAAGCCACCAAACATGATTTAATTGAGTCGGACAGATGATGAAATATGTCGAACTTTAAGCCGGCCTAAAGGTGGTGTTTGGTTACGGCCTAAAGTTAGGGAGACCTAAGTTGGTTATTCTCACTTAGGCGGCCTAAGTTATTCATATTTGGTTGAGGCCTAATGTTATATCAAGTTTTAAATTATTTTTTGTTTGGTTAGATTTTAGTGGCTTAAAGTATAATTTATTTTTTTTGTTTTGGCATCCACTAATGCAATAAGTTTAATGGGAAAATTATGTAGGTCCTGCAACTTTTTTGGCTTACCATATCCAGCAATTATTTTTTTACATTTTTTTTTGTTTATTGTTTACTTATCTTACTTAACTTGATTGCATGTACTGCAAAAACATAACAAAGAAAACTAAAATAATTCCAATTTTTATTACTGAAAAACATAATATAAAAGGTTGGTACCAGTTCAAACAAGTCTTTATAGTACCAGCTTAATTATAGTTGAAATATAGTAATACAAATTACAAGTCACATGATTTTTGTAAGGAATGAGAAATAATGAAAAATTACTAATGAGAAATAACACAAAAAATATAAGCGTATAATTAGTAAAAAAAATGCATAATCTTATAATTTCAAACATAACTGAAAAAATTAATAGAAGGAATGTGAAATAACATTTCAAACAAGATTCAAATGCAATTGCAAAATAACAATATCTTACAAGAGTTCATGCTAGGTCTAATCTTTATTTTTTAATTTGTCTATGCTAAAGGTAATCAAGCTGGTACATTGATCGTGCTTTTTTAATTTGTCGATGTAAACAAGAGTTCATGCTAGTCAATTTTTAATTTGTCTGTGCTAGATTCAAATACATTTTTTTTATTTGTCTATTGCAAAATGTAAAAATTAGGTGCTTTTACTTGAAGAAAAGCTAATCTTCTCAAGTAATCAAGCTAGTCCATTGATAACTATTTTTATCAATCAAGCCAAATGGAAACAAGTGAGAAGAAAAAAAAGTACCACAACTTAGATCAATCAAGAGACTCCAAAATATACAAATGCAAGATCATGTGAAAAAAGAAAGAAAAGAAAAATAGGTTAGGCCACAAGAAGGACTAAATGTTAAACCACCTTGATAGGTGGCTTAACTTTTTACATTTTAGGCCGACCTAAAGTTCGACTTATTCCATATAAGTCTGGCTTAATTAAATCATGTTTGGTGGCTTAACCGATATCTAAACTCTTTATTCCATGGTTTAGGCCACAACCAAACATGACCAAAGTGCAAAAAGTTAAGTCACCTATCAATGTGGTTTAACGTTTAATTCCTCATGTGGCCTAACATATTTTTCTTTTCCTTTTTTTTTTGCAAGATCTTGCATTTGTGTATGCTTGGAGTCTCTTGATTGATCTAAGTTGTGGGATTTTTTTCTCTTCTCACTTGTTTCCATTTGGCTTTGATTGATGAAAATAATTATCAATGGATCAGCTTGATTACTCAAGAAAATTAGATTTTTTTTTAAAAGAAAAACACTTAATTTTCACATTTAGCAATAGACAAATTTAAAAAAATTAAAAAATGTATTTGTATCTAACATAGATAAATTAAAAATGGACCAGCATGAACTCTTGTTTACATAGACAAATAAAAAAAGCATGATCAATGGACCAGTTTGATTACATTAGCATAGACAAATTAAAATAAAAAAGATTAGACCTAACATGAACTCTTGTAACATATTGTTATTATGCAATTGCATTTGAATCTTGTTTGAAAATATGCAATTATGTTATTTTACACTCCTTCTATTATTTTTTTATGTTATGTTTGAAATTATATGATTATGTAACTTTTGTAGTAATTATATGACTCTTGTATTTTTCTTGTGTTTTTTCTCATTGGTAATTTTTCATTATTTCTCATTCTTTGCAAAAAACATGTGACTTGTAATTATGTACCATTATATTTCAATTATAATTAAGCGGTACTATAAATGCTTGTTTAAACTGGTACCAGCGTTTTGTATTATGTTTTGCAGTAATAAAAATTGGAATTATTTCAGTTTTCTTTGGTCTATTTTTGCAGTATATGCAATCAAGTTAAGTAAGGTAAGTAAACAAAAAAAAGTTAATGGACAAGGTAAGCAAAAACAAATTGCAAGAGCTACACAACTTTTCCATTAAGCTTATTGAATTAGTGGATGCCAAAAAAATAATTAAATCACACTTTAAGCCACCAAAATTTAACCAAACAAGAAATAGTTTAAACCATAGCATAACTTTAGACCTCAATCAAATATGAATAACTTAGGCCGGCCTACGTGTGAATAAACAACTTAGGCCTCCTAAATGATTAAAAATTAAATGCATAATATAGATTGCTGATTTTAATTGTAGCAAAATGATTAAAAATTAAATGCAATTAATTTATTTACAATTGTAAGTATTGTGTTAACGATCTGAAATTACTAAATGCAAAATTTTAGTATAATTCTTTACACTCCTCTATACAATTGGACCATCAAGAAATTGTACAAAAATTATGGTATTCAGATTAATATATGAGAATAGTTAGACAAGACTCTTTATCCGAATAGTGTATGAATATTGTTAAGTATTTGTTAATTATAACAATACAAATTTTGTTTGAATTTATAAAAAAATTATAATACTGATAAAAAATGCTAATTCACTATGCATTAGCAAAATAGCCTAAACAAATGGTACTTTACAAAAAAAAATTCATATTTTATCTATATAAAAATAGAGAACGGAGTAGGTCCGATGCCCATCGGACCTACTTTTAAGTTCAACGAGCATGATGACCGTCCGATCTAATTTAAGATTTGTACGCACAAAAATTGAAACAGACACGCACGAAGTTTAAATCGTTCCGCACGAATCTTAAAAGCAAATTGACGGTGATTAAACCCATCGAACCAGAGTAGGTCCGATGCCCATCGGACTTACTCTCAAGTGATAAAAATAACATCATCAATTTGAAAAAAATTACTATCCTTAGTAATCCAAAACATTCTAGTCTAATTAAAGCAATTAAACAAAAACTAGAACAAGAGCAGATATATAAATGAAAAATAAATAGGAAGTCGGCTTGTGGCAGATGGATGAAGAATATAATATTAATGCGCCAAAATGGGGACCAAATAATATTTAGGGATCGACTAACAGTCCCCCCATTCAGTCCCCTAAATGTCCCTCTAACTGTCAAAGTACAACTGTCAGTCCCCATAACGGTCAAAGTACAACTGTCAGTCCCCCATTCAACAACATGGAAAGTATTCATACCTAAGATATGAAGTATTCATATATAATTCATCAAGTATTCATACCTAAGATATCAAGTATTAATTCACATACAAACTGGGGACCATTACTTTTCGGGGGCAGTAACTGTCAGACTGCATTGGGGACCACAACCAAAAAGTCACGTGGATCACACCATCAGTCCCCCATTCATTGATTAAATTAATTCACATATAAAATGGAAAGTATGAATACCTAAGATATCAAGTATTCATATATAATTCATCAAGTATTCATACCTAAGATATCAAGTACATAAAAAAAAACTGGACACAATACCTACTCATCTTTTACACGTTTTTCAAGGTGGTTTTTTTTCTCCGTTCAATCTAACCAATTTTTGGGACGATCTATGAGGAATTTTGCAAATCTAAAACCACGAACGTGTTCTACACAATTTTCTCTTTCAAATGAGATCCATGATGACATACTTTTACACGTTTTTCAAGGTATCAAATATTCAAATATGAAAAATATTCATACAAAATGGAAAGTATTCATACCTAAGCTATCAAATATTTATATATAATTCATCAATTATTCATACTTAAGATATCAAGTATTTAAAGAAAAAAACTGGACTCATCTTTTACACGTTTTACACGTTTTACACGTTTTTCAAGGTGGTTTAATAATTGACAAAGTTAGTTAGAATTGGGGGGACGTTTAGAGAACTGGAGTGGGGGGACAACATTTTTACTCTAATATTTATAGGAGAGCGGTAGCTTATACGAGGCCGTCTGTTAGGAAACAACTAATGAAGCTTTTTGTATCATTTGTTGCACAATGTGCTTTCAACATGCACACTGCTAACAACATTGGAAATTAAATTTTAACTTTGTAGGTAATTTCTAAAAGGCCCTCGTAGTCTTTCCAAATTGTGAAGTAATTATATCTCATAATTAATTACATGGGTATGCCATGTAGGCAGAAAATGAATTTTTTTTTTTTTTGTGCAATTTGAAAGCTAGTTGATTTTTTATAATAAATAAAATATTTAAAGCTTCAGCTATATGCGCACCTAATCAGAACAAAAAAATATTTAAAATTTGTATTAAATTTGATATATAAAAAATATAAATTACAAAATATATATCTATAATTTGATTCACTTATTATGATAGCCTCCATAAATGACATTGTTAAACTTGAATAAATATGATTGTTCATTGTTTACCGTGAAATTGTTTCAAAAAGTAATAAATGAATCAAAAGACTATTGTTTTCATTCATTCCGACTAGGGCTGCACAAAAAATTCGTAGTTCGTAATTCGATTCGAGTTTGATTTGAAAAAGTTCATAAAAAATTCGATTCGAAATTGAGTTCGTTCGAAATTAATTCAAACCAAACTCAAACTGGACCTAGTTTGTTCGAAATAGGTTCGCAAACCAAACTTAGTTCGAAATTAACTCAAACATGAACCGTTAATTTCCGCTGATAACTTATGTTTCGCTGATGAAAATTATATAAGGTCGCCCAGTCCATAATTACTCTCAGTTTTGACTTCTGAAAAATGTTTCTTGAATACTTTGGATATTTGAAAACTTTGGTGATGTTTCTCCTGTTGACTATTTGGAAAACTTTGGATACTGTGATTGTGCTAACTTTGATTAATTGTACTAAACTTTGGTGTTTGATATAATTTTTGGTATTTGTAATGAACTTTGATTTCCAACTTTGCTGTACTGTGTAATTAGAATTCAGAATGCCTGAGTTTTTATTGAAGTGCTGTAATTTCGAACTATGGCCCAGTCATAAGTCATAACTCATAAGTTGTCGTAAAAGTTCGAAATTGAGTTCGTAAACAATTCGATTCGAAATTGAGTTCGTTCGAAATTAATTCAAACCAAACTTAGTTCGAAATTAATTCAAACTAAACTCAAACTGGAGGTAAGTTCGATTCGTTTGCAGCCCTAATTCCGATGGACAATATTTTTTTTTCTCTTTGTTGCATTTGGTATAGTAAATGTGTGGATACTAGATTTTTTACAACGATAGTTAGCAACTTTTAAGCTTTTTTTTTAAGATAAAGATGAACTCACTACAGACACTGGATATATAAATACAATAGGGAGCTACGGAAATTAATGGTTTAATTAACTATTTACATTTCTATAGATTTTTTTTTTTTGATAAAAGTGGTATAATACCATCTGTTTTATTAGAAACGGTTAGTTCTTACAAAATGTGTCTAAAAACAAGTACAAAATATGAAACAACCAATTAACAAAAGAATCTCTCTAAGTTGTGAAACACCTAAGAGATATCTAAACCATCAACGCATAAAAGCTAATGTCTGCTAGACTCATATCATACAAAACAGTAAGAACAATAGTAAATCATTAGGAAGACCTAAGGAGCTGCAGGGGAGTTAGCATAGGATGAACTGAAATGTGCAGTGGGATCAAAAGAAGGGAGGAAGGCAGCATCTATTGCATCATATTCTGCTCAGTCTCCGAGATAATCAGAAAGATCTGACCTCTCTAATCCACGAATTGGTTCTTCCTTTGAATCTCAGCATGTTTCCCTCTGCCAATGTATCTATCTCCGATAGAATTATAATATTGTCTATCTGAGACAAATTTGTAACATACATAAGTAAAACCAAAGTTAATTTAAAAAAAGAATCATCTGAGTTAGATTTACACCATAAGAAATTAAAAAAATAATCTGAGATCATAATGAAGCCACAGAGGGTACCACAGCATTATTAAAACATACTTTATTTCTAGCTAACCAAACAATTCAAATAGTAGCTGCTCTAATTAATTCTATTAAAAGACAATCCTCAAGGGGAATCCAAGCATCTAAAAGCCACAAATCTGCTATATGTTCACAATTGAAAATAAAGTTGTTGTGATTAGCAATCCAAAACCAAAGGCTTGAAATTATAGGACATGTGACAAAGAGGTGATCAATAATCAATTGTTTCTAAAGAAATGCAAAAATAACATGTTTGGTCTCCAGTCCAACCCCTTTTAGCCAAGTCTTTTTTCAGTATTTTACCCTCTTTTAATAACTACATAAAAATTTCAATCTTAAGGGGAATTTTTGTTTTCCAGAGAGTAGTACAAGTTGAGTCCTTAATACCCCAAATTCTAACCACTGATACAAAGAGTGTACAGTAAACTGGACAGTGAGTATCATCTCCAAAAAATCCTATCAGGTTGGGAATTGTCAGTAAAATCAGAAGAAAATGAATAAGAAGACACAAGGTTATGCCACTTAGCTGAGATAATGCCTGTAAGTTGTCTATAGAAAAAAATTAATTCTTAATCATTGTATTATGCATTTGCTGTATTCATGCATGATCTATAGTATTGAAGAAACAATAATATTGACATTATCTAAATTTATCATGCGCAGAAAATAAGAAGCATTAACTATAAATGACAAATTTATCATACGTAGAAAAAACCAAAATTTATATTAATATCCAAAAAAAATATTAAATTTTAAAATTTACTTTCCTGTTTGACAAGATTTCAAAAACTGCTCAAACCGCAGATTTATTTTCCGATTTATTTACTGCAAATTTGCAGTTTTAAGATTTTTTTTTAAAACATAAAATGTTATAATTTATTTATTTTTTGTATTGAAATATTAGAAATATATTATATATTTCTTTGAAAATATATAGAATACTACATAATTTGATTTATTAGAAAGACTGTGACAAATAACCCGGATCAACATTTTTCAGGCCAGATTTTTTGCAGCTGTAAGAAAAATTAAAATATTTCTTTGTGTGTTATTGAAAAAAAAATAAAAATATTTTGAATCTAAGTTATTGATTCCCGATTCAAAAGTCACTTCTATGTAAATAGATAAAATATTGTGATCCTTCTATATTAAGAATTTAAGTTTCTTTGTCTGAAAAAAAAAAAAATTCCTGTATACTTTTGTCAGAAATGTTAAGAATCCAAATATTTTCTGTATTAAGATTTGTACGAATGAAGCACACAGAAGCGGATTCCCCTAGAAGATGTGAAATCAAGCATGACTTTCCCGTAATCGATGGATATCATATCTAATTCGGTCAATATCAAGTCCGAGCCTTTCGATATGTATCAAAATTGGTACAAAAAGAACTTAATTAAAATTAGTACAAATCTGAATACGAATGAGATAACTCGGTCCCCGCCAACTTTTGTTCGCTCCTTCAATTTTGCGATTTTGAATCTTCAAGAGTTCAGAGCTGCATATTTCATGCAAAATTATTCTAATATTTCTCGCTCCGTTTACCGATAAATATTTTAGTTAAATTTCAACCTGTCTAATCAAATTATTTTGGTGTAGTTGAGACACCCGACAAGAGCGAGTATCTCATTCACCGATGTTCTTAATCCAATTAATTAATTAAGCTTTAGTAGGTTAGGAGGTAAGTGAGCTATATACATAGAAAATGAAATGGGCTGTGCAAAAAATATGAAGTGGGCTTTCAAATTTAAAGTGTATTTTAAACTAAATATATGGAGTTGGCTACTGTGCTATGCATAGCATAGAGGACCTTCATGTTACGGCTCAATATTTGAGTTTTCAAAATCCTAACGGTCGATCCGAACCATTCAACATGATCTCCATATGAATATGTACTTGCAAACCAAATTTACATTTTTTAGAATTTTTTTACTATTTGTTTAGATAGGTAGAAAAACACTTGATCTGAATGGTACAGAATTTTCAGATCAAGTGATTTTCTACCTATCTAAAAAATAGTAAAATTCTAAAAAAAGTAAAATTTGGTTTGCAAGTACATATTCATATGGAGTTCATGTTGAACGGTTCAGATCGACCGTTAAAATTTTGAAAACTCAAATATTGAGCCGTAGCACGGAGGCCCTCTATGCTATCATACATTTAAATTAGCAATTTCCCTAAATATATATTTTGTTTTATATGATTAAAATGCAAAGCCTAATGTATGTTCGACAACATACATTTAAATTTGCAACAAATTAAATTAACAAAGAGGTACATCATTATATATATAGTAATATATTACATAATGCATCCTAGTTGTTTTTAGACCTAACTGCTAAATTACAATATCCAATCATTTAATTCGTGCCTACAACAATGATTAAATAAGTCAATTAACTATGAAAACAATAAGGAGAACTAACTTTTAATTTAGTGGCCGAAAATGTCCTCCGTAAGAGAAGTTGCGAATTCAAAATTCAGATAAAAAGTTATTTATAATAACATAACAATTAGAAATTGCACGCATACAGACGTAAAATTGGCTAATTTACCAATAAATTAAAAGGTAAAACCAAAATATTTACTTAGATGGAATGGAAAAAATTAGTGAAAAATTATAAATGCTTTACTCTTTAGTAGTTATGAACCTGATTGCATGCATTGGAGATGGTTAAATCAAGAGATATTTACGGTATATTTTTTGCACGAGTGGTTGAATTATGGGAGCATCCCTAATAAAAATTTTCAGTTTTTATAGAAATCAAAACTACCATTTAATAAAAAAATTATGACTTGAGACATTATAGAATATTAATTAACAAATTAAGGATAATTTGCTTAAGTAGGAACGTTAAGGTGACAATATATATATGGCAAATCCTTCTATGGGCATAAGGACCTATTTGTAAAATGAGTATATTTTCATTTTCAAAGTTCAAACAGTCGATCCGACCGTTCAATATCTATATTACATTGTACTTGGAGGTCAAATTTTACATTTTTTTGAATTTTTTTACTATTTATTAAGTATTTTACAAAACTAGTCAAATTCAGACCATTGAATTTTGTACCCATCTTAATAAATAGTAAAAAAATTCAAAAAAATGTAAAATTTGACCTCCAAGTACATTGTAATATGGAGAAAATGTTGAACGGTCGGATCGACTGTTTGAACTTTGAAAATAAAAATATGCTCATTTTACAAATAGGACCTTATGCCCATAGAAGCATCACTCGATATGTATACACATGCCCTATTGTAATCATGAGAAATCCGTAAATCATCTATTTGTAACTTGCAATTTTATTTCTCAAATATTGAATTATATAGCCCAATTTAATGGATTTCATTTTGATTGTACACCAATTCAACACCTTTGATTGTTAGATGCTTGTAATCCTTTGAAAGATATGTCATTAATAGAACTAATTAGGGGTGCAATTTTATGAGTAGTGTGGTTATAAATTAAGAAATAGTTTATGCTTTATTAATGCAACTTGCAAATCAATAACTAGCTAGTATAGCTAGCTTCCAATATAGTTGCTTTGGCTTCTTATTGTTGTAAATGTAGGTGATACTATTAGGTCTTTAATTAAACTTTAATTCTTCCATGTGATTTTAAGAAGATAAGTCCAGTTATAGTTTGAACAAGGGAGGGGCTACAACTATGGCAATAAATAGAATACAATCTTCTTGATGTTGTGTGGCTTTACAGACTTTTGTTTGCTATAAGTTTTTACTATTTGTTTGAAAGTCATTTGAACTATTGTTGCTTTGTTGAATGTATGGTTAGTTAATTATGTTCTTAGGTTTATTTTAGTTGAGGAGGGTTCAAATGCCTCTATTTTGTGAGCCTCCTTCATGCCTTCAATCTTTAAAACTTTAATAACTCAAAATTTAAAACTTAAAATTCAAAATAAAACCGTTGAATATGAACTACATCATTTTATCTATGCATGTGTAAAAATTTATGGCATTTCAACTTTATTTTGGTTGTCATCTTGAGCTTGTAAAAATATATACAAATGTGGATAATTCTAAACGTGATTTTTTAACTTATTGATT
>JAJGRW010000590.1:223176-294170 GCA_025461045.1 Carex parvula
AAAAAGATGGAGATCTAATTTACAAACTTATTTAATGTCTATAAAAGATATTTATTCGAATTTCGAATCCACAACCTTCCACACAAAGTGTTGCACTATGTCACTAAATCAAAGACGGATTCTTAAATGAATTTAGTTTTTAAGTTTTTATTTTCATTTTGAATCATATAGGTCTTTGTACATTCCAAAATGAATATCTAAAGTTTTATTTGACCCAAATCAGTTTTGAATCATGTAGGTCTTTCTGAAGGATTAATTTGGTTATTTTAATAGAAATTCAAGGATCAATCTGGTTCTTTGTAAACCTGATTTACTTAGAAAATTTAAAAAATTGAAAACCTAATAAACGTTTAGTAGCCCAAACATTTTTTTTTATTTCGTGGACAATTACAATGCTCAAAGAAAAATTTGTAGGTTGTTACTTTTCTTTCAGCTAATCTAAATTATGTCTTGTGTTCGGAATTAAAAAGTAATAATTCTTGTGTTCGGAATAGGGGTGTAAACGGACACGGATATCCGGCCGGATATCCGCTCCGAATCTGCATATAATCCGTATCCGGATTTAAACGGATACGGATATCGCGGATACGGATACGGATAATTATCAATTACCCATAGAAGATGCGGATACGGATACGGATATGGTTTTAAATTTTGATATCCGTTTACTATCCGTATCCGTATCATGTGAGGTTTTAAATTATTTTGCCTTCAAGAAGATTTGAACCCATATCATGTGAAGTGAAAGTCTAAGCAACCAAGGTACAAACCACTACACCACACTATTAATAAAATAAATATCTTATATTCTCTCATCTTTCTAACATTAATATCTCCATCAACTTACAATTATTCATTTATTTTTATATTTAAAATTTATTAATTATTAATTATATCTTAAAGTTCATATAACTCAATATCCGACAATTATCCGTTCTATATTCGTATTCGAATTCGTATCTGTAAATTATCCGCTCTGTATCCGTATCCGTATCCGTTTAAGGCGGATATGATTTTAAATTTTGATATCCGTTTATTATCCGTATCCGTATTCGTATCCGTTCATTAAAAGACGGATACGGATTTGGTATTAGCATTATCCGCTCCGTTTACACCCCTAGTTCGGAAGTATAATTGTAAGGACATTTGCATTTTAAAATGCGCACTGCGTAAGTGCATATAGTTGCATCGCAGATTCGCAGTACATTCAGAATTGTATGAAATTAATGCTTACAAAGTGCGGAAATAACTCTTCTGTCATTCTCAAGGAATAACAATAGGAAACTTGTTATTCCTATTCCGAACTCAACCGTTAGTCTTCGTTGAGATTCGTGTATGAAAAACTTACTTTATTGAGATTCATACATGAAAAAATTTGAACAGTTAAAATCATAATATCAGATTTATTTCCACAAGTGCAAGATATATTAAAACACAAAGCAACACACTTTATATAACTGATAATTTGTGGTGTCTAATATATAATCTATACAATTAATCTGTGCTGAAGAACCATGAGAGAGGAGACATAGGATGAGAGGATGGAGTAAGGAAGGAGGCGATTGATATTTTTTCTACCCCATCTTCATATTATGGATCAACCTCATGCTATTGATTTCATATCTCTATTTTCAAAATTCAAACATCTGATCCGAACCGTTAAACACTATATCTATATGAAAATGTACTTGGACATCAAAATTTGCATAGGTAGAAATTTTTTATGGTAGAAAATTACTTGATCAAAAGTTTTGCACTATAGACAAAATAGTAAAATAAATTTAAAAATGTAAAATTTGATCTGTAAATATATTTTCATATGAAAATCATGTATAATGATTCGGATCGACTGTTTAAACTTTCAAAGTAAAGTTATGAATCCATAGCACAGATTGATCCGTAATATGCATATCAGTGTAGTCTCACTCCAATTTTAAAGTTCCAAACTGAAACTAGAGGAGGGTTCCAATATGTCATGTTTTTCATACTTTATCAAGACTCATATTTTATATCTTATTTTTAAAGTTCAAACTGTTGATTCGAACAACTCAACATGATATCCATACTAACATATGCTTGGAGATGAAATTTCATAATTTTTGGAATTTATTTTAATATTTTTCAAGATACGTAGAAAATAACTGTTTTGAACGGTTCAAAAATAGTGTTTTTGTATCTATCTTAAAAAATATTAAAAAAATTCAAAAAATTATAAAATTTCATTTCCAAACATATCGTAGTATGAATATCATGTAGAGCGATTTATATCGACAGTTTGGACTTTAAAAATAAAAATATAAAATATAAGACATGATGAGATATAAAAAAATACGAGGTATTACTGTATTAGAACCCTTTTCCTGAAAGTAATTTATAAATTAGAAAATGGAGGGGCATTTGCCCAAGCACAAGATTCTTTCCAAACAAAAAGTGGTGCGGGTCAGAAAAGGTCTACTTTGTATAAATTGTTGTGGTCCCACAGAAGGCGGTGGGACCAGGGAAACAGGACGGATGGGTCAGCCCATTTTGGAATCATGCCGTGGGCCCATGCTGAGTTGGATGAGAGGACATGGGGGGGGCGGGTATGAGGTGGGCCATGGAGGTTGGTCAGAAGCCCAATTTTTCTCTAATTGCGAGATCTATCCAATGAGGTTTCCTCTGGTGGGCCCCACTATTGGTAGCAAGAGCCAATAGATGAAATGATTGAGTGCTTACGATCCAAAAAAGAGAAAATGATTGAATTTTGGACCCCAAGAAATTGGCAACTTTTTAATAATTATAAATGGTGAGTCAGCATAGGGTGATGGAATTTCGAAGGTTTCTGTATTGAGTCCGAATCTGATATTTTTCTTTTGAGAAAGCAGGAACTTGATTTTTTTTATTTAATTGTTTAATTTTTTTTTATGTGCGAATCTTAATAAATAGTAGTAGTTTAATGAGGAAAAAATATTGCCGGAACTATTTTAGCTTCACGCAACAGATGTCATTTTTTCTATATTAGAACACAAGCTTTTGTTTTTTTTTACTTTGTAGGTAAAAGTCGGATAAAGATATTGCCATAACTATTTTAGCCTTCACATAACGCATTAGTCATATATATTTTCATTTTGTCTCTATTGAATGTACGCCGGGTGAAATCAAAATTTGTTGTGTCGATATCTTCACCGATAAATAACCAATGATTCATTTTTCATAAAGTAAACAACGCTTTAAATTATTAATGTCAATTTAGAGAAGTATGTAATTCATGCAACGCATAGACAAACACCGTTGTGTATAGCCCGTGCGCTGCATGAATAAAAAATTGCTCTATCAAAATGTTTACCCAAATTTTTTAGTTTTGAAATGGAATATGTATTATAAATGGAAAGTTCTGTTTTTTTGGTTAAATTAAGTTCCTCAAATCTCCTTTATGAGGTTGGCTATTCTACTTCCATAAGCATATGTCCACGTATGCTTATAACTTATTTTTGCATTTCCAATGTTCAAATGGTCGATCCGAACCATTCATCTTGTTCTCCATATTAATATGTGCTTGGAGATCAAATTTTACATTTTTCGGAATTTTTTTACTATTTATTAAGCCACTTTGAAAATTGCTAATCCGGGTGAACAGTAAAAACAGTGCAACAAAATTCTGAATCATATGATGAGCAATTTTCAAAGTGGCTTAATAAATAGTAAAAAAATTCCAAAAAATGTAAAATTTGGTCTCCAAGCAAATATTAATATGGAGAACAAGATGAACGGTTCGGATCGATCATTTGAACATTGGAAACGCAAAAATGAGTTATAAGTATATGTGGGCATATGCTTATGGAAGTAGAATAGCCAACCTCCTCCTTTATTATTACATATATATGATATTATATCTCTACAAGTGGGATTGATTTGATCTCCCCAATTTTAAGCCTACGATCGATGCCTCTTATTGAAGAAGGTCAAACCTATATAATTTAAATTATAGCAAGGAGTATTTGTCTTTTAACTTACATCTTATATCTTTACTGAAAGTTGAGAAATGGGAGGTAGCATATTGGTTACAAAAAAATTCTAAGACTGTTGGTTATCCTAAGATCAAGAGTTTAATTTACCTTCATGATTTTGCAGCTTCTACGAAGATTTTTAAAAAAATATATATATTTTTACTGAAAGTTTAATGAACTTCCTTTTTGTTAAAATCATGGAATAAAGGGTTTAGACCTTGGTTAAGTCACCAAACATGATTTAATTGAGTCGGACTAAGATGAAATAAGTCGAACTTTAAGCTGGCCTAAAGGTGGTGCTTGGTTACGGCCTAAGGTTAGGGAGACCTGAGTTGGTTATTCTCACTTAGGTCGGTCTAAGTTATTCATATTTGGTTGAGGCCTAATGTTATATCAAGTTTTAAACTATTTTTGTTTGGTTATATTTTGGTGGGTTAAAGTATGGTTTATTTTTTGTTTTGTTTTGGCATCCACTAATGCAATAAGTTTAATGGAAAAATTATGTAGGTCTTGCAACTTTTTTGGCTTACCATATCCATTAACTATTTTTTTTTATATTTTTTTTGGTTTATTGTTTACTTACCTTACTTAACTTGATTGCATGTACTGCAAAAACATAAGAAAGAAAACTAAAATAATTCCAATTTTTATTACTGAAAAACATAATATAAAAGGTTGGTAGCAGTTCAAACAAGTCTTTATAGTATCAGCTTAATTATAATTGAAATATAGTAGTACAAAATTACATGTCACGTGATTTTTGTAAGGAATGAGAAATAATGGAAAATTACCAATGAGAAATAACACAAAAAATACAAGAGTTGTATAATTACTAAAAAAAAATACATAATCTTATAATTTCAAACATAACAGAAAAAATTAATAGAAGGAATGTGATATAACATAATTGCAAATTTCAAACAAGATTCAAATGCAATTGCAAAATAACAATGTCTTATAAGAGTTCATGCTAGGTCTAATCTTTTTTTTTTTTTTAATTTGTCTATGCTAAATGCAATACAT
This sequence comes from Carex parvula, assembly GCA_025461045.1. Lineage (NCBI taxonomy): Eukaryota > Viridiplantae > Streptophyta > Magnoliopsida > Poales > Cyperaceae > Carex > Carex parvula. The sequence continues at coordinate 228,186 of JAJGRW010000590.1, forward strand.
TGATCGTGCTTTTTTTAATGTCTATGTAAACAAGAGTTCATGCTGGTTAATTTTTAATTTGTCTATGCTAGATTCAAATACATTTTTTTTATTTTTTTTATTTGTCTATTGCTAAATGTAAAAATTAAGTGCTTTTGCTTGAAGAAAAGCTAATCTTCTCAAGTAATCAAGTTGGTCCATTGAGAAGAAAAAAAGTACCACAACTTAGATCAATCAAGTGACTCCAACATATACAAATGCAAGATCATGCGAAAAAAAGAAGAAAAGAAAAATAGGTTAGGCCACAAAAAGGACTAAACGTTAAACCATCTATCAGGGCTTAATTTTTTACATTTTAGGCCGACCTAAAGTTCGGCTTATTCCATCTTAGTCCAGCTTAATTAAATCATGTTTGGTGGCTTAACCGATATCTAAACCCTTTATTTCATGGTTTAGGCCACAACCAAACATGACCAAAGTGCAAAAAATTAAGCCACCTATCAATGTGGTTTAACATTTAATCCCTCATGTGGCCTAACATATTTTTCTTTTCCTGTTTTTTAGCACGATCTTGCATTTGTGTATACTTGGAGTCTCTTGATTGATCTAAGTTGTGGTATTTTTTTCTCTTCTCACTTGTTTCCATTTGGCTTTGATTGATGAAAATAATTATCAATGGACCAGCTTGATTACTCAAGAAAATTAGCTTTTTTTTTTAAAGCAAAGCACTTAATTTTCACATTTAACAATAGACAAATTAATAAAAATTTAAAAAATGTATTTGTATCTAACATAGATAAATTAAAAATAGACCAGCATGAAACTATTATTTACATAGACAAATTAAAAAAGCATGATCAATGGACTAGTTTGATTACATTTAACATAGACAAATTAAAATAAAAAAGATTAGACCTAACATGAACTCTTGTAAGATATTGTTATTATGCAATTGCATTTGAATCTTGTTTGAAAATATACAATTATGTTATTTCACACTCCTATTATTTTTTTATGTTATGTTTGAAATTATATGATTCTGTAACTTTTTGTAGTAATTATATGATTCTTGTATTTTTTTGTGTTTTTTCTCATTGGTAATTTTTCATTATTTCTCATTCTTTGCAAAAATCATGTGACTTGTAATTATGTACCATTATATTTCAACTATAATTAAGCTGGTACTATAAATACTTGTTTAAACTGGTACCAGTGTTTTGTATTATGTTTTGCAGTAATAAAGATTTGAATTATTTCAGTTTTCTTTGGTCTGTTTTTGCAGTATATGCAATCAAGTTAAGTAAGGTAAGTAAATAAAAAAAAGTTAAATGGATTTATTTGTTAGCATCAATTGGAGAATAGTCAGACAAGACTCCTCTATTCAATTGGACCATCACTAAATTGTACAAAAATTATGGTATTGAGATTAATATATGAGAATAGTTAGACAAGACTCTTTATCCGAATAGTGTATGAATATTGTTAAGTATTTGTTAATTAGAACAATACAAATAGTGTTTGAAGCGTTCCGCAAGAATTTTAAAGCAAATCGACAGTGATTACACCCATCGAATCAGAGTAGGTCCGATGGCCGATGCCCATCGGACCTACTCTCAAGTGATAAAAATAACATCATCAATTTGAAAAAAATTACTATCCTTAGTAATCCAAAACATTCTAGTCTAATTAAAGCAATTAAACAAAAACTAGAACAAGAGCAGATATATAAATGAAAAATAAATAGGAAGTCGGCTTGTGGCAGATGGATGAAGAATATAATATTAATGCGCCAAAATGGGGGACCAAATAATATTTATAGGAGAGCGGTAGCTTATACGAGGCCATCTGTTAGGAAACAACTAATGAAGCTTTTTGTATCACACAATGTGGTTTCAACATGCACAGTGCTAACAACATTGGAAATTAAATTTTAACTTTTTGTAGGTAATTTCTAAAAGGCCCTCCTGGTCTTTCCAAATTGTGAAGTAATTTTATCTCATAATTAATTTCGTGGGTATGCCATGTAGGCAGAAAATGATTTGAAAGCTAGTTGATTTTTTATAATAAATAAAATATTTAAAGCTTCAGCTATATGCGCACCTAATCAGAACAAAAAAATATTTAAAATTTGTATTAAATTTGATATATAAAAAATATAAATTACAAAATATATATCTATAATTTGATTCACTTATTATGATAACCTCTATAAATGACATTGTTAAACTTGAATAAATATGATTGTTCATTGTTAATTTACCGTGAAATTGTTTCAAAAAGTAATAAATGAATCAAAAGACTATTGTTTTCATTCATGCCGACGGACAATATTTTTTTTCTCTTTGTTGCATTTGGTATAGTAAATGTGTGGATACTAGATTTTTTTACAACGATAGTTAGCAACTTTTAAGTTTTTTTTTAAGATAAAGATGAACTCACTACAGACACTGGATATATAAATACAATAGGGAGCTACGGAAATTAATGGTTTAATTAATATTTACATTTCTATAGATATTTTCTTTTTTTTGATAAAAGTGGTATAATACCACCTGTTTCACTAGAAACGGATAGTTCTTACAAAATGTATCTAAAGACAAGTACAAAATATGAAACAACCAATTAACAAAAGAATCTCTCAAGTTGTGAAGCACCTAGGAGATATCTAAACCATCAAGGCATAAAAGCTAATATCTGCTAAACACATATCATACAAAACAGTAAGAACAGTAGTAAATCATTAGGAAGAACTACGGAGCTTCAGAGGAGTTAGCATAGGATGAACTGAAATGTGCAGTGGGGTTAGAAGAAGGGAGGAAGGCAACATCTATTGCATTATATTCTGCTCAGTCTCTGAGATAATTAGAAAGATCTGACCCTCTCTAATCCACGAATTGGTTCTTCCTTTGAATTCAGCATGTTGTTCCCTCTGCTGAATGTATCTATCTCCGATAGAATTATAATATTGTCTATCTGAGACAAATTTGTAACATACATAAGTAAAACCAAAGTTAATTTAAAAAAAGAATCATCTGAGTTAGATTTACACCAATAAGAAAATAAGGAAATAATCTGAGATCATAATGAAGCCAAAGAGGATACCACAGCATTATTAAAACATACTTTATTTCTAGCTGACCAAACAATCCAAATAGTAGTTGCTCTAATTAATTCTATTAAAAGATAATCCTTAAGAGGAATCCAAGCATCTAAAAGCCACAAATATGCTATATGTTCACAATTGAAAATAAAGTTGTTGTGATTAGCAATCTAAAACCAAAGGCTTGAAATTATAGGACATGTGACAAAGAGGTGATCAATAATCAATTGTTTCTAAAGAATTGCAAAAATAACATGTTTGATCTCCAGTCCAACCCCTTTTAGCCAAGTTGTCTTTAGTCAGTATTTTACCCTCTTTTAATAATTAACCACATAAAAATTTCAATCTTAAAGGAAATTTTGTTTTCCAGAGAGTAGTACAAGTTGAGTCCTTAATACCTCAAATTCTAACCACTGATACAAAGAGTGTACAGTAAACTGGTCAGATGAGTGCCATCTCCAAAAAATCCTATCAGGTTGGGAATTGTCAGTAAAAATAGAAGAAAATGAATAAGAAGACATAAGGTTATGCCACTCAGCTGAGATAATGCCTGTAAGTTGTCTATAGAAAAAATTAATTCTTAATCATTGTATTATGCATTTGCTGTATTCATGCATGATCTATAGTATTGAAGAAACAATAATATTGACATTATCTAAATTTATCATGCGCAGAAAATAAGAAGCATTAACTATAAATGACAAATTTATCATACGTAGAAAAAACCAAAATTTATATTAATATCCAAAAAAAATATTAAATTTTAAAATTTACTTTCCTGTTTGACAAGATTTCAAAAACTGCACAAACTGCAGATTTATTTTCCGATTTATTTACTGCAAATTTGCGGTTTTGGTTTTCGAATTCCAGAACCGCAAATTTAATTTGCGGTTTTAAGATTTTTTTTAAAACAGAAAATGTTATAATTTATTTATTTTTTGTATTGAAATATTAGAAATATATTATATATTTCTTTGAAAATATATAGAATACTACATAATTTGATTTATTAGAAAGACTGTGGCAAATAACTCGGATCAACATTTTTCAGGCCAGATTTTTTGCAGCTGTAAGAAAAATTAAAATATTTCTTTGTGTGTTATTGAAAAAAAATAAAAATATTTTGAATCTAAGTTATTGATCCCGATTCAAAAGTCAATTCTATGTAAATACATAAAATATTGTGATCCTTTTCTATTAAGAATTTAAGTTTCTTTGTCTGAAAAAAAAAAAAATTCCTGTATACTTTTGTCAGAGATGTTAAGAATCCAAATATTTTCTGTATTAAGATTTGTACGAATGAAGCACACAGAAGCGGATTCCCCTAGAAGATGTGAAATCAAGCATGACTTTCCCGTAATCGATGGATATCAGATCTAATTCGGTCGATATCAAGTCCGAGCCTTTCGATATGTATCAAAATTCGTACAAATCTGAATACGAATGAGATAACTCGGTCCCCGCAAACTTTTGTTCGCTCCTTCAATTTTGCGATTTTGAATCTTCAAGAGTTGCGTTGAGTATTTTAGATATAGGAATTTGGTACTCTTTTTGCCTTTAAAATTTATAAACCTTCGTACTCAATGAATAGGTTAGTTGCAAGCGCACAACCTATCGATTGTAGTATTTAGGTGTCGATCCGCAGGGAGAGAGGAAAATACTAATTTTTAATAAAGAAAACTACTTCTAAAAACAAAACAATAAAAGTAAAAGTGGGGGGGGGGGGTTTGTTCTAAAATCCTAAGGTTGGGTTCAATACCCGAAAGAGAGGAGTTTCAAACAATAAATGTAAATAAAATAAAGGAAAGAAAGATTGGTTTGTTTTCAAGTTTAAGGAGATCTAGGGGCATTCGGTCTACAATTCCTTGCTAATTCTATTTATTCGGTTTGTTTAAATTCATGTTTGATTTGATGTGGTTTCTAACCTATGTTAGCCTTTGGAACAAATATTAATACAAATACTTTGCGCTTTATGGATTAATGTGCCTCGAATTCTAGGGCTGTCACTAACCTAGAGGGACATTTAATCTCATGCTTCAAAGCATATATCGATATTTGTTCTAAGGTGTCATAATTAGGATTTGCCTTCTCCTTTCGGTCCTTCACCAAAATCCTAACCTTAATTTCTATAGTTCCGGATTGGATATCAAAGTACGGTCGCTTCTAACCCAATCCTAAGGTGTGTCTTTATGGTTTCAATTAGTAGTCTCCTACTTGACCAATGCCGGAATTTAATAAACTTAAAGCGGAAAAACACGATCAACGCGATTTCAAAACTACTTCAATTCAATAAACCCTAACCAGGTGAACTCAAAGGAACGAGTACTAATGAAATTCATAAAGAATAAATCACAGAAATTAACAATCAAATCCGATAACACAATCATAATAAAAACAAATATCCGAATAAGCTAGAATTAAACAAGTTCATGCATTGACCTAAACCCCTAGAAAGAGAACTACTCTCTCTTGGAGAGATCCATAACAAAGATTGGCAAAAACAATAAGAAATGAGATAAAGAAATGATTACACCCTTTCTTAGATCTAAAACCTCGATCTTGCCAACTCCTTGCTTGAATCTTCTTCTTCTCCTTTCTTGAAAAGCTTCGAGAATTTCTGCATGATCTCTCTCTCTCAATTTGTGAAAAATGGATAAAATAATGGATGTTTTCTCATGTGGTCTCCTTAGCCTTATATAACATTTTCTGAACTTGGAGATCAAGTCATTTTATTTTCGGCGCCCACTAAGCCTACTAACTTCTATATTTGTAATTCTGTGATTATAACTTGGAGACCAAGCTATTCTAATTTTGGCGCCCACTAAACCCACTAACTTTCCATATTTAGCAGTTTTTCAGGCTGGCAAGGCCATTGATGAGGCTGTACAGAATTATACATTTCGAATTTTGATTTGTTTCCTTCATGAAAGTTGTAGATCTCTTTGTCCTGGTTCCGTCAAGCTTTGAATCACCCAAATCGGAGTTCGTATGACCAAGATATGGCCAAAATACGAACGGTGTGTCGCTGAGTGCGGATCGAGTGCGTCCGCACTGTGCTCGGAATTTTCTGTTTTTTGTGTTTGATGGCTAAGTGCGTCCGCACTGGGCTCGGTTTCTCCTGTTTTACTCTGAAATTCAAACGGGCATAACTCATGATATGTAACTCCGTTTTCAGTGTTCTACCACTTTTCGGAAAGCTTGCGAGAAGATCTACAATTTGCTCCATTTCCTGTAACTTAAATAGACTTTGGCAGTAACTTGATTCTTGGATATATTTCATTCTATTCTCTACTAAAATACAAGATATTTGGTGTTATTATGTGATAAAAACTAGATCGAATGTGTATATAATTTAGACCTATCAAGTTGAGAGCTGCATATTTCATACAAAATTATTCTAATATTATTTCTCGCTCCGTTTACCGATAAATATTTTAGTTAAATTTCAACCTGTCTAATCAAATTATTTTGGTGTAGTTGAGACACCCGACAAGAGCGAGTATCTCATTCACCAATATTGTTCTTAATCCAATTAATTAATTAATTAAGCTCTAGTAGGTTAGGAGGTAAGTGAGCTATATACATAGAAAATGAAATGGGCTGTGCAAAAAATATGAAGTGGGCTTTCAAATTTAAAGTGTATTTTAAACTAAATATATGGAGTTGGCTACTGTGCTATGCATAGCATAGAGGACCTTCATGTTACGGCTCAATATTTGAGTTTTCAAAATCCTAACGGTCGATCCGAACCATTCAACATGATCTCCATATGAATATGTACTTGCAAATCAAATTTACAATTTTTAGAATTTTTTTACTATTTGTTTAGATAGGTAGAAAAACACTTGATCTGAATGGTATAGAATTTTCAGATCAAGTGATTTTCTACCTATCTAAAAAATAGTAAAAATTCTAAAAAAAGTAAAATTTGGTTTGCAAGTACATATTCATATGGAGTTCATGTTGAACGGTTCAGATCGACCGTTAGAATTTTGAAAACTCAAATATTGAGCCGTAGCACGGAAGCCCTCTATGCTATCATAGCATATTAGCAATTTCCCTAAATATATATTTTGTTTTATATGATTAAAATGCAAAGCCTAATGTATGTTCGACAACATACATTTAAATTTGCAACAAAATTAAACAAAGAGGTACATCATTATATAGTAATATATTACATAATGCATCCTAATTGTTTTTAGACCTAACTGCTAAATTACAATATCCAATCATTTAATTCGTGCCTACAACAATGACTAAATAAGTCAATCAACTATGAAAACAAGGAGAACTAACTTTTAATTTATGTCACACCCCCGGACAACCCGCCGCGCATTTACGCGCAAGGCGATTAGCACATCACATACATTATCAATAATAAATCCAAACAAGCCACTTTATTGTGAATAAATGAGTTCCACACACAAATAGAAAGGGAAAAACACGTCAGACATGGCAATTCAAACAGTCACTGCCACGTCTGTACAGTATTTTGTTCATACAACAGAAAACTAAATAAATAGTGGCTAAGTAAATAACTCCCGCTAGTTTTCTCACTCGCGTCCTTCCTCTAGGTCCTCAGCTTCAGTTCCTGGAACCCACATAAAAGTGGAAACAAAACGGGTGAGAGAATCGAACTATCTCTCAGTGCGGGATTTAGTTCCAGCCCGGTGCTTTTACAAATGAATGCATTAAATACCCTAATAACATAAAAGTAAAGGTTTTGAAATAACCCCCAATTTTCCTATCAATTCGGACATGCAATCCTTTCAAAACATTCTCAGTTCTGTTCCTGTTTCTCTTTAAAATTCTCACACTCCGGGTTCGCCACACACGGACAATCCGGCCTTTCTCCCTTGGGAATCCATGCCCGTACATGAAAACTTAGAGAGTCGTCACACGAGGACGAGCTGTTCTGTTCTGTTCTGTTCTTACTCCGGATCACCACACACGGATAATCCGGCCTTTCTCTCTGAGAACCCATGCCCATGCAGGATAGCCCAAAGAGTCGCCACACGAGGACGAATCTGGAAGGGTCGTTGCGGGGACCCAACCGGCGGATCGCCACACACGGACGATCCGATTTTCGAAAACACATGCAGAACCGCCACACAGGGACGGCCCCAATTTAAAACAGTTCATTAAAAGCTTTCCTTGTTCACATTCACACTATCCTGTCAGTTCAAATCAATGCATCCAAAAAGTTCCTAACATGCAATTCTACACAAAACAAAAGAGAATTCGACATTCTCAACATGCAGTTCATCTACCAGATTGGGAAAAAGGATTACCTACCTTAATCCACGCATTTCTTATTATTTATAAAAAGACCAGGAAACCCGCACCTGTTGTCGTAGGATAATTCACTGTTGTCTCTATATTACTCCTTACTTCGGCACTCGGACCTAGGCTACGAAAGATGGTTTCTAAATTAATTTTCATGATCCAAAATATTTCTATATGCTAAAATTTCCAGAATTTATTATAATATACTTCTTTGTAATAGGATTATAAAATTACCATATAATAAAATAGAATATACAACTCAATAAATTTGATACGCCTCGGTGAAAGCTTGAGAACAGTTTAACTTATGAGATTTAATTATTATTTAATAATTTCCGACAATTGGGATTATCAACATAATATATATATTTTTAAGAATAATTACTTATCATTCAAAAACAAATCGAAACTATGTACTTCCTGAAATTTCAAGAACCACTGACCCTTAAAACAATTATGAATTCCTACCGGCTAACAAGAGAATTTTATCAATTGATATAATAAATCCTATTAAATAAGTAAGGTTCAAAAATTATATAGTTGAATTAATTTTTATCAAGTAACTAAATATAATCTAAAGATTATATCAGAAAATAAAATAGAAGAAATCTTTAATTTTCAGAAATTATATATCTCTCAGGAATTTTTTTATTAAGTAAATAAATATAATATAAAGATTATATGAGAAAATAAAATATAAAGATTATATGAGGAAATAAAATAGAGGAAATCGTATCATCAAGTCGATAACATAACAGAAAGCAATATTTGATCATAAGATTAATTTCCTTATTTTATTAGTTCTGGACTTTCGACAGGAATTACGAATGAAAGAAAATTATCAAAAGTGTAGATCTAACCTTTTCTCTTTTGCTTAGCCTTCTGTAAAGAATTAGCGGAGAGAGAGAGAGGGACAAGGGTTTAATCACATATATAGAGAAACGGTTTTTTTTTAAATTGATAACTTACGGATCAGAGAGGAGGCCAATTATTTGGAGGTTATGAATTTAATTTAAGATATTTCTTATATCATAACTTTTGACCGAATACAGCTTTCGGCTGATGAACCATTTGGGTTGTATTGGGTTTTCAATATTTGCAACGATCCGATATATATGCTATTTAATTCATGATCTATATCGAACCTATTAGTTTCTTTTCACGGCATTTTAATTTCAGTAATTAACAATATATATATTGTGGGCTACTCGAATTTTAATTGGGTTGGGCCTCTTTTGATATAGAAATCAATTTATTTATATTATGGCCTACTAATTAAATTAATTAAAACTGAAAATTTAGATTGAGTCGTTTTTCACGTCTATTCTCTCAAGTTACGTGGTGTTACATCCTTCCCCTCTTTAAAAAGAATTTTGTCCTCAAAATTCAAACATTAAATTGTAGTCACTTTTACTAAATGTGACTGAATGTTACATTCTTCCTCCCTTTAAAAAGAAATTTTGTCCTCAGAATTCGAACAGAAAATTGCAAATGCTTCTCCGCTGCGCAACTCTGATTACATTATCAAATTGTTTTAATATATATACATTTTGGAATGGTCAATGACGTGAGATTGGTCTGGAAGGTATCGTCGCAGTTGCAACACGTGGGAGACTGGATGTACCTTATCCAGGTTGGTGTAGTGCTAACTTACAGGTAAATGGTTCTATGCACTTTAACTTCTCCAAAGATTCTACATATCTAGAATTCTGCTTTCCCGTGACTCCAAAACAACTTACCTCTTCTAGAGGTTGTCTCCGGATTTTGGTGTACTTTTTATATCAATCGCGAGCGGTATCTTGCCGGCTTAAAATGAGTTGATCCCAATTAGCGCAGTCTTTAATTGTCACTTTGGGCTCACTTCGTAGGTGATACTGCCATAAATTTTGTTGCCACCTCTTCTTCCCCGTTTGATTCCTCTATTTCAACCATATTTGCACAGTCACATGTGCATTGATGAGCATACACTCCTACTCGATTGCCACTATGGTTTTTGTTGTTCATTTTGTTGTAGCCACCTGATCCTCCTCTGAAAGGTGCTCGGTTAATTGTGTTACCGCTCGAAGCCAGCGGTCTGGTGTAACCTTGGTTAAGACCCCCATTCTGGACTGCTTTGTTTTGGACGACCTGCTCCGGACACTCTCTTGCAATGTGTCCCGGCTTACTACATCGATGGCACAGACCATTTAGGACTCTGCACTGAGAAGTTGCATGATTTTTACCGCAGTGATCACAATTTACCCCATAGTTGGGATGATCGTTGTTTCTTGGCTGGATGGGTCTGGGATTTTCATCAACCCGCGGTCGGATGTTTCGGGGGACGTTGTTCTGGTTGATGCGAGCCTCATATGACTCAGCGGTGGAAGCTCTAAACATCAGGTCAGCAAGTTTTTCTATTCCTGGCATGTCGATCAATTGGGCAAGGCGAGGATTTAGACCACCAAGGTATTGTTGCCTCAGGAGGAATTCATCTTGGACAATATCAGGAGCGTACCTCATTAGGTTTTCGAATTTGGAATTGTATTCTGTCACAGGATCGCTTCCCTGTTTAAGACTAGTGAACTTTTGGCGGAGTAGTTCTCGTGACCTTATATCCATATACCTTCCTTCAAATAGTCTCTCGAACTCTACCCAATTCACGGGTCTTGTGGTCTGACGTTTAGCTTCTTGCCACCAGAATCGATCATGTCCTTCGACAAGTTGGGTGGCTAATTCCACTCTATTTTCCTCTGGGGCCCGTAAAATTTGGAATTTGTCCTTGATATTGGCGATCCAATTTTCGGTCACTGTGAAATCCCCTGTCCCATCAAATGTTGGGGGATGTAGAGAATTGAATGAGCGGTAAAGTTCGAAGAATGGATCTACTTCTCGAGGCCTTCTCTGTTCTGCTTCCATGGCAATCTGAGCGACTCTCCCAAGACCTTGTAAGAGGGTCTGCAAGTTATTGGCCCCAGCTTGGGCACCAGCGGTAGGTGGGATGGATTCTCTGTCATTGTCAGCATTTGCTCCCGTTCTAGGGTGTCGTGGGATAGTTTCTCGGTTGTTGGCGTTAATTCTGGTTCTGGGGCGTCCTCTCACCATTTAATTATGGCATAGGAAAAAAAATCGATCAGATAGGAAAATAGCATATATATACTAATTACAAAAATTTCTATACGTCACGCTAGAATTTTTTTTTTTTGAATATCTATGTTCATGACCTATTATCTTTATAATATCTCCTATATGTTCTTTTTTTTTTTTTTTTTTTTTTTTTCAAATAAACTAAAATACTAGTAATAGTAGTTTGGATTACAAACAAGTAGAATTCGGCGCATATATCAAACCTAAAATTATGTTGTTATTCTATCATTAGCAATGCTAATCACTAGTAAAATTTTGCTGCGATATAATAAAGTACCTCATGGTGTAAACATATCAAGAACAAAAATATATTTCTTTTTCTTTTGTTTTAACGAAAATATCTAACTTTTAACAAATACGAAATTCATATTACATATATATATATATATATATATATATTTTCCGGTAATTGAAGAATTCGAAATTTCCAATTCACTTATAATCATGCACCCATGTTCCAGATATGGAGAGTACGCTTAACATAGTAGGACATTAAATAAATATATATGTATATTTGTATATAATTTGTTACACTTATATTTCTGAAAACAAGACCTTAACGTGTATTACAACGTAAACTAAAATTATATCTACTTAGATTGTAATATCTCGATTCTAAAGACAAGATCTTAACGCGCACTCACTCAGCGGTTAATTATTGATATTGTATGTGCTGGCTCTGATACCAACTAAGTTGTCACACCCCCGGACAACCCGCCGCGCATTTACGCGCAAGGCGATTAGCACATCACATACATTATCAATAATAAATCCAAACAAGCCACTTTATTGTGAATAAATGAGTTCCACACACAAATAGAAAGGGAAAAACACGTCAGACATGGCAATTCAAACAGTCACTGCCACGTCTGTACAGTATTTTGTTCATACAACAGAAAACTAAATAAATAGTGGCTAAGTAAATAACTCCCGCTAGTTTTCTCACTCGCGTCCTTCCTCTAGGTCCTCAGCTTCAGTTCCTGGAACCCACATAAAAGTGGAAACAAAACGGGTGAGAGAATCGAACTATCTCTCAGTGCGGGATTTAGTTCCAGCCCGGTGCTTTTACAAATGAATGCATTAAATACCCTAATAACATAAAAGTAAAGGTTTTGAAATAACCCCCAATTTTCCTATCAATTCGGACATGCAATCCTTTCAAAACATTCTCAGTTCTGTTCCTGTTTCTCTTTAAAATTCTCACACTCCGGGTTCGCCACACACGGACAATCCGGCCTTTCTCCCTTGGGAATCCATGCCCGTACATGAAAACTTAGAGAGTCGTCACACGAGGACGAGCTGTTCTGTTCTGTTCTGTTCTTACTCCGGATCACCACACACGGATAATCCGGCCTTTCTCTCTGAGAACCCATGCCCATGCAGGATAGCCCAAAGAGTCGCCACACGAGGACGAATCTGGAAGGGTCGTTGCGGGGACCCAACCGGCGGATCGCCACACACGGACGATCCGATTTTCGAAAACACATGCAGAACCGCCACACAGGGACGGCCCCAATTTAAAACAGTTCATTAAAAGCTTTCCTTGTTCACATTCACACTATCCTGTCAGTTCAAATCAATGCATCCAAAAAGTTCCTAACATGCAATTCTACACAAAACAAAAGAGAATTCGACATTCTCAACATGCAGTTCATCTACCAGATTGGGAAAAAGGATTACCTACCTTAATCCACGCATTTCTTATTATTTATAAAAAGACCAGGAAACCCGCACCTGTTGTCGTAGGATAATTCACTGTTGTCTCTATATTACTCCTTACTTCGGCACTCGGACCTAGGCTACGAAAGATGGTTTCTAAATTAATTTTCATGATCCAAAATATTTCTATATGCTAAAATTTCCAGAATTTATTATAATATACTTCTTTGTAATAGGATTATAAAATTACCATATAATAAAATAGAATATACAACTCAATAAATTTGATACGCCCCGGTGAAAGCTTGAGAACAGTTTAACTTATGAGATTTAATTATTATTTAATAATTTCCGACAATTGGGATTATCAACATAATATATATATTTTTAAGAATAATTACTTATCATTCAAAAACAAATCGAAACTATGCACTTCCTGAAATTTCAAGAACCACTGACCCTTAAAACAATTACGAATTTCTACCGGCTAACAAGAGAATTTTATCAATTGATATAATAAATCCTATTAAATAAGTAAAGTTCAAAAATTATATAATTGAATTAATTTTTATCAAGTAACTAAATATAATCTAAAGATTATATCAGAAAATAAAATAGAAGAAATCTTTAATTTTCAGAAATTATATATTTCTCAGGAATTTTTTTTTATTAAGTAAATAAATATAATATAAAGATTATATGAGAAAATAAAATATAAAGATTATATGAGAAAATAAAATAGAGGAAATCTTATCATCAAGTCGATGAACATAGAAGAAAGCAATATTTGATCATAAGATTAATTACCTTATTTTATTAGTTTTGGACTTTCGACAGGAATTACGAATGAAAGAAAATTATCAAAAGTGTAGATCTAACCTTTTCTCTTTTGCTTAGCCTTCTGTGAAGAATTAGCGGAGAGAGAGAGAGGGACAAGGGTTTAATCACATATATAGAGAAACGGTTTTTTTTTAAATTGATAACTTACGGATCAGAGAGGAGGCCAATTATTTGGAGGTTATGAATTTAATTTAAGATATTTCTTATATCATAACTTTTGACCGAATACAGCTTTCGGCTGATGAACCATTTGGGTTGTATTGGGTTTTCAATATTTGCAACGATCCGATATATATGCTATTTAATTCATGATCTATATCGAACCTATTAGTTTCTTTTCACGGCATTTTAATTTCAGTAATTAACAATATATATATTGTGGGCTACTCGAATTTTAATTGGGTTGGGCCTCTTTTGATATAGAAATCAATTTATTTATATTATGGCCTACTAATTAAATTAATTAAAACTGAAAATTTAGATTGAGTCGTTTTTCACGTCTATTCTCTCAAGTTACGTGGTGTTACAATTTAATGGCCAAAAATGTCCTCCGTAAGAGAAGTTGCGAATTCAAAATTCAGATAAAAAGTTATTTATAATAACATAAGCAATTAGAAATTGCACGCGTATGCGTACAGACGTAGAATTGGCTAATTGACCAATAAATAATTAAAAAGTAAAACCAAAAGATTTACTTAGAGGGAATGGAAACAATTAGTGAAAAATTATAAATGCTTTACTCTTTAGTAGTTATGAACCTGATTGCATGCATTGGAGATGGTTAAATCAAGAGATATTATATTTACGGTATATTTTTTGCACGAGTGGTTGAATTATGGGAGCATCCCTAATAAAAATTTTCAGTTTTTATGAAAATCAAAACTACCATTTAATAAAAAAATTATGACTTGTGAGACATTATAGAATATTAATTAACAAATTAAGGATAATTTGCTTAAGTAGGAACGTTAAGGTGACAATATATATATATACACATGCCCTATTGTAATCATGAGAAATCCGTAAATCATCTATTTGTAACTTGCAATTTTATTTCTCAAATATTGAATTAAATAGCCCAGTTTAATGGATTTCATTTTGATTGTACATCAATTCAACACCTTTGATTGTTAGATGCTTGTAATCCTTTGAAAGATATGTCATTAATAGAATTAATTAGGGGTGCAATTTTATGAGTAGTGTGGTTATAAATTAAGAAATAGTTTATGCTTTATTAATGTAACTTACAAATCAATAACTAGCTAGTATAGCTAGCTTCCAATATAGTTGCTTTGGCTTCTTATTGTTGTAAATGTAGGTGATACTATATATGTACTTTAATTAAACTTTAATTCTTCCATGTGATTTTAAGAAGATAAGTCCAGTTATAGTTTGAACAAGGGAGGGGCTACAACTATGGCAATAAATAGAATACAATCTTCTTGATGTTGTGTGGCTTTACAGACTTTTGTTTGCTATAAGCAAGGTTGTAAAATGCGGTTTCCATGCGGTAAGCGGAAGGCCACCGCATACCGCATATGCGGCCGCATATGCGGATTTTCATGCGGACTTATATATGCGGGTTTTAAAATGAGAATTGATATATATATAAACAAGTATGCGGTAATATGCGGTATGCGGTAATATACAGTATGCGATAATATGCAGTAATATGCGGTATGCGGTAATATGCGGTCGAATATGCGGTAAAAATATGCGGCTAAATATGCGGTAGAAATATGCGGCCAAATATGCGGTCGAATATGCGGCCGCATATTGGGACCGCATATTGATTTTTCATGCGGTTGCCAACCGCATACGCATATGCGGCAGCATATGCGGCCGCATGGACCGCATTTTACAACACTGGCTATAAGTTTTTACTATTTGTTTGAAAGTCATTTGAACTATTGTTGCTTTGTTGAATGTATGGTTAGTTAATTATGTTCTTAGGTTTATTTTAGTTGAGGAGGGTTCAAATGCCTCTATTTTGTGAGCCTCCTTCATGCCTTCATTCTTTAAAACTTTAATAACTCAAAATTTAAAACTTAAAATTTAAAATAAAACCGTTGGATATGAACTACATCATTTTATCTATGCATGTGTAAAAAATTATGGCATTTCAACTTTGTTTTGGTTGTCATCTTGAGCTTGTAAAAATATATACAAATGTGGATAATTTCTAAACGTTGATTTTTCAACTTATTGATTCACATAAAAGAAAAATTGAAATGTAATAATTTTTTATAAGTACATAGAGAAAATAATATAGATCGCATCTAACGGTTTTATTTGACGTTTAAGTTTTAAACTTTGAGTTATTAAAGTTTTAAAAAATGAAGGCATTTGAACCCTCTTCATTTTAGTTTTTAGCAAGGAACTTATGAGTATTACTAGTACATGATTGATGTAATTTTGAGAACTTGATACCAGAGATTTGATATATTGTTCTATAACTCTTGATTTCAATAAGAAATTAGTGGGTACCAATATTTGTCAAAAAAAAAAAGAAAAAGAGTAAAACATAAAAGAAATTTCAATTTTTCTATATTTAATATTTAATATTTAATATAACAATTGTCAATATCAAATCAGGAAACAATTAATATGAACTTTGCATATTTTTATTTTGTGTATCGTTAAGTGATTGACAGCTGACGACAGAACTACTCAAGTCAATTGGTGCAAATGATGAAATTGCAATTGGAAGATTGACATTTCACATAATTGTATTTTGATGCAGAATGGGACCAAATTAAGTTGTAGCATAGCCATAAATGTAATCATCACCAGAGATCTGACAAGACAAACGATTATACTTGAGAAGTATCAAAAAGGAAAGAAATAAATGATAGGATTATTATGATAAAAAATAACAAGCTTTCTTTTTTGTAAGGAAGAATGCCTCATGATTAAAATGAGAATGGGTTAGGATCATGAACTTATAATCTCATGATCAACCTATACACATAAAAAGACAAGATAGGAGTGAGGTTTTTTCTTGATTTTCTTGATTTTATTTTAATTAGCATTATGATTTTTTTTATTTTAATTAGCATCTTTATCATAAGCAGAAGTAAGATTTCTTTTTCTTCTAAATAAAACTTCAACAAAACTGTTGATGCAATGTCATTCTAAATTTTGGGATGAAAATAAATAAATAAATCACTTCTTGTTATATACAAATAGTGCGGATCCAGGATTTTTGTTAAGGAGGGGCAAGAAAATAAAGAATCGGATTTGAATAGTTAATCGGGTTCAAACCCTTAGCTAATCAGGTATTAGATAAAAAAAAATAATGCTCTAATTTCTAATTTTCAATGCTCTGACTTCTAATTTTTAATACTCTAATTCTAATTCCAATTACTAATTAGAATTCGAAAAAATTATCATAATTTCAACTCTAAATTTAACATTAATTGCAAACCAAAAGTCCAGAGGGGGCAAATAAAATTTCAGAGGGAGGCAAAGTCGATCAGAACCTATAAATTTGTATAAAACTTCAAAATCCAGAGAAGAACAGTTGACCCCCTGGACTAGGCTGGGTCCGCCCCTGCAAATAGAACTCTGATTTTTCTATCAGAAACTACTCAATTTATTTTAATGGATTATGTTTTTTTTTTGTTTTCTTTTTTGCTTGAATGTTTATATAAACATCAACAATATTTGACCAATAGAGAGATAAAACATGAAAAAAAATTCTAAATTTTTTGTAAATTATTTGGTCGCTGACAAATCGAGTCAAACTAATTCTTTAAACCCCTCTGGTGTAGCTTTTTGAGAAAACAACAAGGGGTCAAGCCCCTATTTTCATTAACCGCAATTGGTTACATAAGAGGAGTTTCTGAGAAGAAACTCGGTTAACAACTCTGGTGTAGTTTTTTACGCAGGTAATTGAGTATTATGAAAATCTCTAATTATGTATTCAAAGAAAACCACCACAAATTAACGGATTCAAATCAGCTGAAATCCGAGATATATAAACAGTATTCCTGGAATTTCTGAAATTCCGAATCGAGCCGTTCAACTTTTTCTGTGCACGCATCTCGAAACAGCTGATTTTCTGTGCACATATCTCGAAACAGTTCAACGGCTGGATTCGAAATTTCAAGAATTTCAGCGTTACTGTTTGTGATTTTGAATTTCAGCATATTTGGATCCCAAATTAACGCACGAACTACAGCCCTAGTTACCATTAATTATGCATGAAATTGATATATTCTCCCATGCATGCAAAATGCCTCTTATAATTATCAAGATTATTTGTTCGCTTCGAGATTTGCGCTGAACTGATCTCAATTTATTTTTTGAAAGCTCAGAAACATGAACCTTTGCAGGACGCGTCCAGCAAGAGACTAAAAATATCATGGTATGATTTAAAGTTCAAAGGAAAAGAAAAGAGAAATAAAGGGAGACCAAATCTATTATGTCTAATATTTTAAAATACAATTTGCAATATGTCGATAGTTACTGATCACTATTAATTAATATATAGCACATGCGCGATATGATAATTATATTAATATATTCACATTTGTGTTCTGAAAAAAGAAAAGACTTGTGAACTAAATATGTTTTCTAGAAAACATTAGTTGAAAATTATATAAAGATACATTAAAATATTAAAACTTTTTTAGTGAGGAAATATTAAATTATTCTTAGATATATTAATTAAATAGCATATACGTTGATATGTATTTTCGTAAGCCTATTTTAAATAGAGAAAAGGTATTAATCCCCTCTTATCAATCTCCGGAAAATCCGCGGATGTTTTGGATAAGCTTTTAACTGTCTTTTAACGGTCGGTCCAACATCAAAAATCCCATTCTCATTTCTCTCTGATTCAGTCGCGACTCCCCGTCCCATTCTCATTTCTCTTTCTATTTCTCTCATTCTCTCGCGCGGCCGCGGCACCCCAAATCCTCTCGCGTCGTCGCACAGCGCCCCAAATCCGATCCGCGACGGCCGCGACGGCAGCGACGGTGACGCGCGACGGTGAAGAAAAAGAAAGTTACCTGTCGACGGTAGCGACGGCGACGAAGTACTGGACCACTTGAACGACGAAGAAGACAGCGGTGGTGTCACGCTACAGGTTTTGATTTCAGACCTCAATTTTCTTGAATATCGAAGTAGTTTTGATTTCAGATCACGGCTTCGATTTTCCTTCAATTTCAGCCCTCAAAATCATACAATCGCGATATTGCATCTCAAACTTTGGTCTAGTTATGATTGATTGATTTTCTGATAGGTTTAAATTATATACACATTCGATCTAGTTTTTATCACATAATAGCACCAAATATCTTGTATTTTAGTAGATAATAGAATGAAATATATCTAAGAATTAAGTTACTGCCAAAGTCTATTTAAGTTACAGGAAATGGAGCAAATTGTAGATCTTCTCGCAAGCTTTCCGAAAAGTGGTAGAACACTGAAAACGGAGTTACGGATCATGAGTTATGCCCGTTTGAATTTCAGAGCAAAACAGGAGAAACCGAGCCCAGTGCGGACGCACTGACTCAGAGTGCGGACGCACTCAGCCATCAGACACAGAAAACAGAAATGTCCGAGCGCAGTGCGGACGCACTCGGGCCGCACTCGATCCGCACTCAGCGACACACAGTTCGTATTTTGGTCATATCTTGGTCATACGAACTCCGATTTGGGTGATTCAAAGCTTGACGGAACCAGGACAAAGAGATCTACAACTTTCATGAAGGAAACAAATCTAAATTCGGAATATATAATTCTGTACATCCGCATCAATGGCCGCATCAGCCTGAAAAACTGCTAAATATGGAAAGTTAGTGGGCTTAGTGGGTGCCAAAATTAGAATAACTTGGTCTCCAAGTTCAGAATCATAGAATTAGAAATATAGAAGTTAGTAGGCTTAGTGGGCGTCGAAAATAAAACTACTTAATCTCCAAGTTCAGAAAATGTTATATAAGGCTAAGGAGACCACATGAGAGAACATCCATGATTTTATCCATCCTTCCACAAATTGAGAGAGAGAGATCCTGCAGAAATTCTCGAAGGCTTTTCAAGGAAGGAGAAGAAGAAAATTCAAACAAGGAGTCGGCAAGATCGAGGTTTTAGATCTAAGAAAGGGTGTAATCATTTCTTTATCTTATTTCTTATTGTTTTTGCCAAACTTTGTTATGGATCTCTCCAAGAGAGAGTAGTTCTCTTTCTAGGGGTTTAGGTCAATGCATGAACTTGTTTAATTCTAGCTTATTCGGATCTTTGTTTTTATTATGATTGTGTTATCGGATTTGATTGTTAATTTCTGTGATTTATTCTTTATGAATTTCATTAGTACTTATTCCTTTGAGTTCACCTGATTAGGGTTTATTGAATTGAAGTAGTTTTGAAATCGCGTTGATCGTGTTTTTTCCGCTTTAAGTTTATTAAATTCCGGCATTGGTCAAGTAGGAGACTACTAATTGAAACCATAAAGACACACCTTAGGATTGGGTTAGAAGCGACCGTACTTTGATATCCAATCCGGAACTATAGAAATTAAGGTTAGGATTTTGGTGAAGGACCGAAAGGCGAAGGCAAATCCTAATTAGGACACCTTAGAACAAATATCGATATATGCTTTGAAGCATGAGATTAAATATCCCTCTAGGTTAGTAACAGCCCTAGAATTCGAGGCACATTAATCCATCTACCCGAAGTATTTGTATTAATATTTGTTCCAAAGGCTAACATAGGTTAAAAACCTCATCAAATCAAACATGAATTTAAACAAACCGAATAAATAGAATTAGTAAGGAATTGTAGACCGAATGTCCCTAGATCTCCTTAAACTTGAAAACAAACCAATCTTTCTTCTCTTTATTTTATTTACATTTATTATTTGAAACTCCTCTCTTTTGGGTATTGAACCCAACCTTTGGATTTTAGAACAAAACCCCCCACTTTACTTTTATTGTTTAGTTTTAATAGTAGTTTTCTTTAATTGAAAATTGGTATTTCCCAATCTCCCTGCGGATCGACACCTAAATACTACAATCGATAGGTTGTGCGCTTGCAACTAACCTATTCATTGAGTACGAAGGTTTATAAATTTTAAAGGCAAAAATAGTACCAAATTCCTATATCTAAAATACTCAACATTTTCTCAGATTTTATTTGTCATTGATTCGATTTTTTCGAAGGATCTAGGGTTTTTAATTTTTTAATTAATATTTCGTCAAATTTAGATTATGATTTTCCACTATTTTGATTTTTGACACCAATTGTCGATATGCTGATTTTGGTCTTTTTCTTTAAATCGACAATCTGTATACTTTCTCGATTTCTCTGGTGATCACCACTGTCTAGACCAAATCGCGCTTCTCTCGATCAATATTTGAAAATTTTAGTTTACAACATCTATTTACAGGATCTATCTAATAGATTTACATGATCTATACAATATTTTATAGGATTTATCTCCTAGGATATATGTAACAATTTACAGTATAGATACATTGATTTCACAAGATTCATGTAACAATTTACAGTATGATTGTATAAGTTTATCACAGTATGTAATTTATAGGATACATATAACAATTTTACAGGATATGTGCAACAGTTTATAGTATTCACTTTGGTTAATCATAGTTACAACATCTATTTAACAGTTGTACTCATAAACAGCATTTGACATGATGTATTAGACAGTTTTTACTTGGGTTACAATATTCACTTTAGTTTACAGGATATGTGCAATTTTACATGATACATATAACAATTTTACAGCATACATAGTACATTTTTACATGATACATATAATAATTTTGCAGGATACATATACCAATTATTAATATTTATATATGGATCTATATCATGTAAAATAAGCCTTGAATACTGTAAATTTGGAAAATGCAAATTATGTATTAGACAGTTTTTACTATGAGTCACTGGAGTTACGGTATTTACTTTAGTTTACAGTATATGTGCAATTTTACAGGATACATATAACAATTTTACATGATACATAGGACAAGTTTACATGGTACATATAACAATTATTAATATTTATATATGGATCTATATCATGTAAAATAAGCCTTCAATACTGTTAAATTAGCAGATGCAAATTATGTATTAGACAGTTTTTACTGTGATTCACTTTGGTTACAGTATTATTTTACTGTGCAATTTTACATGATAAATTTCACAGGATACATCAACAATTTTGCAGGATACATATAACAATTTTACAGTATGTTGCTTTGATTGTTTGCATCTGCTAATGGTTCATAACTCTAATTTTTAACCTTGCTTATTTATTTATCTTTTTTGCAGGATGATATATCGAAAGAACGTGTGGTTTTAGCAATAAAACTTTTCACTTATCCGAATAATGTGCACCAGAGGGTTATGAAATGAAAAAGCCATGCTTGTATGATGTATTAGCCATATTTTTTTATTGAATTTTTCTTTGTGCTTGTGAACAATTATCAGTGGTAACAGTTATGGGTGGTGACATCTTACAGTTGTTGGTTATAGTTTATGATTTTGAATAGTTAATTTTGTGATTAATAAAATTTTATTAACTTGTATATGTTATTTCCATATTATTTTACAGTATTGAAGTTTTGCTGTTAACATATGTCAGTTTTATAGTTTGTATCTGCTAATTTTACAGTATGTAAGTCTTATTTTACATGATATAGATCGATATACAAATATTAATAATTGAAGAAAAAAGTTACGTAAAAAAAAAACACGAAAAAAATAAAATTAAAATTAAAATTTTAATATCGAAAAAAAATTAATTTTGATGCAAAAAAATTAATTTTGCACAATTTTAGGTGTTATTTGTAAATAACTACAAGTTTGATAAGTGGCTTGTTTTTGAAACCTTCTAGAAGCCGTCAGTTTTTCAAGTACAGCCGGAAGTACAGTGTTTCTGCAAGTTGCTAACTGTTTGCAACTAACTTGGGACCACTTCCAACTAACTTGGATTGTTAGACTTTTAAACTTCTTATTATACATGATTTGTTGTTGAAGTTACAGTATTGGTTGTAGAGTTTTACAGT
Organism: Carex parvula; assembly: GCA_025461045.1. NCBI lineage: Eukaryota > Viridiplantae > Streptophyta > Magnoliopsida > Poales > Cyperaceae > Carex > Carex parvula. The sequence goes on from JAJGRW010000590.1 coordinate 251,214, forward strand.
ATTTGCGCAAGTCAAATGACAGTTTTTTTTTGGGAAACTGGGGATAGAAGCTTGAGGACAATTAGTCGGATCCTTTTAAATATGTGACTCATATTTTATACACGTAATTTTTCTGCCGCATAAGTTTCCTACAAACATATGTTTTGTCCGAGTTCATTTCACTAATACAGAAAACGTGACCATACACTGCACATTATATACGTTTGTTCAAAGCAATAAAACACTATTCTGAAAATTTGCTCCGAAAATATGGTCAAATTGTACACGGTTTTACTGTTTATAACCATGTATAAATTTGCTTCGGCATTCATACACGGTTGTAAATAGTAAAACCGTGTATAAATGTGCTTCAACATTCATACACAGTTGTAAACAGTAAAACCGTGTACAATTTGACCATATTGTACATGATTTTTAATAAAAAAAATCGTGTATGAATGTTGGAGGGCATTTTCGGAAGTTCTAGAGCGCATTTTCGGACGGGCGCTCCATCAATTCTACACGGTTTTACTGTATAATCCGTGTGTGGTAAAAAAAATACAAAAAATTTTCACGTTATCGATCTGTGCCTTCCTGTTATAATGCATCTCTCTCCCTCACTATTTTTCTAAGTCATTTTTGAAGCATCTCTTCCCTGTAAGTTGTACATAGCCGTTCTATATATGTCATGTAAATCTAAACCGGCGAGTCTAGAGCAAGGGATAAGGCAAGAGAGGTAATATCTTCACCAAAAAGACGATTTCCAACGACAAAACTTGAAACGGCCATAAAACGGTGCTCGAGTGTCCGATTTCGGCGTACAATAACTTTTTGAAAAACTCGTGAGCTTTCATGCTATCACCGTGACTCCAGTTTTCAGCCCCAAAAAACAAAGGGAAGATGCTCATAACTTTAGTTGAATTTTTATATTAAGTCTTTTCGTTCTAATTTTCGATTTTTTTTCCTTTACCATACTTTTTCTTAGACATTATTCGTGTAAATGTATGAAATCTAGAGATTTTTGTTATATTTTCATGTTTTTGTTCATGTAATATGTGATGTAATTGTAATATGTGTTGTATTTATCTAAGGTTTATAGATTTTTGAAATTTAGTTTAGTGTTTTTGGTATTTAGATCTAGGTTTAATTTGAATTCAGATTTAGAACTTGATTTCAATTCAGATCTAGGGTTTCATTTGATTTTTCTAAAAACAAAAAATTTTTTTTTAATTATACATGGTTCACTTTAAAAACCGTGTAGGATTAAGATTTTTATACACAGTTTTACTTTAAAAACCGTGTATGATGTGTTTTAGCGAAAAAAATCGGCAAAATAAAATATGAATTGTACACGGTTTGAAAACTGTGTAAAATTTAGCGACCTATTGTACATGACTCCCGTAGACGACACGGTTGGAAAACCGTGTATAGGCCTATTTTAATCCGTGGTTAGTAGCGTTTTTAGTACTAGTATTTTCATATGATTTCAAATTTTCAATAATAAACGGTGATCTCTACTACACACAACTGCAACATTTCTTTATCTAAAAAGAAAAAGAAAATTAAACTATACAAATTCAATGCTTTCTTTATGATTTGTTTGCTAATTTGTCAACCATATATATGACTCGATGTTCGAGATTCAATTCTACAGTATTTTTAATTAAGCAATGTATCATTTTTCTATCATTCTTAATTAATATTGAATTTTAAGTGTGGAAATATATGATGAAGTGATGGAGAGGAGGATATTTAGAAGATTTTACTTGAAATTTTCTTTGGGAAGGAGATAATGGAGACCTCCTTTGGCTTTTGTACTGGATCCATCCAGTATCTATACTAATGTACTTCTTTGCGTCCTTTAGAACACTTGAGAGTAGGTCCGATGGGCATCGGACCTACTTTCGTTCGATGGGTTTACTCACCACCGATTTGCTTTAAGATTCATGCAAAACGCTTTAAAATTCGTGCACAGCTGTTTCAATTTTCGTGCACATAAATCTTAAATTAGATCGGACGGTCATCATGCTCGTTGAACCTAAAAGTAGATCCGATGGGCATCGGACCTACTCCGTTCTCCCTTTAGAAACCTGGTTGTAGGCACTGAAGCCATGAATAATGGAAAATCCCTTCGTCTTCCCTCCTCTAGCCATTACAAGTCACACTTTTGTTACGTGACCTTTTCATTATATGTGATTTATTTCAATCCCCATCGAATATTTGGCAGGTGTACGAAAAGTCTCCTCCAACCATTAATACTGTCGCTCTCGGATTTGTACAGGAGCGAGACATACATACATACCCGCGAACCAATTCCTCCGTATAGTCCCTTTCTTTTTTGTTTCTATATAATTTCTCTAGTTCTTCATTAGTTATCAAATAGAGACTGATTGAAGACAGCAAGAGGAAAGTAGTAATAGTGACAAAATGTCGCTTTGCCCATCTCGCTATCGATCTATCATCTCGCAAGAATCTTTTACCTTTTGGGTTGTACGAAAGCTCCACCACTTATGAGGAATGGATGGATTCTGCTTTTATGATTCCAACTATTCAAATTCGTTGAGATTTGTACATGAAAAAGTTTTTTTATCGAGATACGTGAATGAAAAATTTTAAATAGTTGGAATCGGAAAAGCAGAACTCTACTTTTCTCTAAGAAAAGCAGCAGAATCGAATCCCACTTATGGACTCCGAATTTCGCTATCTATCATCTCGCAAGAATCTTTTATCTCTTGGGTTGTACGAAAGCTCCACCACTTATGGTGAATAGACTCTGCTGCAAGTTTTGCTTTTCCGATTCCAACTATTCAAATTCGTTGAGATTTATGAATGAAAAAGTTTCTTTATCAAGATACGTGAATGAAAATTTTTGAATGGTTGGGATCGGAAAAGCAGCAGAATCGGATCCCACTTATGAACTCTGAATTTCTCTGGCACAAGTTTTTGTGCCAAATTATGTAACATGAGGAGGGTTCAAATGCCAAAATTTTTATTTTTAACATTTTAAATAAATTAATTAATAAAATAACCATCGTTTCTGGTCAATTCAATATTTAACACGGCCGCAGAACACCGGAGCGGACCCATTTGGGGGAGGCCGCAGCATGCCGGAGCGGACCCCCATATGGGGCTGCATAATGCCGGAGCGGACCCGGGTCCGCAGAATATCGGAGCGGACCCTAGTCTTTATATTCCGAAAATGACAGCAACATTTCATTCCACACTCTCACACCTTCTCTCTCCTGAGTTAGCTCTGATCTGTAAGTTTTTTCTCTCTTCTTTTAAATTTTTTATTTTTATTTCAGTAGATTAATAATTTAATTAGAATAATTAATTTAGCAATAATTTAATTAGAATAATTGAAGACACATTTTACAAATGTATGACATGGTTTGCGCAAAGGAGGGCCAAAGTGGAATGGGAAGTCAGTCAAGGTCAGCAATTCTCGTGTCGTGTGCATAAGGTACTTTTATTTGTAGTTATTTCTTCATAAATTTTAATGAAGTTTGTTAAAAAAAATATCTGACTTCTTCATTATTTTTTAATTTTTCCTAGCTGATCAACAAACGATTCGAGAGGTCCGATAAAATGAAGACGCTGGGGGGCTTTGGAAACAACAACGAGTTCGAGGTAACCGCCACACAGGAGAGAGTTCACGCTTTCATACCTGACGATTCTGGTCGGTATACCAAGGCCAATTACAAATACACGGTGATAATCGGGGATGATCACACGGTAACTTGCACGTGCCAGAAGCCTCAATTGGAGAGAATACCGTGCTCTCATGTTCTGTCCGTGTGTCGTCTCCGAGGCATCGACCCTGGCGTCTTTGTAAGTCAATACTATCACATCCATACACTGATCAACACATGGAGCGCACTATGGCATGTGTATGAAAATCAGTCGGAATGGCCTCCACGCGATGGCCCGGTCCTTGTTCCAGAGAAAAAAAATATTTCTGTTGGCAGAAGACAGCACGACAGAATTCCGATGTGGATGGACGTTCTACATAATAGGAGAAGAGGACACCAAGCCGGCCGAGATACGCAAGAAAGACAAAACAGAGCTGCTCGAGCTGCACGAGATTGAGAGTTAATGTTGCTTTTTTAATTGTACTTGTAAAACTGTTGTTTATTTTCGGTTAATTAGACGTATTTGTACTTGTAAAACTGTTATTTATTTTCGGTTAATTAGACGTATTTTCGGTTAATTATATGGCTCATTGTTCTATTGTAATGGTTCTTTTGATCAAACAAACGACTAACAACAATTTCAGATTAAACGACGAACAACAATTTCAAACATAAGTACACACAACTTCCAGTACAAACTTGATAAAAATTTCCAAAACAAAATCATAATCAACTTCATAATCAGATAAAAAAAAAAAAAATAGGGTCCGCTCCGGTATTCTGCGGACCCGGTTCCGCTCCGGCATTCTGCGGCCCCATATGGGGGTCCGCTCCGGCATTCTGCGGCCTCCCCCAAATGGGTCCGCTCCGGTGTTCTGCGGCCGTGTTAAATATAGAATTGACCAAAAACGATGGTTATTTTATTAATTAATTTATTTAAAATGTTAAAAATAAAAATTTCGGGCTCAAATGCCTCCATTTTTCATGCCTCCACCATGCCTCCATTTTTAAAAACTTTAATAACTCAAAATTTAAAACTAAAAAATCAAAATAAAACCGTTGGATATGATCTACATCATTTATCTATGCACGTGTAAAAAATTATGACATTTCAATTTTGTTTTGGTTTCAAGAGCTTGTAAAAAATGTACTAATGTGAATAATTTCTAGACGTTGATTTTTCAACTTATTGATTCATATAAAAACAAAATCAAAATGTGATAATTTTTTATGAGCACATAGATAAAATGATGTAGATCATATCCAACGGTTTTATTTTGACTTTTAAGTTTTAAATTTGGAGTTATTAAAGTTTTTAAAAATGGAGGCATGGTGGAGGCACAAAAAATGGAGGCATTTTGAACCCTCCTCATGTAACATTGCAGAGTTCAGATCAACAGGGTACCGGAACCGGACTGTATAGGAGGAGATCTGAGTCGTATGTTTTATTCTGGTATGAATTTCAAAGATGATTTTCTATATTTCAAATAGGTTCCAAAATGATTTTGGCTTGGCTGAGAGTATTCTACGCGGTCCGATACCGTAGATAATATTCTCTGCTTAATTATTTACTTCGGGACTTATATTTGTTAATTATGAAACAGATAATGAATATACAAAAATTAGAAAAATTTTTATTGCTTTTTTTTTTAATATCTGTTAGGTATTAATTTAAAACTCATAGCAATACATGAAACTTGCAAAAAACAAATAACTCATTAATTATTATTTTTAGATTACCATTACTGAGTATTCATAAATAAGTTTGAATATTGTGATATTTTATTGCCAATGTTAAATTTGTAATTCTACATGACTTATTACATACAACTTAATAACACACGCATCATTATAAGATGAGTGCCACAGAAACTCGGTTCTTCCTAAAATAGTCTCCAAGTGGTCCTTCTAATTAGGGCTGCTCATGAGCCGAGTTAAGTCCGAGTTGAGTCCGAGCCGAGTTGTCTGTTCGATCACAAGCTGAAGGCATATATAGGTGATTTTTTTTATAAACCATAATTAAAAAAAAAAATTTAGGAAACCAACAGGATTACTTTTGTTTTTATAAAAACCATAAGAACCGAAATGTCATGTAGATACATAAAAAATGAATGCATTAAAATTAATTTATATACCTTCTAATTTTGACCGCTTAACTTTATACTAAATTAATTCGAAAGTTTAAATTTGTTGCATGTAGATACATCACTCGTAAGGTAGATGGGTTTCAATAGTTTGAATTTGTCATTTGAAATCAATCAGATAGATTTTAGAATTGAGTTTACAAAAATGATTGATGAAGTTAGGAACACCCTAGTTCTAATCTTTAAGCTTGCCATAATTGCATACATATAGAGGGGCCATTCTCCAAAATACTTCCTGCATTTATCATGAGGTCAATTAAAACAATAAATGGGTTGTCTGTTGGTCTCAAGAGGAGCGAGTATTCTGTGCCGCAAATACGCACATCGTGTTTCCTATTTATAACTGTGGTTGACAAGATTCCTGAGTATGAATCTGCCCGTTCGATCGATCACAAGCTGAAGGCACATATATATATAGATCTAACCAACATTTCCAACGGAACTCAACGGTTAAAAGCAGTTTAACATTAAGAGGCGGATCCAGAAATTTGTTCATTTTTTTTTAAAATACAAATTCCATACAATTTTTTTTGTTTTGCTACTTGTTCATTTTTTTTAAGCATCGGTCTTCACAGAAAAAAGAAGTCAAATTAACGTAGTTGACAAGAAAAAAAAAAAAAAAGCAAACCTAGATAGGTTGTGTGGAATAAAAAAAAAAAAGTCAGTCAGTGGCTTGGAATAAAATGATTTGGAATAGGAAGAAAATGAGTTGAGTTTGAAAAAAATATCAGGCTCTGACAATAGTAGGCAAACTTGTTCACATAGACAATAGTCCAAAAACCATGAGCTAATTTTGTTATATTTTTTAAAATTCATTGGTAGGCACTACCTCGTTTCGGTTGAAACCAAAGTAAAATAGTAAAATCAAACTTTTTTAAGTTTTCAAAAATAGAACCGAACTAATTTAAAACCGAACTGAACAAATCTAAGTAAATTTCAGTTTGTTCGATTCAAACTGAAGTAAACCTATTAATACCATTATTAACTAAAAGTACACATTTTCAAACACAAGTTGTTCGATTTCATACAAAATACATAGATTCTAAAATATTAAATCAAAATAAAAATAAAGAAGCGATGATTGAACTAAACAAAATATCAACTATACTTGAACCATTATAATTTAGTCAGTTTAGTTTAGTTGGTTTTGAAAAAAACCGAACCAATCCATTTAAACTGAAATTTTTCGGTTCGATTGAAAACCAAACAAACCGAATCGTTGGAACACTCCTACTTGTGAGCCTATTCGGGTTTGGTCATGACTGAAATTAAATTACTTGAATAGATAAATAAATTGCTCATAATTAAGTATACGAGGGTGGAACTGGAAAATTTAGATAGAAGGCTGAAACATAAATTGTAAAAAATGTATAATGCGGTGGGTGAGATTTAAATCCATCTCCCAAAACCATAATAAGAAACTTTAACCGCAATGCTACAAGCACACTTGACATTTTACAAGGAAGGTAAACTATATAAAAACTTAAAGAATAAGAAAATTCAATTAAATTTCAATATATATAAATAAAAAATTCAAAACTATAAAGATGACTAAGCATCCTTTGAACTATACTAATATCTGCCACTAAGGCATGAATTTTTTTTTTTTAATGAAAACTAAGGCATGAAGAGTCCGGCTAGTATGATATCGGTGTCATATGACACTAACTCCAAAATTGATTGAATAGACTTTAAATGACTAATCCAAACCGTTCAAACCAATTTACTTTATGAGTGATGCGTTTACATGAATTTTTTTATATTTTCGAGTTATTTTAGTATCAAATCAAGCGGTAAAAAATGTTGAAAAATGAATGTATTAAAATTAACTTAAAAACTGACACATTTGACCGCTTGACTTAATACTAAATAAATTCAAAAAATTATAAATTTTATATGTAAACGCACAACTAATGAAATAGATCGGTTTGAACGGTTTGGATTCACCGTTTGAAGTCGTTTTGATAGGTTTTGGAGTTGATGTTATACAGGCTGAAATGACACTGATGTTATAGCTATACTCACTCAAGTTGTATGTATGGAGCCTATGCAGCTTATCTATAGTATGATTAAAAATATGCGGTCCATATAAATGACTTTTGATACAATAAATTTAGTCACCATGCAAATACATTCATGTAATCCTGGCAAATAAGTTCTAGCAACTTAATCACAAACGCTTAGTAATTAAAACTCTATTCAAAATCAACATATTAGAAATAGCATAAAAGGCGGGGCTATGGTAATAGGCATATTACTGGTTGACATGTGCTATGATTCATATTATTATTTACAAAGTTCATCCAAATCGTTGAACCTGATTTTCATATGAAGTATATATATATATATACTTGTGTATATATAGTCTTATAGGTCCACTATATATTGTTTTCTTTGATTGAAACATTAATATCCTAACTGTGTATTTTCTAGCTACATTATAACCTTCCAATGAAATGTAGACCATCTAAGATTCTTTTCTTTCTTTTTATTTCTAAAAAAAAAATATAATATCTTAAGACTAAAGATATTGTACTGAAACAATTAATTCTAATATTTATTATCTTTCAAAAAGGGGCTGAAAAATTACAATAAAATATCATACCATTGATACTAGAAGCGTTAATCAATTCAATGAAAACAGGTGTGAATAAGGCAGTGGCCAGATGATATAATCCTACCACTACCACAACTTCAATCAGTGAATTTAGACACCCAAGTTTCAGTTTGTATTCCTCTTTGTTACTTGTCACAAATCACCTTTTCCTATTTAAGAGTTTGATTCCATTTTGCATGCATATATATAGATAATGCTTCTTCAAATGAGAACCGTCAGGTTTTATTAGTTTATAATTTATTGTGGACTCCGAGCATTGTATCACCTTTCACACATAAATATATGGTACACTTGAGAATAGGTCCGATGGGCATCGGACCTACTTTGGTTCGATGGGTTTAATCACCGTCGATTTGCTTTAAATTTCGTGCAGAATGCTTTAAACTTCGTGCATGTCTGTTTCAATTTTTGTGCGCACAAATCTTAAATTAGATCGGACGATCATCATGCTCGTTGAACCTAAAAGTAGATCCGATGGGCATCGGACCTACTATGTTCTCTATATGGTAACATGCTTGAAACAAAAATAAAATGATGTCTGATGAAAAGACTGTGGACGATTTCGGAAGAAGGGACAAATTCTTAGCATTTATAGCTAAGCACATATTCTCTCCAGCCTTTTATTATATTTATGCCTTTTTAACAAAGTTATATTCTAAAACATGATGATATGAGATGTATAAATTCAAAGGCCTCAAGCTAAAAGAAGAATCAGTCACTTGTTTTTAAATAAATTTCACCATTCCAAAACCAATGTCTTCAAGTAACAATATTACTAAGAAGTATGGAGCCGATTGTCAGTGCCTTCACCGCTTCTTTACTGGTACAAAATATATATATATATAGGCATAATCGGTTATATACCCATTAAAACTTTTGAATTTGGATATTTGCCCATATCCTATTCAAAATTTACCTCAAATTTGAATAGGATATGGGCAAATATTCAAATTCAAAAGTTTTGATGGGTATATAACCGATTCCCCAATATATATATATATATATATAGGACTCAGTTTTCTTTATCAGATGTGTAATTAGTCATTTAACATTTTCAATTTTACAAAAGGAAATTTGGGCTCTATTAGGCCTTACACTTAACAGGCTTATTTATAACTTTAGAGGAAATATTGTTCATGACAACTTTAGAGGTTGGTTTTGTTTGGCATTTGGCAAAGATACTTTTGGCACTGAACAAGTTACAAGAGTTGTTTGGCCATTTTCAATATACCAAATACTAAATAAGATTCCTCTCTCCTGATACCTTGAATTAAAAACAGGAAATTCTTCATCAAGGGATGCGAGTACAATTATAGAGATGTTTGCAAAGAGGAATTTACAAGAACTAAACCTCATTTGTAGAACCTATTATGGCATCTACAATCAAGATCTCCTTGGCTTTCTCTTGCAACAGAACACAACATTTGCCGTAAGTAAAACCAAAGACATTAATATACCTGTTTTGGCTACTGATTTCATTATCATTCCATTCCTGTTATTTTCCTTCTAAAGCCTAACTATGTAGTTAAGGATTAAATGATTTTTAAACTTAATATATACTTGCCCCTTGGATTACATATGGTATATCTTAGATTTCAGTACCTCCAATTTTCTCTTTTAGAAATCTTCTTCTTCTTCTTCTTCTTCTAAAATCAATGCAGAGGTTAGCTTATCTTAGAGCGATTGAACCATGCAATCGAGATGCTGATCTTATAAAAGAAGCTCTGTTTGCTCACACTCCGAACATCAACATGATTACTGAAATTATATGCACTCGGCCTTCGTCACAGATTGTTTCAATGAAACGAGCATATCAAGCGCAGTATAACACAAGCATTGACCATGATGTCTCCAATAAAACAAATGGCACTATGAAAGAGGTAACATCGCATATTGGAACTCAATATAGTTGAAATTTGAGAACCGACTTTTGGTCTAGTAGCAAAGGCATGCCTTCCATGTGGGAGGTTGTTGGTTCGAAACCTGAATGTAGGGACTCTTTATGGAATATTAAATAGTTAGGTGGCTTGATCTTCCACCTTTACTCAGAAAAAAAAAAAATAGTTTAAAGAATTTTTATGAGCAAACTTTGAGCCCTTTTCACCCCTCAATTTTGTAGGTTCTACTAGCAATTCTAATAAGCCCAAGCAACAATAATGGAGGTAGAATCAATTCAACTATGGGCATTTGTGATGCAAAAACGCTATATGAGGCGGTTGAAAGCGGCCAGCATATCGATCAGAGATGCATACTAAATCTAATTAAACAAAGAAGCATAGAACAATTGAGAGTTATCCTAGGCTCTTACAAGCAACTATACGGCTATGAATTCATGAAATTTCTGAAAAAGGAGAAATGTGGTGCATTCGGCAAATCTCTTCATGCTGTTATCAAGTGCATTCAGTTCCCTGAAAAACACTTCTCAAAGCAAATTAGAATATCACTGAAAACTGGTCACTTACAGGAAGTACTCATTCAAACAGTCGTTACAAGAGCAGGAGTTGATATAAAAAATATAAATCAGGTTTTTTCGAAAAAGACTGGGTGGAGCCTTGAGAGCCTCATAAGGAATGAATTCAGTGGCAGCTGTTATGCTGACAATCATTTTGAACTTGTTGGTGATTTTCTTGTAGCACTAATTAAATTTTGGTAACTGGAGGAACTTGTGATGATTTGCAATAATGAATGAATATAAGTTACAAAATAAGCTGGCTGGTGGAGAGAAAGGAACTGAAACTGAAACTGGCATTATTATTTCCTGTCTTTTCTCTTTGTTTTTTCTTTACATAAAAGAAAATGAGCTGCCTGTTTTCATATAATGTAACCATAAAACTGAAAAGAAACCCTTACAAAATTTCGTTGGAGGTCACTAAATTTTATCATTTATCACGAATTAGTCACTCAAGTTTGATTTGTTCCTTTCTAGTCACTTAACTTTGTCATTTGTTCCAATCAAGTCACTCTATACTTTTCCGTTCAAAATTTTAACGGAATATTTCTATTCCGTTCAAAATACTAACAGAATGAGCATATTCCGTTAAGATTTTGGACGGAAAAGTATAGAGTGACTTAATTGGAACAAATGACAAAGTTGAGTGACTAGAAAGAATAAAATCAAACTTGAGTGACTAATTCGTGACAATTGACAAAGTTTAGTGACCTCGAGCGAAATTTACCAAAAAAAAAACGTTTGTCAAAGGCCGACAGTTGCCAAAATCTAAGAATCATTCGAATCTAATTAGGCCCATCTAAAACATGATATATCAAGTCGTCTGATATGTCAGGCCCAATCCTATATGGGCCAGGACCTTGATCCCTCTTATAGTCGTATACAAACTGTCCATTATTTGCCTACGGGCTTTTGATCACACAAAAAAAAAAAAAAAAAAAAAAAAAACTGTCCATTATTTGTCAACAAAAAATAAAGGATGGCCGTTAGATTACAAGTGTCCGTGTCCGTGTCCGTGTTTAATCCACCTTCGTTTAAACCTAGCGACTCGATTATTTCAAGTACTTGATTGAGTAACAGCGTTAGCCCCGTTTAGCCATACTATATCAATCGCTTATTCACTCGTCTCTAAATTTTTCGTCATTATTATCATCGTGAGTGATAGGATAACTTTATTGGAAAAATAAGCTTGATCATGATTTTCAATTAAGAGGAGTGCTTTATGGCCAGAGCTTCTACAACAATTTTTTATTTGACCTGTCTCGAGATCTTCAAGCACATTGGGTGGGGAGGTGGTCCGATGTACGGTTAAAACTATTTGATCAGCGATAAGATTTTGTGCGTAATTTTTTTTTTTAAATAATGAATTGGAGTCAAGTCTTCCAACACACTTTCAAACCTCTATGTATATTATAAAGAATTTTTCTCACTTTGTGGGTTCCGAATCCATGACCTTCCACATGGGACCCATGTAAATTTGCCACTAGATCAAAAGCAAGTTCTTGATTTTGTGCGTACTTAATTGACACAAATATTAAAGTTGTTTGTAAATTTTAATACAAATTGAATGGTTTTCATCCTCTCTATTAATATTTTCAATCAATTTGAATCACATTTAAATTATAAAATCACAAAAATTATCAAATAATGTTGATATACCATTCAATTTGAATTACTTCAATTATATTTTTAATCAATTTGAATAACATCTCTTATAATAAAACCAACAAACAAATAAATGACCCCGAAATATAATAAAATGCTTTTAATCAATTTGGACCTCCTTTTAGATTCCAAAATAACTAAAATTAACAAATAATTTCTGAAGATCATAAAATACTTGGGAGTGAGGCTATGATACTATGCATAGCGCATATTGGCCTGTGCTATGGATTTAAATTTTTTATTTGAATTTTCTAACGGCTGATCCGAACTGTGCAATATGGTTTTCATATCAATTTATATTTTTTATATATTTTTTACTATTTTTTAGATGGGTAGAAAATCACTTGATTTGAAATTTTGGACCATCCAAAAATATTGATTTTCTACCCATCTAAAAAAAAGTATAAATTGTAAAAAATGTAAAATTTAGTTTACATGTAAATATGGAAATCACATTAAACGGTTCGGATCGACGGTTAGAATTTTAAAATAAAAATATTAATTCGTAGTACGGACCAATCCGCGCTATGCATAGGTACCATAGCCTCACTCAATACTTGTTCTAAAAAAAATACTATATGTTTGTGTGGTAATTTAAAAAGATACGTCGATTTCTGTAAAAAAAAAAAATGTGTTGGCAAATATTTGATAACAAATTGTATGTGTATATTCATATTTTAAATCAATTTGGACAATATTTAAATAATAAAGTAACGTATTTGACTGATTATCTTAAAATCATGTTAGTATCCATTCATCTATCAATTAATGTTAATTCCAAATTTTGCATTAACTTTTACCCCAATTTTTTTTTTATAACCTTCTGAAAAAAACTTATAACTTCATCAATATTTTTTTATAGCTTGATCTTATTTAAGATCTTAAAATCGATGAGAAAACTTCAAAACTGGTCTGCTGTCAAATATTCCTAGTAATAATTTAATCTGTACTTTTGACGCGTATTAATCAATAATACTGATCTTTGGAAACAAGATTTAAAGGTTTTGCTCTTGAACATAGCTCGTTCAAATTAGTTGGTGAATTTGTCTCAGTCTGATCCGCATTATAAAACTTATATTTTTCTCTAAATTTTTACTTCAATAGAAAGCCAGTAGACAAGTACAATCATATGCCATATCTAGGGTTTCAACGGCACCTTTTTATCCGTTTATTCGACCCGTACCGTATCTGATAAAACGGGTATGGGTAAGGTTTTTTTTCGTAAACTTATCGGATACGGGTACGGGTAAAGATTTTTTTTTGTTATCTAAACGGGTAAGGGTACGGGTAAAGCCTATTCCGTACCCGTTATCCGATCGGGTAATTATAAAAAATTTATATATATTATATATATTAATGAGCAATGAATATTAATTCTTCAACTATTCTTGATAGTTGTGTTACGCTTAATTAACTATTAAAACACGTAAATAAATTTCAACAAATCTCAATAAAGTTTAGACCTTTTAAACACGTATATATATTTGTGAAATGAATGTGTTTTAATTTATTATTTAGTAAATAATAATTTTTTATTATAATAGCATTACCCGTTATTTACCCGCTACCGTTTCGTAATCCGACAACCATAACGGGTAAGGGTAGGGTACGGGTAAGGTAATTCGTAGCTGGTAAGAGTAGAATAGGGTAAGGACAATTTGTAACGGGTACGGATATGAAAATACTTCCACCCGACCCTTACCGTACCGATTGACACCCCTAACCATATCCTACTCTATACATTAATTCTCTCCCTTCAAAAGGAGTGAGTATTATCTATTGTGGTACTTACTGATAGAATATTTTTACAGAAATCAAATTATCAAATTTATTTTTATGTCTATTTAGATTATAAGGACAGAAGTATAACTAGAAATTGGTTCAGAAGTAGGTAAAAAGAAGCATGTGTGGAGCAGAGGCATGAAATTGGAAGAGAAGAGAGGTTTGTCAGTTAGAGCTATGACGGATTGGTGTAGTGGAGGTGCACACGGGGGAGAGAAAATTTTCTCAAGAGAGAAAGAAGAGGGAGATGTTAGCGAAGGAAAAAATTACGCTATTTTGTGCAAGAGAAAAAGGATTAGAAAAAACTAAAAGTTTGAGGAGTACGGTTAAAATGCAGTGCTCTAATTATGCTTCACATTCTTATTTTTATTTTCAAAATTCGAACAGTCAATCCGAACCGTTCACCATTATCTTTGTATTAAAATGTGCTTGGAGGCCAAATTTTATATTTTTTAGAATTTTTTTACTAACTTTTTAGATATGTACAAAATTACTGTTTTAAAAAGATTCTGGACCATCAAAACAGTGATTTTGTATCTATCTAAAAAAATAATAAAAAAGTTTCAAAAAATATAAATTTTTTTCTCCAAACACATTTTAATATGAAGATCATATTGAACGGTTCGGATCGATTGTTCGCTCTTTGAAAATAGAGAAAAAGACATGAAGCATGATTGGAGTACAAAACCAATGTACATTTTAACCATACTCAAGTTTGAGATAGCACAGGGCCAGCCGAAATTTTTATTTATAACATTTTAAGAAAATAAATTAATAAAATAACCATCGTTTCTGGTCAATTTCAAATCTAACACGGCCGCAGAATGCCAGAGCGGACCTATATTGCGGGGGCCGCAGAATGCCAGAGCGGACCCTTATATGGGTCCGCAGAATGCCGGAGCGGTCTCATGGGCCGCAGAATGCCGGAGCGGTCCCTTTATTTTTATTTTAGAAATACGAAATTGTAATTTGTTAAGGTTATTTAATTTGTTAAGGTTATTTAGTTTCGAATGTGGTTTAAATTGATTTTTAGTCGTATCGTATTTTAGATATGTCGTTCGTTTGAAATATTTCAGATATTTTAGATATGTGGTTTCTTTGAAATTCTTTTGTGTACTTTGAGATAATGAAATCAACAACAAAATAAATAAATAACAACAAAATCAAACAAACAAGAAACTAATCAACGAAATAAATAAGTATCTGACAAAACATCTACCAATACTACAAATAAGAATCTAGCAAAATATCTAACAGTACAATAAATGAAAATCTACGGCTCTGGACTAAACACCGTCCTCGCCTTCTTCTTCCTAAACCCCCGACCCCGCCTGCATAGTGGCGTCTCGTCAGTATCTGCGGAGGATGCTGAGTCGGCTGCCTGGACATCCGTAGACTGAACCGGCTCCTGGCGAACCTCCTCAATCTCGGATGTCTGCTGGACCCCAGGACCAAAAACTGTGGTCTGTCCAGACTCAGCCTGCGTGAATAAAAACGCCTGTCTGGCAATGGGGTCATCGTGGAGGGAAGGGTGAGGTACCTGCTGTGAGAACTGGCCAGGGAACGGCGGGATGGGCTCTGTCTGAACATACCCTGGCTGATAGGCAGGAGGTGCTGTCTGAGTGGGACTGTAACTCGGTGAATACAGTCCATCTCCCTTTGTGCCATACTCAGTCCTAATATCGAAGCCCAGGTCCTCCTCGTCTCCACCCTGTAGTAACTTACAAATTAGATAATGTATTGAATAAGAAAAAAATCACAGTTACGTATTTTAATTTAAATTATACCTCGGCAGGCATCCTAGACTGGGATCCTATGGCCTCATGTGCTGCTCGGCGCATCAACTCGGCACCTCGGTCGAACGCCTGACCGACCGTCTCAGCATCATGGACGGGTGCAAACACGTCCTCATCACCAGTGTAGGGGACATAAACATCGGGCTCGTCAGATATGTCGTCGACCGCATCAACACCGCCCAAGCCAGCGCTCCTCAGTAGTGAGTCGAGGCGAGCCCTGTACCCACACTGGCACACCGCGGGTACGTTGTGCTTGAGGATGACCTTTCCGAGCCTCTTCCATCCCCCGGTGACAGCCATCGTAGCCCCTATGACGCAACTCTTGACAAGATATAATGCCTGAAAATTGAAAAAATTATGAAGAAGTTGTACAATTGTAAATATTAATAGTTTTGAATTTGAAACTTCAAATTAAAAATACCGTGGCTGCGAGAGGTGCGCCGGCGGGGATAATACCGTGGATCCGTCCTCTACGATCCCTCGGCTTCGGTACCCGCTCGTGCGGGTTGTCGGCGATGTATCCCTCAATGAATATGGTGTACGCGCCGTGATCCTGATACCAATCTCTGTAAGGTCTGTACGAATTACAACAAATGTTAGATATTCCAATCAAAAAGCCATAGTTGAAGTTTTGAATTAATAAAATTTCTTACACTGGCGCGACATCCATCTGACGGTCGGGCTCGGCCAATGGGGGATCTGCCTGTCCTGCCTCGAACACGTAATCGGCACGGGTAATCCCCCAGTCCTTGCCTGCAGTGGTCTCCCTGGGATGGTGCAGAGCTCGCCAGACATCCTCGCTGATCGGTGCCGGGGGCGGAGCAAGCTGGCGCATCCCGAACTGTCTCATGACCCGTCTGGGGTAATGGTGCTCGATGATCTATATATATTAATACGTTAGACTGTTTTTATTAAATTAAGTTGATTGTGTAAATAACTAGCATAAAGAAATTACGGTACCTGAAAACATATGAGCGGCACCTCTGCACGCCAGAAACGCTCCTGCTGACGACATCGCTCCGGCAATATCTCAAGATATGACCGATGTGCGCCATCCACCTCGACCTGGAAGTATAGATTTAATATCGTATATCAAGTCGAACTGGAAAAAATTTAAATAAAAATAAAAATAAAAGTAAATTTACATAATCTTTGTAGGGCTCTCAAGTGACAAACTCGGCATCATCTCTGAGATGCTCGATCTCCTGTCTCCAGAATGTGATGCCGAGAGACGCGCCATGCCCTGCACCCACCCAAATCTTGGGATAGCAGTACTTGGCGGCAGATGCAGGGCAGTTGTCCGGCTCGGGCTTGCCCCACTGCGGCACATCTGTCTTGCTGGCCAGGACTGGACGGCCAACAATCAGATGTGCGTAGGACCAGTGCTGTAGTAACATGCACGGTCCTATGAAGGTCTTGTTCTTCTTCAGGCAGGTTGTGTTAAGACCCCTTTACAAGAAAACAAAGTCATTGTTACTACACTACGATGTATACTATTTGAAAATATTTATAAGAAGGTGTTTCTTACCTATATAGGCATGCCAGCGTGGCACCTCCCCAGTTGAACCTGCCCGCAGTGGACAGGTCGCGCAGAAGCTCGAGGTAACACAGCCGCACCTGATCTCCATGCGAATCCGGAAACAACCGACAGGTGATCATCTCCAAAATATAGGCGCGGAGATATCGGTCAATAACCACCTGTTATAGATTTAAATTAGAACATTACTTACAAGAAAATAAATATAATACTATTTAAATTAAATCTTGTACAAGCAAATACCTGATCTGGTCGATCCGGAAAGACCTGGAATCTCGCCCGCAGCTTTGCCAAGCTGATGCAGCTGGACGAGACCACAGTCTTCTCACCTCTCTTCTTCTCTTTCTGGAGATCCTCGTGCGGGATACCCAATAGCTCCAAGCACAATGCACGAAAATCTCCGTACTCGACGCCCGTGACCGGCTCCCCAATAATAGTCATACCCCACAGGCAACTGACGTCCTGTAGGGTGACTGTCATCTCAGCATGGGGGAGATGAAAGCTGTGCGTCTCGGGACGCCATCGCTCAACGAGGCCAGAAGATAAACCCTCGTCAGCATTCTCCTCGGCCATCTGGGATATCTGGTACAATCCCATCGAGCGTAAAATCCCCCCGTACGCCGGCTGGTACCGTAGATGCTGGCGGTTGTGACGAACCGTAACCGCATCCAAACCCTGCATTTAATTAAATAATCAGATCAAGTTCATTCATCAAAAATTCGGAATGACAAATTTACTTACCCCAGTGGCAGCCTCTAAAATCCGATGCTCCGCATTCGGATACCACAAGAAGTCGCTGACCCTGTCGGTGCGACTCCGGATACCCGGAACATCCGCCAATGCTGTCTCGATGTACTGAGACATCTCGTATGGCGTGGCTGTAGGAGCATGCTGTGTACCCCTACTGGAGGATGGTCTACTGGAGGATGGTCTACTGGTACTCATGCTGTATTGGATAATTTTTGGTCAAATATGAGAGTTTGGTAAAAGTCCGGTTTAAATTTGGGTACAATCGAATTAAATTTGGGTACAATTCTAATTAAATTTGGATACAATTATAATTAAATTTGGGTACAATCGAATTAAATTTGGGTACAATTCTAATTAAATTTGGGTACAATTCTAATTCTAATTAAATTTGGGTACAATTCTAATTCTAAATCCTAAATTAATATCTAATTCTAAATGCTAAATCTAAACCCTAAACCCTAAATCCTAATCCTAAACCCTAAACCTACACCTAATTACTACTCTACACTAAAAATTAAAACTAGAGAAGAAGAAGAAAACTTACCCGAGGTCGAAGGGATTGAAACTTGAAATGAGATGTTATGAAATCGGAACCCAGCGGCCCCTTATATAGGCTGGGGACCGCTCCGGCATTCTGCGGCCCCTGGGACCGCTCCGGCATTCTGCGGACCCATATGAGAGTCCGCTCCGGCATTCTGCGGCCCCCCCATATGGGTCCGCTCCGGCATTCTGCGGCCGTGTTAGATTTAGAATTGACCAAAAACGATGGTTATTTTATTAATTTATTTTTTAAAAATGGTATAAATAAAAATTTCGGCAGGGCCAGTATTATTTGTGTCAAGCGTATTTGAACGGTTGAGATTTTTCACACAAAAAAAAACACTAAAAGTTTGAGATATCTCAGAGGATGCGAATTCCAAAAAGGGAGCAGTACCACTACCAAGTTACCGCAGCTGTCGTTCCTCTTACAAAATTATCGAAAACCGGAACATGTCCGTTCCTGACTCGGCCTTTTCGAAATTGACTGGTATTGACTAATGTGTAGTGCAACGTGGAACGAACATCCTGTACAGCTGGCGCAAACAACAGTTACGTAAAGTTACCAAATCACCCTTCCTTGTTCATCGAGTTCCGTCTTAGGAGGAAAGGTATAAAAAAGTAATAATTAACTTAGCCAGCCGTTGGAAAACCTAGGGGCAGTTCTGTCACGGGATATTCCTCCAACAACAAATAAATGAACAAATTATTATAATCTCTTATCCGTTAATCAGAATTAAGTCAGGTGTTTTAACAGGGCCCCACTCTAATACAGCGCCATTCTCGTTTCCCTATGTGAATTTTCGTTTGCTCCAAGCACACAAACTCACCTATTCAGTGCGGCGTATCGGACCCACTTCCATGATAATACGATTTTTCAAGAGTAATGCACCGGGAGCAGCTCAAACTTTCTCTATATCAGTCTTTAAATGCTCTCTTGTACAGTTGTACGAGAGGGAACAGAGCAGAGGAGAGAAGAATTTGACCACTAAACCCTTTTTCCCTTTTCTTTTCTCTCTTCTTTTATTGTCATTTTCATCTTTCCTTTTCTTCATCTAGAGAGACTCCAGGTTTGTTCCTCTTTCCTTTAATGTTTACTCTCTCTGTGGCTTTGTTCCAGTGGTTTCCATTTTTCTTTAATAGGTTTGTCTTTTATACCAGTAAGCTTTCACTTTTCTCACTGCTCTGACGGTTCGCTGAGGGTTTAAGCTGGAAAAATAAGGCTGTTTGGTGGCGTATTCAATGCGATTTAATCTCTTCCGTATATGGTTTGGTCGGTGTTAAAAGCCAAAGTTAGAGAATTTATGTTTGAGCGACTGTTTCTAGAATTTTTTTAAATATTTTTACTGGGTTTTTACTTTGTGAAATTTTGGTGTTGAATTTGGGTTCTGGGTGGAGTTGCCCTTTCTTCTCTCGAATAAAACATTCCGACATTGATGAAACACCATCGGTGAAGGTTTGGTTAGAAAAATTTAGCTGATATTGTGCGGCTTTTGTTTATGCACTCATTTTAATAAAGTTTCCTTTCTTTGGTTCTAGGTAGCTAATTCTCTTATAAAGCTTGAGACTTTCGAGGCTTTATGAAGATTCCCAAGGAGGCCACTTGTTCAATTTCAATGAAATTTAGCAAATTCGGAATTTTGATCATGCTCTGAAGTCACAAGCTGATGCAACAAAAGACTTCCAATGGGGATTTCAAACTCGAAACAAGATCACAACACAGCCCTTCTATTATGCAAAGATCGAGTTCGCTTTGTCAAGCGTGCAATTGACTCGAGGTACGCCTTGTCAGCAGCCCAACTGTCCTATTTACAGTCTCTCCGCAATTTGGGCCAGGCTCTCAGACAATTTGTCGAGGCTGAAACCTCAACTGAGCCGCCTCAGTCACCGTCTCACTCTTCCTATGCTTCCCCTTCATCTATTCCTGACCCTAGCTCACTGTTAGATGGTACACCAAGTCCATTCGAGAAAAATGGCAGTGTTAATTACATGAGAGCAGGTGGGGTTGTTGCTATGCAGGTTTCTATAAACCTAAATGAAAAACATTTTATGGAAGGAGATAATTCGTCGTGGGATTTCTTCGACCCGACTGGTACTGACCCAAAAGCGGACAGGTCGAATAAAAATAAAAGGGATTCTATCTCTCCTACAGATGACGAAATAGAACTTGAATTTTCAACCCCGATTGGAAAGGCTGAGACTTGTAACAATGGTAAACCTGGCATTGAAAATGTGAGTGATGAAGTTGGAAAGGAGGAGGATGCATGTCAGTTTATAACACAGAGAGCTAAAGATATGGTGTCTAGTATGAGAGAAATTGAGCATCAATTTATTAAGGCAGCTGAGTCAGGTCACGAGGTATCCCGTATGCTTGAGACAAAAAAGATTCGACTTACTGTATCTTCTCAGACTACAGGTTTGGCATTTTACATTAAATTTATTTTCGGTTTTTTTTTCTGGGTTTCTTGTAAATAATACCTAGTTGTGTATATGCAAAAAGAACACCCACATTTTCCATATTTTTATCCAGTCTATGCTGTAATTGCAAATATAACCATAATATTTGGTCTTTTTCTATAAGACATGGGATTTTATTATAGCAGTTCTCTGATCAGCACTAATATCAACTTGGTATTACTGAAATAACACGACCCATTTTCAAGCAAAAAGCTAGACCGATATCCCATTGTACTCGAAGCATTACATCAACCAAGAATAGGAACAACCCATTTTAGGTACTTCACAAATAATTTGTTCCCATCTTTATTCTCTAGTTGTAGTTCCTTCACATCTCCAAGAATTAACATTTACATGTCAAAATTGCATCATTCCCATGTCTCAGTGTAGCACCAGAGGATTAGTACGCCTATGTTTTGATGAGAATCACCACCCCTCAAAAGCTCATCTATTTTTTTCTCTCCACATGGCCCACGGGACAGCACAAAGCAGAATTTCTCTCTCTATATTTTTTTTTTCTTTTGTCCTCTTTCTTGTCCATATAAAACTGCCAACCATAAACTTCTCAGACCATATAGCTAAATAAAATAGAAATGAGGTTGTGGAAATGAAAGAAGGATGTTGAACTGTACATTACATCTAAAATATATTAACAGTAAATACATGCCTAATCCAATTTAGGAAACTATGAATATATAGTCGTGCATTGAATTTTTTCATTGAATATTCACTAGATTAGTAGCGCAGATAATATTTCCAATACAAGAGATTCTGCATTTCCTACCTCTATCAGAAAGCTAGTAAATTTCTCAAAAACAAATGTCAAACAATTAATTTAAATGTTTGTATGATATGTTTTATACTTCTATTGCTGAACTATAACAAGTGAAATCTTTTACAGTATTTTTGTCCTTTTAATTGATGAACCCATTTCTTAAGCAACCAGACAGTATTTCCAAATAACTGTACAAAATATAAAAGACTATGATGCAAAATACTGGAAATGTTAGGTGCTATATGCAAATACTTCTTTTTATTACATCTCATGTACAATGTTATCTGTTTACAGGAAAAAGACCACCATTTGTTGTGCTATTGCCTTGTCTAATCTGCTGCAAGGCAAATGGTAATTCAGGAAATGGTATGTTTTTTATCATTTCTGTTCTTTATTTAGTTTAGAATTTTCATGGTACCCCACAAAATCTCACATTTTTAAATTTACCCCACAAAACAAAGTTTCTCATACACCCCTCAAAGCCATAGGAATTCGATGGAACCACCCCTAATGACTACATTGATGTAGAGAACAAGAAATAGTGAACCCTCCTGGAGACTGATTTTGGGACCTAAAATTGAATGAGTGGTACAGAGGAAATTATACATATTTTTGTTGTTGTTTATTAGAGGCTAAATGCCCATTATTAAATGCCCTTTGATATTAGCAATAATATCATTCCTTGCTCCCCTACAATACATGAATGCAAGCACATACCCTTCATAAAAATGGTCAATAATCCCATTCAATTTTCTTCTTAAACACTTAGAATTATCCTTATTTTCAATTTAGAAAGGAGAAAAAAACATAACTACCCTAATTTTCTTCTTCAATTATTTAGAGATAGTTTACTAAAAGAAATATATGTCTAGAGAAAGGGAGCGATCAGTGAGAGATTCCTCCCCTTTCTTCAAACTACGAAAACAGTCCCTACAAACTGTCCAAATTATGCTTTCTCATACCTGAATGGTTGATCCGAGCCGTGTGATGTCTTTTTACACATTGAAATCTTGTAGGATACTAAATTTTACTGCTTTAGAATTGTTTTTACTATTTTTCGGATTTTAAAAAGGACCTAATTTGATATGCAAACATTTTTTTTTATTATTTTTAGTCCATCTTTCAAAAATCCAAAAAATAGTAAAAGATTCTAAAAATAGTAAAATTTAGTATCATTCAAGATTTTAATATGTAGAACACATTGAGCAGCTCGAATCAACCATTCATAATGAGAAAGTATAATTTGGATTATTATATTTTTTGGCTGAAATACAAATGTTTCACAATAGCCTAACACGAAACTGGTATACCTCCTTTCCTAATATCTACACAAATATTAAAAACTAACCCCTTCTCACCTTGTTTTTAAAGCATACTGAAGCAGCTCCTCTGTGCATCAGTTCTATAGAGAAGAACATGATGGTGTAATTTGTCAATATTGAGAAAAGATAAACTAGTTCTTAAGACTTAAGATGACATCTATGTGTGGGTTTCTCTTCTTAGTAGCATTTGCATGTTTTAAATTTCTATGGTTAATATTCTTTTTTTATAGAATCTGAAGAACACCTGGCTAAGGTTATAACTTGGAACCGCTCGGTTTCGTCACAATCTTCGTCTTCTAGAAACCCTTTGATTTCGCAGTCTAAAGACGAAACAGCTGAAAGTGGCAGTGATTTCATCGAGGAGTTTTCTATGATATCAGGAAGCCATACGTCGACTCTAGACCGACTCTATGCTTGGGAGAGAAAGCTTTATGACGAGTTGAAGGTCAGTTCTCTGTTGTATTAATATTTTCATTTGGCTTTTTGAAGAAGACAAGCTTCCTGCAAGTATGCAATACTAAAGAAACTACAATTTTTTTTTTTTATTGAACTGTAACTATCTTTTGCTTTTTAAATGAGCTGAGATTTCACTTTGGTCAAATAGGCATCTTACATAAACTTGCAGAAAGATAGTGATATTTTTTGTAATTTTTTTAGGATATAGGGTTTTAGAAAATAGGACTGGTAATCAAGGAAGAGAAACTATAAGGAGAGGAATTCAATTTGGGGAGGAAAACACGTCCCCAATGTTATGTTAAATGGGCTAAAATGATGCAGGACCTGGGTATTAGTTAACTAAGGGCAAAGTAGTCATCTTATTTTCAGCAGCTAGTCATTGCTGATGTTAGCTGCAGTGTCTTTTTGCAGAAAATGACAAATGGTGTGTTTCAGGAAAACCTTTCCTTTATCTCCTTGAACTAGAAAGGAACACTTCCAGTTATTCCCTTGCAAAATGAGTGAAATAGGATGGGAAATTTCACCTATGCTCCTCTCATGAAGCATTTTTCTATTGAAAAATGATAGTTTTTCCGATGTCACTTTTGATATGAAGGCATCAAAGACGAGTAGCTTGCATATATTTGAAATAAGTGTATTTATTTGCCATAGAAGAGGTGTAGAGAATGATTGTTTATTCTATTTTATAGTATATGTTAAATTTTCCATGTTGTGCATTCACTTTTTCCATCATTACAAGGGGTAGCTGGTAGGCATAACATAGAGATATTGGTATGACATGGTGCAAATTACCATTCTAGTCATGTTAAAAAAACTAATGAATCAAGTGTGACTGCACCAGCTTTATAAATAATGTTGTTGTTTAATATATACAAGACTTGAGCAATTTCTGAAAGGAAAGATCTATGTGCCACGTAAAGACTTAAACAGTTTGTTCCCTATCATCTCTGTGCTATTCCAAAAGTCTGGTAACACTTGTAGTCACATTATTTTTTGTAATTTGTAGGCTAGTGAATCACTCAGGAAGGCATATGATCAAAAGCGAACACAACTGAGACACCAATTTGCACAGGATTTTGACAAGCGGATCATTGACAAAACTCGAGCTACGGTAAAAGATTTGCATTCACGGCTGATGGTGGCAATCAAGGCAGTCGATTCCATCTCTAGAAGGATTGAGAAGTTGCGCGATGAAGAATTACATCCTCAACTAGTGGAATTGATCCAAGGGTATCACAATTTATTTTTTTCGATATCTTGCCTTAATTTTTATAGGAAGTATCTAATCTCTGACATTTACGCAGCTTGACCAGAATGTGGAGAGCCATGCTAGAAACGTACCATGCACAACAGATCACCATCTCGCTTGCATACCACACAACAAAAGATAGCAGATCTCCTACAACAAAAGAACCACAAAATGAATTGCAAAAACAAGCACTGATACATCTCCGTACAGAAATAGAGTGTCTCCAATCAACTTTGTTGAATTGGGTCAAACACCATCGATTATATGTTGGCTCTCTCAACTCGTGGCTTCAGAATTGCATTTTACAACCCCAAGAGAGGTCTAGAGGGAGAAAAATGACCTTTTCACCCCGACGGGCCCTCGCACCCCCAATTTTTGTGTTAGTACGTGATTGGTCGAATGGTTCTATGACAACCCTGTCAGAAGAGGCTGTTGATTCCATGAAGGTGCTCTCCTCTGAGCTAAATGTTGCTAGTAAGCATATTCCACAAAAGGAGGTGGAGAAAGGAGAGATTGAGTCAAAATTGGGGGTGGTGCAAATGTGCCTTGTCAGGATATTTGAACAAATGAGAAAATTTTCAGAAACTTTGATCAAGATGTATGAAAATGCTAAAGAGGAAACTGAGAGAGCGAAGAATGCTTATATCGATAGCAGTAGATGAATGCTTCCTTGTTTTAGTTTAACTTGTATTTTTTTAATTTCAACTTTATAGGAAGAAGATTTTGTTAGCAAGGTGATCTTAGTCGATAACAGAAAGATGTACATCCTCTTTTGTATTAAAGAAGCTTAAGTTTCATCCGAGCATGTTTTGTTAGATCAAATCCTTTGGCTTTTGTACAATCTTTGCCTCGTAATACTGGAGAAGTGGATATCAAGTCACTTAGTTATTTTCTTTGATGGGTAAAACAAATAAGATTTCATTTTTCATTTGCATAAATACATTTCGTGGTTTAAGTGGGAAGGTATTATTCTGAAAATAAGACCATCCTCAGAAAAATAAAACCATTCTGAGAATAAATAGCATGCAATGTCATCTAAGCACGCAAAATCATCTGAAAAACACAATCAAGTGGCATGGCATTATTCTGTTCATACTAAAACAGTTAGATAAGGATTTTATTCCCGTGTTATTTTACTCTCCACGGTGAAGAGAATTATATTTTCCTTAAAAAAAACGGTATGTACGGTTATTGAAACTTGAATATGTCCATGAACTAAATAATATATAATTCGAACCATCTGCAGTAACTTGTACAAGTACCATAGAAAAGCCCAGTTGCTTAAATGTACCAAAATTGTCACAAAATACCACTTCTATGTTTAGTAAATGCAAAACAATAAATTGACTTCGCATATGTAAAAGATAGCTCAATGGAGCTACCATTCATCTACAATACTCTGTATACCACAACACAGATTTCAACATAAGCCTGTATTCTGGAAAAATAATTTCTGCCACATAATACTACGCAATATTATCGAGCTTTAACCTGCAAAAACAATTATGAATGCTTGTTTAGGATCAATACTGATTCACTTTTCATTAAGTGCTTGTGCAGAATTTCCGCATGGGTACAACAAATAAGAGCTAACTTTAGTTAAGGTAAATGTTTTATCAACAATAAGATAATTTCATATATGACATAAAATCGATTTATCGCTGCACAAGTACAAGCTCCCAGAATTGGTTCGTCTATGATTTATGCAAAATTTTCACACATTTGAAATACCGTGTGTAGATACAAACTTTTTACAGCACCTTCATTCCCTATAAACCAAAAGCTTTTTGTAGGAAAAATGACATGGATTAAAACTTACTTTAATATTTCATTGGTTGGTCCTCAAGTCTAAGCAGTCTCCTACAAAAATAATTACAAAAGCAGGTTAATACAGCAATGATGGAGAACGATACATATGTAATACAATAACTTTTCATGGATCATTTAGACACAAGTCTACTAGATTCAGATTATACTTTTACTGATGATTATGCAGAGAAGACAGTCAGTTTCCTTACCTTTGGAGCAAAGGAGGAGAAAATGACCTTTACATCCTCAAAAACTTCTGATATCGGTTTTGCCGCATCAATCTGATGTAAGTTAATAAATCAAAATTCACATAATAATTGTCCAAAAGTTCAGATATCTGATCCAAAGTAACACCGGATATTGGTAACTGATCAAGACCATACAAACTGTATGTATTATGTACGAGCTAAAATAGTGCATGTCTTTACTTGATGAGCAGGCCAGTTTTGCATTTGAGGGTTACATCAAGAATTGTGTAACAATGCCTATTGAGGTCAAACAGGGTTAAATTGATTTTGACAGAAATTAGATGCTTAATTGAGAAAGACCTGGACTAAATTGAAATTTGATGGACAATTTGGGGGAAAAATGCATAATAGCATATTAATAATTTTAGTGCACTCTTGGACAGCAATATTGTACATTATTAAGCATTTCATCTCCTATTTGACCCACGTAAAAGAAAAAGAAAATTCTCTTACTTCAGAAAATAAACAAGTTTATACCTTCTTAACCTTCCCAAGAGAGTCATAGTACTCGATAACAGGCAAGCTCGACTCAACAAATACCTTGAAACGCTTCCTTATAGTTTCTATATTGTCATCAACACGTCCCTTTTCGATGCAATTTTTATAAAGAAAAAGAAATCGATCAGTTCTGTTATACAAAACAAAGCCGGGAAAATGTTTTATACTTTTTTAATACATGTCCTGCACTGTCAAGAACCGCCATAAGCACAACCACATTTTTGCATAAATGGATACAGGTACACTGTTTACAAAAGTTATGACACAAACCTCATTACGTCCCAAGAGGCGTCTTTCCATTTCCTCCTCAGAGCAATCAAAGAATAACACAAATTCAGGTACTATCCCAGTCTGTAAAGAGGGCCAAAAAAAAAAAAATATAGTCATCACACATTATTCAAAAGTAATATATATTAGAAGAATGTAAAATAAGCTTAACACACTTTTATGATGTAATTTTACACATTACGCCCGATAATTACCAAAAAAAAAAAAACCATGCAGTTCTTCTATTGCAATTACACCAACTATATTGGGAAATGTTAATAAACAGCACACATGCTGCCAAAACTAAGTTAAACAAATGAATACTCAATTACCCTTATTTTTTTAACCTGACCCATTTAATTTTATATATTAAGGCAAAACAAAACCCCAGCCTTTAAATTCTGCTCAGGTCGTAAACACAAGAAATACTGGGTGTATTATGCAAATAAGGTTTTCTATTGTAATTTTTGATAAGCAGATCTCAAATCTGGGGTCTAGTAGATTGTCAAAGACAAATACAAGAGCAGGTGCAGCATGGTTTTATTCATCCCACTGCTTGATTCAAGTCAATCAGCACAAGCTTTAAAAATCAGGTATATTTTTGCACCCTTTCAATACTTTCTCTCATTTTGTTCTTGTAGTCTGTAGATGCCTTTATTTATTGAATTCCACATAAGTCTAATTTAAACTAGTAAACTTACAACTCTCTCAAAAGCAGCACGGTTTTCTTCATTCCTTGGAAAGCCATCAATCAAGAATTTGTCATTTCCACTTTCCAGCATTGCTGTTTGCAAGAGCTTTATTGTCACTTCAGATGGGACAATTTTTCCCTCCTTTATCATGTTCTGGATCATTGTCCTGAAGATAACCAACATAATTAGCAAATGTGAGGAAAATAATATTTTCCAAAAGGTGCAGAGGAGACTAAAAACAGTTTAATAGATTATTCTGAAGGATGCATCAAAATCAAGACTTTCTTTCATATATGTTAATCTATTCAGACCATCTAATCTAATTCAAAAACTTGCCCTCTACCCAAAGTTAAATTTGAACTCTAGGCATACAGTTTTTACAAGCAGAATATTCAACCAATTTACCAGGCAGCTGAATTTAGTGGCCTCGATTCTAATTTATCATAGAAAGATCAGAGGAGAGATAGGTACCCATTCTCAGAGCCAGACTTGATTTCTGCACGAAGGAGGTCACCAGCACTGAGATGAGAAAATCCATAATGCTCCACAATATTTGCACACTGGGTACCCTTCCCACTTCCAGGGCCACCTGTCAGAAATAACATTTGTCACTTGGTAATATTTTACTCAGAATCAACCTCACTTTGCTCTTTTTTATGCAAAAAAGGACCAATTAAACCAAGGAAAATCAAATTTGCAATATGTTCATTTTTGCTAGGAACCTCTGACCAAACAGCAGCTACTGGCCTATGCAATAACTACTGGTACACACAGTACATTCACTTAAACGACAGTTAAGTCACTCAAACTACACAACTCGTTTCACTTCTGACAATCTCTAACACTCACATGGAGAGGGCTTATCAAAATTAACAATTACTCCACACTTGTGATGGTAAGCACCTATGGCTATCAAAATTGGTTACACAGGCCCCTTCTCCAACCTGCTGTTAAAGTATTCTAGATAACTAATGAAAGCTGGTCCTTTCCTAAGTCCACTGACATACATATGTACTTATTAAGATATATTATATGGCTATCCAAATGTTCACTATGAAAATTTTGTTGGCAAGGCTAAGGTCTGCTGACTTCTCCTCAGAAAGATAACCTACGGGTGTCTAGGTACCATAATAAAAGGCATGTACTAATTAATACAGCACCAAACTTGAGTCAGTTGGATTATATTAAGCAATTTTCAGGTTCTGCTTGAGTTTTTAAGTCTCCGGTCACTCCGGGTCAAATTGCCTCGGTCATCTAAATTTGGGTCATTCAGATCAGAACTTATTCAGGTCAGAATAATTTCTCTTATGGAGCAGTCCTGGATTGTGAATCAGGTGTGTCAGCCAGATTCAGAAATCAGGTCATTTCAAATTATCACCCAAACAAAATTGATTCCGATTGTTGATTGAGACCTTTTTCAGATCAAACAGGGTCATTCTCAGGTTCAGAAGATTCAGGTGTCGTGTCAAGGGGATTGGGTTCTGGTTCAGATCTAACCAGATATGGGTCTAGTTAGGTTTGGGTCAGCTATGGGGGTTCAAGTTAGCTCAGGTGGCACGCTGATCAAGTTTGGGTTGTGGACCGCACATTAGATGATTTTTATTTTATTTTATTTTTTTGACAAAGAAATATCAGATTGGATCAGGTCCGGGTTTCGTCAGGTTCTTTTTTATCAGGTCAGATTTTTCCAGCTTTATCCTGAGTCAACAAACTGAATTGAGAATTGCTTTCTGCAAGTTAAGCAATCAACAAGTTTGACAGTGGATCAATTGCAGTTTGAAATAAGGAAAGGATAGGTATATTGCACCCTTTGAATTTTGGTTACCCAAAACATTGATTGTGGTTATTGGGCCAATACTTCCAACAGCATGACCCACTTTGAAAACCCTTAGTGTTTGATTATTTTAGCTATGCCAACATAATAAAAATTCAAAAGATATTAATCCCATAAATGGACAACTACACCTATAGAGCATAACTTGATAATTATTAGGAATAAAGACTTGATTCTGACAAGATTTTATAAGTTAGTAAGCATCGAGTACATGAGCTTTTCCCAGCAGAGCATGAAACACACTCTGGGTAGAAGTCCCATTCCTTTGTTCCTTTTGCCTTACTGTCTGTCAATTCATTATATATATTTTTTTTTGGTAAACTTACAGAGGATTTACTTATATATTTTGGAACTTGCTTGAGTGACAAAATATATATAGAACTTCTGAAATATACATTTTCATGTATCTTAGCCATACAACCCCACCCTGAGAGCCATTTCTAGCTCCCCAACCAACTAAATCTAGCACACGACATCTTTACAATTCAAAATGATATACATGATAAGGTAGGAATGAAGGAAATAAAACAATATTAACTAACCTAGGACGAACACAACAGCAACCTTCTTGCCACCCAAGAGGTTCTCAGATACATCCTGCACATTACATAGCAGTACATTCAGATTTATGCCACAAATTGTCTTTTATAGTAACTAAAGTTGGCAGCATATATACTTTTCTTCATACGCTTATACTATTGTATAAATCAGACGGGATGATAAATTACAAGATTCATGCTAATAAAAATCTATAACTAACTTTATTGTGTGCTGATGTTAATATTTTAAATTTACAAGTGGCTATAAATAGATATAAACGAACATGCTGAACGAGTTTGTCATTTAACTTAGTGTTGCTGATTGCAATAAGAATAAAGATCTACCTTGATAGCTTCTGTTGCTGAGCCCATAGCTTACAGGTTCTATACCTGACACATGAAGATGATGTTTTCAGAAAAAAAAAATGGTAGAGAAAGCTAATATATTATAACAAGCACTGGACAAAAAACACTAACTGTATGAATGCAGGTCAAACATTGATCTTATACAGAAAATTGGGTGGGAGGGGGAATCCAAGAGAAAAACTCTGATCTTATATCTTGTTCTATAAGACGCAATGGATCTAAATGTTTGCCATTATGATAATTTAAGGTCAACAGCAAACATTCTCAGATTTAGATCTGGATTATTTGAAGTACAGATGGAGCCCTTTTTGCTGATAATATTGTAGGACAACTGATGGGATGTGCTATAGGCATCAGAAGTATACGATGATCATCACCTAATCTAAACATAATTTCAGAAATAAGACAGATTGACCAAAGTCAACTGTAAACCAATTACCAAAGTAAGGATGTGTTAAATCAATTGCAACTGATAAAAGTAAATGTAAATGAATTCCAGTCCTTGATTATAGCCAACATACAAGAAAAACGAGAAATATGTTCGATAGAATAAGATCTACATAAGTTAACTATCCAATTTCATGCAAATGAAATGGGCATCATAATGCCTTTTATCAAAAAAAAAAAAAAACATAAGATCTACAGCAATTATGCAACAGGAGAGAATCGAAAGTGCTAATTTCCCCAGATTTGGCAAGACTAAAGCCACTAGAGCAAAACAGATAACTGCGAGCAAGCTAGCGCATTTAATTGATGACCTTATAAATAGTAAAAGCGAAATGCCTAAGATCTAGATCCAGAGAGGAGAGCTATGTACCTCAAGAAGAGCGAATGAGAAGATCTGGAGAAAAGAGGAAGCGTTGGGTTTACGAGAGAAATAGAGAGGTGGGGGCACAATAAAAAGAGCGGGTGTCGAGATCCGAAGCAACTATTCAATTGGAAGGAACCGGGTGCGTGGCAGATCGGAGAATAAAAAACCGAAAGATATTGAACAACAGAAAATGAAGGTGGGCCGTTCTACGCGGGAGAGAGGACGCGGAATCGGGGGCGAAAGTGTTGTGGGGTCTCACTGACAAGAGACCCCACAACTTCGGTGGAGCATTGCTATTGGGCAAAATGCCCGAATCAGGAACCCACACGGCATGTGCTTTAACGCAAGTTAAACTTCAAGAGACCCCACAACTTCGGTGGAGCATTGCTATTGGGCAAAATGCAGGAACCCACACGTCATGTGCTTTAACGCAAGTTAAACTTCAATTCGATGAAAGAAAGATACGTATTGTAATACCAATTTAACAAATCAGAAGTAGATATGATATGGTAAAATAAAAAATCAAAGAATAGATCGAGTCAGAGAAAACGAGTTGCGGGCTTGCGGCTACCTTAGCTTCTCGGGCTCCTTGGTCGCAAAGAAACGAATCCACAATCTAAATTTAAACCCATGATTAAATGGAGCCTCCACTTAAATCCGAATTCATGTCCGCCGAGTCCGGATTCCCTAAAGTACCTCAATTTTTTAGTTTAGCATCTCCACCGTTCCTTTTGTCCGACGGCTCAGATTTAATAGTATCAGCCCAAAGATGATGCCCCCCTTCTTTTTCTTTTTTCTTTCTTTCGCTGAACACAACTCAGTACCATACAAAAATTTCGTGTAGTTCCTGATGGACCTAGAGTCGAAAAAAAAAGAAGAGATTTTGGAGAGAGTTCAAGCTGAGCTTGCTAAGATTGAAGAAGGATATAATGAGACCCAACAAAATTTCGTGTTCAATCAAACCCTAAGCTTCTCCGCTATTTTTCTTTTTTCTATTCGGGATTCAACAAAATTAATCAAACAAAAGTTTGATTCTCTTTCTCAGGTTCTTGTCGCAATCGGAGAGGGTTCTAAGCAGGTGATAAAAGTAGAATCCATATTTTTTTCGCAAGAAAAGCCATGGATTACCGCCAGTTCTTGGTCAGGTACCAGTTCCACGAGTGGAGAAGACAGGTACAGTTTGAAGCTTACCAAAGAATGAGGTACAGTTTCAAAATTAGTTGGTTTCTCTCAGCCAGAGATCAAATCGTATAGTGGATGTGTTCAGAAAAAAAAAGAAGAAGAGAAATTTAGATATATACTCATCAATGTTTTAAATAGCGTTTATAGCGTCATAGCGGGAAGGCTACAAAAAAAGCTATAGCGAATAGCGTAGCTATAGCGGAAGCTATTTCAAATAGCGTTTTTCTTTTTACAAAAATTATATTATATATTTGTACTATATATTAACATTACTAAAGTTTCATAGAACAATAAATAACACCAAATTAATTAAGAAATTATAATATTCATATTGAACTAGTACAAAAGTCCATGGTTCAAAATATCCATAATAATATCATAAACTATCGATCTTTTTCTATACAAAATATCTTAAGCATCATGATTCATTCTATTTTTTTTATACAAAATAAATTTTATGGATCTTTATTTAAGCTCATATAAATTGTCTAAAAAAGCCCAATATGCATAGCGCGCAAATAGTGCGCTACACGCTATGCGCTATAGCGGACCGCTATTATCGCTATAGCGGCCGTAGCGCAATTAGCGTATTTTCATGCCATAGCTTAGCGTTTAGGGTCCAAAAACGCTATAGCGGCGCTATAGCGCGCTATTTAGAACACTGATACTCATCATAACTTCTTTAATTAGATATATTCTTATCGACATTTCAAAATTAGATATTTTCCCATCTAAACTCACACGAAGCCTTTTCATTTTGAAAATTTTGATATTGTATTGTGTGAAATTAACTTAAGAAAACATATAAATTTCATATGCATGCATGATATAGAAGAAGTTCAACACTACTGGTTTGTATTTGATTTTTTTAATTTTAAAATTTTAATGAGAATAGGTGGCTCTGACTTGTGACGCTCCTTGCACTAGACGGTTATAGTAGCAGAATCTTCTCCTTTTAGTAATTAGAAAATAAGAACAACTAATTACTAGGCCAATTTGGATATATAATATTAGTACGTACGATCCAAAACCTGGTCGTATTAGAAATTTCGAGGTTTTTGAGGGGATACATGAAATTCCCCCAACGAAAAACTCCATCAAACGAGAGAGAAATCATGTGTCCAACCCAATGTTTTAAAATGCGGTTTCTATGTGGTATGCGAAAGACCACCGCATACCGTATATACGGTACGCATACTGCATATATGGTATGCAGCCGCATATGCTAATTTTTATGGGGACTTATATATGCGGGTTTTAAAATGAGAATTAATATATATATATAAACAAGTATGCGGTAATATGTGGTAAAAATATGCGGCCGAATATGCGCTAAAAATATGCAGCCGAATATGCAGTCGAATATGCGGCCGCATATACGGAACCGTATATTAGGCCGCATATTGATTTTCCATGCAGTTGCCAACGGTATACGCACATGCGGCCGCATGAACCGCATTTTATTACACTGGTCCAACCAATGCACTCTTGATCAAATAATTGGACTGTTGATCACTGGGTCCGTCAATCGGTACTGGAAATATAATAGATTCTTACGACTGGAGAAGAGGATACACTATCCTTAGGTAAGGTGTCAGGACCGTATTAATTCTCAACTTAGAACTTAGAAGGGTAAATTTAGAAGGAATTGATTGTAGTCCTCATCGTATATATATAAGGGGAATAAATCACATTTGCAAATGACTGAGCGGTGATTCCAGACAATAATTTATTACGAGCACATGCGGGTGATTCCAGGCAAGGCAAGGGTTTATGCTTTATTTACAGTTTCAGCTACTAATTTGTACTAGTACTGTGGTACTAATATTTTATGGGCTGAGCGCAATGGTTCGGGTTGTGTTTGTCTGGGTTTCTTAATTTATAGGTATTACGGGTTTATTCGGTCACTTGGGCCGTTGAATTGGGCTTCATTGAGGCCTGTATAAAGAGAACCGCATAATAGTTATCCACAATATATGTTTTAATTGAAATAGCCAAGTGTACATCGTTTTATAAATAAGTGTTAATCAGCGCAATGTAATGTAATGTTACTAGTGAGCATATGAAAAGTGATTATTAAGTCTAAACAAAAAATAATAATTATGTTTAGAAACTGAAAATTTGTCAGTTCATTTTAATTACTATTTTAATTTGATTGTGAAACGCAAGATGTAGTTGCAGAAAAAAAAATCAAGAAGACATGTGTATTAGCTTTGATGTCAGAGTCAGACCACTTGAATTAGTTATTACTACAACTAATAAGATTTTTCAAAATTTTAAGATAATGTTTTAAGGTTTTATGATCGCTGTATTTATTGAAATTTATAAAAAAAATTATAAGGCACCGCACTAGGATCAATAAGAAAAAAGAAATTAACACAATATCAACACAATATTAAGCACAACCAAAAAGCACACAACATAGGATAAGAAAAAGAATGATAGTAACATAAATCTGACAGTACAAGACCGTATTAGTTCAGTGCTGACAATTAATTTGATGACATAATTAGTCGATACTTCTCAATGTCAAGCAGTCGTGATGACACCTTATAAATCTTTATATATTCATATGATGAATGTTATAGTACACATGTGGATTTTGAGGAGGTCGAGGGGGGTGCTTTTGCTTGATCATATCAAGATACGTGTACATTTGATCTGCATGAAATTTAATTTTTTTTGCTCGAATTATATTGCAGATTGGATAGCTCTGATTTGGCATTAGTGTGCACTAATCTTAATGAAGATCAAACAGTTTTAACATAATAATAGATTGAATTCGATCTGAAGCCCATTGAATCGGCGCCTCTGATTCCATGTATCGTAATTGGTTTAATGGAGTTTTTTTTTTTGGAATAACAGTGAAAAAAATATACCGTCTTTTATTAAAAGTCAGTATTATTAAATGTCGGTGAAAGTGGTTTAATGGACTACCAAGGCTTTCAAAAAAAAGAAAGTGGTTTAATGGAGATTGGGTGCGACGAATGGGCTTTTGGATGAACCTCAAACAGTCAACTCTGTTCGGACTCGGCCCAAATAGAAAATTGAAATTGGAATTTCGAGTTTAAATCGAGGTTTGGGTTTTATCCGGATTAGAAGTCCACAAGACTGTCCAGGCCTTTGGTCCAATGGTAGACCTTGCCCATTAGCATGCCTAATTGCCTAGATATGAAATTTATGGGTAGGGGTGTTCATTGGGTCCGGTTTAGTCGGTTTTGAACCGAATCGAATTAGTTTGGATCAAACGGTTCGGTTTTTTCAATTTAATGGTTCGGTTTGGTTTGCTTTTTAAAACCGAATTATGATTTCGTTTGGTTCGGTTTGAAAATTTTGAAAACCGAAATAACCGAACTGACCGAAATTTTATATATTATAAATTTGGTCCGGACCGCCCCGATTTATTTCTTAATCGATTGCTTTAAATACTTCGGCTCATTTCTTAATATCCCGGTTTATTTCTTAATATCCCGATTTATTTCTTAATACCTGGTTTATTTCTTAATATACTTCGGTTTATTACAAAACAATTGTTTTAAATAAAAAAATTAATATATTTCGTTTTGAACCGAACAAACCGAGCAAACCGAAATAAAATTTTGGTTTGGTTCGGTTCGGTTGCAATGCTAAATCGGTTTGGTTCGATTTTAAATTTGAAACCGAACCGAACCAATGAACACCCCTACTTTCGTCCTCTAAATGGGAGAGTCGAGAAATCTGCACGAATTTTAAAGGTGTCGGAGACCGCCCCTGATTAATTACGGAACAGGGAAGATCCGCCGTCCGTCATCACTTGGAAAGTGCTGTTGATGAAAGAGATTTGTTCCTGTTTTCTTTTATTTAACAATCTAATGGGACAAAATCAGGACCTAGCAGCGTGAAAAATATCAGCATGTTCTAATTGGGCTGATTTGGGCCTTGACGCTGATAACATCTTGCTTAATGTATTGAGATTTTATAAAATAACTTGGGCTTACCAGCCTATATATTGGCAGTGACTAGCCAGATCTGGGCTTATCCCTAGCAAGGCCTTGCATTTTTTCTCATCGGATGATTGTAATTTCCTATACAAAAAAATATGAGTGAGGCTACGGTACTATGTATAGCACGGATTGGTCTGTGCTACGGCTTAATATTTGAGTTTTCAAAATTCTAACGGTCGATCCGAACCGTTCAACATAATTATAAAATGAATATGTACTTGCAAACCAAATTTTACATTTTTTCGATTTTTTTTACTAATTTTGTAGATAGGTAGAAAATCACTGTGTTTGGATGGTCCAGAATTTTCAGATCAAGTGATTTTCTACCTATCTAAAAAAAAGTAAAAAAATTTGAAAAAATGTAAAATTTGATTTGCAAGTACATATTCATTTTATAATTATGTTGAACGGTTCGGATCGACTATTAGAATTTTGAAAACTCAAATATTAAGCCGTAGCACGGACCAAACCGTGCTATGCATAGTACCGTAGCCTCACTCAAAAAATATTATTATTTTTTTGTTGCTGGAAGCATCTATGCTTTCGACTAGGACCCCAATCATAGCACATTTATGTGTTTTAACTCAACTTTTGCTAAAAAAGAAATTCACGTGTCGACTTGACAAATTTTTATTATATGTGCATTATATATAAATTTAAATTTGTACATATTTTATTTTATTTTTATCAGTGGATGACCTAGAAATAAAAGAGTTCGATGTAATTTCTTTAAAAATAAATATTCTAACAAAGAAAGAAAAATGAAAGCAACTTTAGAAGATAATTTTAAACCAAAATGTAGGTATGGTCACTTGATAAATTATCTTCTGCGACTTTTTGCTTTTAAACCAACAATTATTAGTAATCAAAATTGAGGGGAAACTGAAGTTATTAGTTGTGATGCAGTCGAACAAGTCATCCAAATTTCGAGATAATGTCTTTAATCGGAATAAATAATTATTTAAACAAAGAGCAGGGTTAAAATGCACTATTGGTTTTGTGCTTCAATCATGCTCCACATTCTTATTTTTATTTTCAAAGTTCAAATAGTTGATCCGAACCGTTCACCATGATCTTTGTATTAACATGTGCTTGGAGACCAAATTTTATATTTTTTGGAATTCTTTTACTAATTTTTTAGATAGATACAAAATCACTGTTTTCAGAAGATTCTGGTCCATCCAAAACAGTGATTTTGTACATATCTAATAAAATAGTAAAAAAATCTCAAAAAATATAAAATTTTCTCCAAGCACATTTTAATATGAATCTCATATTGAGCGGTTCAAATCGATTGTTTGAACTTTGAAAACGGAGAAAAAGATGTGGAGCATGATTGGAACACAAAACCAATATTGCATTTTAACCCTACTCTTAAACAAAAGATGAACATAAGAACATATTTACAACTAAGCCGGATAGTGCTTAGTTACCTCATAATTTAAGAATTTTAATTATGTATATTGAAATCTAATTGATTTGAAAAAAAAATTTATATTTTTCAACCTCCTCATAAAATGTCAAATGTATATTTGTAATTTACTTATTAGTTAGAATTTCACTTTTTGGTTGTGAAAATTTGTATTCAAATTTAAATAACAACACAATATACATTTTATATTCAAGCCCTCCAATATAAATTAAATCTAAATTTTATAGTTCCAACAAGATAACATAACATATTATTACATTGTCCTTGCCAAGTGCATCTTTTAGTATGGAAAAGTTTCCTCCTACTTTGTCAAAAATTGCTCTGCAACTCCAAAGAATCTCCAGAGAAATGGGGTGGTACGGTTGAGTAGTCATGTAAGCAAACCGTTTGCTATTGGCTCTTTTTATGGTCGTTTTATTGTTGACAAGACAGAAAGTTCAGGTACCACATATTAATGGTACCCAATAAGTGGCTACTCAATATTTGGAAAAATTTGAGCACCAAACAACAAAAACAAATTATTGGTCTTGAATGAACTTAAGAACAAGAGTGAGGCT
The DNA here is from genome assembly GCA_025461045.1 of Carex parvula. NCBI lineage: Eukaryota > Viridiplantae > Streptophyta > Magnoliopsida > Poales > Cyperaceae > Carex > Carex parvula. Next base: position 290,579 of record JAJGRW010000590.1, read on the forward strand.
ATGGTGCTATGCATAGTACGGATGGGGTCCGTGCTACGGCTCAAATTTTGACTTTTCAAAATCGTAACGGTCGATCCGAACTGTTCAACATGATTATAAAATGAATATGTACTTGCAAACCATATTTTACATTTTTCCGAATTTTTTTACTATTTTTTTAGATATGCTGTTTTTGGATGGTCCAGAATGTTCAAATCAAGTGATTTTCGAAAAAATAGTAAAAAAATTCGGAAAAATGTAAACTTTGGTTTGCAAGTACATATTCATTTTATAATCATGTTGAACGGTTCGGATCGACCGTTACGATTTTGAAAAGTCAAACTTTGAGCTGTAGCACGGACCTCATCCGTGCTATGCATAGCACCATAGCCTCACTCTAAGAACAATGCTTGCATGTCCAAGGATCTGACTTTACTGTTTTTTTCTAAGGAAAGCAGAGTCCTGCTTTTCAGATCCCAAACTATTTAAATTTTTCTTTTTTTAAAGAGGTTATTGCCCATTTCATTGCTGAATTTTAAATACAGATCAAAGTTATCCAGCAAAACTGGTCCACAAGCCTCCCACATGAGGTAAACTGAAAACATAGCAAAGTACTAATTTGAATGGTTGGGATCTCGATAAAGAAACATTTTCATGCACAAATCTCAACGAATTTGAATTGTTGGGATCGGAAAAACAGAACTCTGCTTTTCTCAGAGAAAAGCAGCAGAGTTCGTTCCAAGGTAATTTTTAATTTATTTCTTACAAAAGTAAAAGGACCACAACAATAATTACACCAACCCATTATAATTGATTTATTCAATATTTTAATCTCGGTAAATTTAATCTCCAAATTTTTAAATTCCAAAACTGCAAATCACTAGCTATTAGCATATAACAAGATCAACATTTCAAATTTGTAAAAAAAAAAAAAATTAATTTGAGCTTTGAATTCTGAATAAATAATGTAAATCAAAATAGTCTATTGGATTTCGAAAAAAATTGAGATGTTGATATGTAACACAGATCAATTCGCGCTATGCATAGTACCGGTACCGTAGCCTCACTCATGTTATCAGAAACCATCTCTAATTAAAAAAATAAATAAGAATAAATAAGAATTTGACAGTTGAACCAACAGAGAACATATGACGTGTGAGATCCGGAGAGAACTTGGTTCTTACAATGACCAATTAATAATAATCTGATAAAAGAACAACAACTCTCTTTCATTCTTTGTGAATTATACTGGTACAAGAATATAAACACACGCTGGCATGTGACCAGTATCTCAACTAACGGTTCACAGTTCATACGCAAGTATATATACCTACGGACAAGAGGTACCAATAATTAATTCCTCCCCATGCCAGTCAAAGAAACCAAAGTGCATGTTGTGCTGAATCATTAATTATTGATCTAGCTAGCTAGGTACCAAACCCAAGATGGTTCCTTTCGCATATCTATGTCTATGCTGAGTAATTAATATAAGCGCATTTTTCAGATTCTTGCAAGGCTTGTTTACTAAGCATTAACCGAAAGTCTCAGCATCAGTTGCATGTTCTGGACTGGACCTCTGGTATCGCATTCTTTCAAAAGTTTAATTTACCGTTGATTTTATTCTACTAGATTCGAGGCAAGGGAATCAAAGGGGTAATTAAAGGTTAGAATCTCCGTAGTGTTTTTTTTTTTAATCCATATTTGCTAGAGCACCATCAGCTCTGGCGCATGCTCTGAAACAACACGTGCACCGTCATAACAGGGGCTCTACAGTCTTCTTTTCCCACTCAAAACGGGGGGGCAGGTTTTGAGATTGAGCTCTGTTGGTTTCTTGCTACTTGTCCTGATCCAATTTTTAAGCTCTAGTCTTATTCCATTTTTTTTCTTTTAAAGACATGTTTGGTTGTTGAAAGTGGAAATTCAAAATTTCTATATATCTCACTTAATAATACTTTATCTAAAATACAACTATTATTATAATTACTATGATTTCTTTCCTTTAACAGCTGTCAAGAAATTGTTGAATCTGTATCCTCCTAGATATCTAACTGAGTATATAATGAGCTCCAATAAGTTTTCAGCAGCGCAATTGGAATTTGTGTCTATATAGAAGGGTGAGAATCTGCTACGATCCGGGTACTGTGAACAGTACCCTGCAATATCTGTTTTTTCAAATCCAGCTGTCGAATTGTTTCGAGATGCGTGCGCAGAAAAAAGTTGTTTTGAGATGCGTGCACTAAAAAGTTGGACGGCTGGATTTGGAAAAGCAGGGATTGCAGGGTTACTGTGCTCAATATTCGGATCGCAGCAGATCTCAATCCCTATATAGAATTATAGATACAGGGAGTCCATTTTGAAATTTGTGTCAGGTTAAAATTGACGACTCAGATCTCATTCTACTCAGTTAGGTAATGCACTGGATTAAATTCAAAATTGTGCGAGATAAGATTTTTTTGATTTGAAATATTATTATTTAATTTATGAAAATCCATATTCATGAGTATACACATAAATAATTACGAGGAACGATGTGCTGAAATTAATGATTGGTTATATCGTGAGATTAGTTGTGAAAATCCTAATTGATTTTAAAAATATTTATACTTATTCAATTCTTATCTGTTAAAAGAAAAGAAATTTGCTGCCTCATTTTTTATTTGTAACAGTAACAATTCTTATAATTTTTAACCAGTAACTTACTAACTCTTAATCTTAATTAACATTATTAATATAAATCAAACGGCAATAAAAATGTTGTAGTTGTTTGGTTAATTTGAAAGCAGAGGATTAAGCATTGTTAGAGGCAGTTTGATGTGGTACCGGTTCAATACTGGTACAGGTGGATGTTTGTTTTTCTTTACTGTTTAGTTTGTTTGTGTAGGAGAGTAAGAAATGCAATTGACAGCCACTGTCAATTGTATCAAAAAATAATTAAAAAAGTAGCTTTTAATGAGATTCAAAACTAATTCCTAACATTTGTTGTTCTTGTATAAATGGAGTAATATGAAAAATTAGTAGGCAAATTTTCCGCTGATAATTTAAGCAAATTATGTAGCAATTTAATTTAATTTAATTTAATTATACTACTTGCCCTGTTAGTGTAGCCAGAATTTTTGTCCAGGAGAAGCTAAAAATATATATCAGTTATCAACTAATTAAATACATACAATACAATGCGCCAAATATATGGTTAAATCTATTATACTTCTTTGGAAATCAAATTAGGTAAATTCAAACTTTGTCAGTATGTTCCTTCTATCCATGAAAATTCAAGTATAAATGTAGAGTTGATTTTTAAAATTTTAGCGAGGTCCATAGCCTAGAGAAATATATAAATGTTGCTCTACCATGCATGTTGACAATCGAGGGCCTTTGTATTAGATTAATATATTGTTGTTCTGATAAAAATTGGAATGTTTATGAACCCAAATCCTAGCTAGCTAGGTCCTCAAAGAAAAACCAAATACATGTTATAAATAAAAAATTAAAAACACAAAAACAGTCTTAAGAAATTTGTGTGCGGCCAATGGTATTCGCCTCAATTATTAATTGGGTAAGAAGATATCATACGAGTGAGTTGTTCGCTAGTGCAAGTATATGCGGCGTTAAGTTA
>JAJGRW010000591.1:0-34391 GCA_025461045.1 Carex parvula
GGATTGATTTAGTCAATAATTAGTGCATTTATATGCATGAATATTGGCAAAATTAAAAACTATGTGTAAATAGTGAGAAATTGAGGTCTAAAGTGTAAAAAGACATTAGCATTTGCTATGATATGTCACTTATGCTTTAAACCTATGATATTTCAATGATTTCCCCTTTTGGACCCATTTGTGTATGAAGGAATATTTAATTTCTTGAGCAAATATGCTAAAAAGAAATTAAATATCTCAAATATATAAATGGTGAGAGATGGAAGGTTTGAAATGCAAATAAACAACAAGTTATGCTTGTTCATGATGTTTGCATCTTTAAATCTAAGGAAATCTCAATGACATGTCCTTCAAAACATTAAAAACATGATTTTAAACAAAATCAGGGGCTTCCCTGCATAAAACCATATTTTGGCAGATTTTTGACATTATTTTGGGATTTTGGATTTTCTCCTTTTTCCTTTTGTTTATTGGTACCAAAGATATAGCAAAAAGGTTATGAAAATTCATTAAAATGGTGTTTAATCCATGAAATCAGTTGTAAATATCTTAAACCAGTCCCTAATGCCCTTTGGAACAGTGGACCAAAATCAAATCACAAAACATGCATCAATGACACAAGAAAAAGCACTCAAAAGTGCCAAAATGACATTCTCTGGTAAACAGAACCTTCTGAACTGGTACAGTGACCAAACTGAAAAATGGACTTCACCATCAGATAGAGGACATTAAAACACACAAAATTGACACAAATTTTACATTTTTCTAATTTTATTTCGATTTTATATGAATTTCCAAAGTTCAAGTTCAAAAACAGAAAAATCAGCATTTAAATAAAAAGGGGCTGCTGCTGGTAAATGGGCAGTATTGAATGACTGAAAAATCAAATCAAAAAACAAACAACATGATCAGATAGAGAATTTCAAAATACACAAAATGGACATAAATTTCATATTTTTATGATTTTATTTCAATTTGATATGAATTTTTAAAGATTCAGGTGTTAAATACAAGTGGAAATCATATAAAACATATTTCATCTGCACGGATCTTAAAGCAACTGGAGACCTTTAATTCTAGCGCCAGAATGGAGTTTGAATGGAAACACGGATCTTAAAGTTTAAAATATAAATCAAACAACCAGCACAAATCCTGAAGCCCAGCCCATATCTTAAAGCCCAATACACCAATCTAAAGACCCAAAAATCCAAATCTCAAAGCCCAGATAATAAATAAAATTATAAATCAATACCCTTTTCACAAAAGGCCCCTCTGACTTTTAATATTTACAGCGAAGCCCCTTGTAAATTTACAAGCAGGTCCCTGCCAGCCTAAAACTCTCTCAAACAAGCCCTTAAAGGCCCATTTCCACATAAAACCTTGTCTAAGACCCAAATCACAAATCCACACCTTTCCAACTTTGTAAATAGGCACCTGGAAAAACATAAATATTTACAAATAAGCCCTTTTTGGCCATAACTTCTTCATTTCAAGTCCAAATTGACTCAAACCACCTCCAAATGAACCCAAATTGAATTCTTTATGTTTCTAAATCAAAATTGAACATGCCCAAGCACCAGCCAAATCCTGAAATGACCAAAATATCATTTTCTTCAAAATTAAATGATTTTATTAACAAAAATATAAACAAACATGCCATAAATTAAATATAAATAAATAGTGTACATACACTTCTCAAATATCCAAGTTCATATTTTAAAATGCAATAAACATTATTTTAATGAAAAAAAATCACATATGTACACATGTCCAAACATATAGAAAATCAAATCAAAACCAAAGTCAATACATGAGTCCCCCTTTTAGCCCCCTTTATTCAATTCACTTAAATAGGCACAAATCCCGGAATGGACGAGGTATTCAGTATGGCTTGGAAGGGTCATCTGATGTAATTAACAGCGGGGGCTTGCGCCCGCTGGGAGTTAAACGTCCCCACAATCAATAAACTCTCTCGATGGACTGATTATGAACCGTAGGTCTGTCAGGGTGAACCGAAGGAACTGTAGAAAGAAAATAAATGTTTCAAATTCGATGTTCTCCTCCATGTCTTGAAAATCAAGAGCATTGAACCCTGAGACATTTAACACATGCACACACCTTCCAAACCGCTGTGCAACTTTCTGCGCCCTACACAGTGTTTTTCGCCTTTGAAGCGAAGATATCGTCCCCATTCGTATGTAATCTAGCGTAATTTACCGTATTTTAGCGTAATGTAATGTAATTTTGTGTAATTCAACATAATTTCAAGTAATTTAGCATATTTTAGTATCAATATGCTAATTATATATCAAAAGAAGTAATCGATCAAATAATATAAACAAAAAAATTCAAATTTTCAGTGTTTTTTGCCTTTTCAGTGAAGATATCGTCCCTATTCATACGTAAATTAGCGAAATTTAGCGTTAGTGTAATTTAACTTAATATAGTGCAATTCAACTTAATTTCAGGTAATTTAGCGTATTTTAGTATGAATATGCTAATTATATATCAAAAGAAGTAATCTATCAAATAATTTAAACAAAAAAATTCAAATTTTCAATGTTTTTCGCCTTTTCAGTGAAGATATCGTCCCTATTCATGTGTAATCTAGCGTAATTTAGCGTAATTTATCGTATTTTTGCGTAATGTAATGTAATTTAGTGTAATTTAACTTATATATTGTAATTCAATATAATTTCAAGTAATTTAGCGTAGTTTAGTATCAATATGCTAATTATATATCAAAAGAAGTAATCTATTAAATAATTTAAACAAAAAAATTCAAATTTTCAGTGTTTTTCGATTTTTCAGTGAAGATATCGTCCCTATTCATACGTAATTTAGCGAAATTTAGCGTAATTTGCCATATTTTAGCGTAATGTAATGTAATTTAGTGTAATTTAACTTAATATAGTGTAATTCAACATAATTTCGTGTAATTTAGCGTTTTTAAGTATAAATATGCAAATTATATATCAAAAGAAGTAATCTATCAAATAATTAAAACAAAAAAATTCAAATTATCAATGTTTTTTCGCCATTTCAGTGAAGATATCGTTCCTATTCATACGTAATTTAGCGTAATTTACCGTATTTTAGTGTAATTGTCACACCCCGCAGCCATGAGTAGTGACAGAGCCCCGCCGTAAGCATACAACTCCATGTATGCTTACAAGGCAATTACGATATAACTCATCATAGCACAATAAAAGAATAAAACAAGTTTATAAATAACAATCCAAGTACCCAACATCTGGTAATAGTGGCATATACAAAACGTATCTCATACGGATACCAACCATAGGGTATGACATAGAGAACTATCCAACACAACTATATATACATCTCTAGTCAAATGACAAACCAACTACTAAGGTAATATGGTGACATGTACCAAAGGCCTACTACTCGTGTGCCTCCCCAGAATCAGTCGTATCGCAACCTGTAATAAGAACCCAAAGGGAGGGGGTGAGAATAATTTCTCAGTGGGAATTTGCCACAATCAGGTTATTGGACTTGCAATCAGAATCCATGTCCAAAAATGAAACCATACAAAAGTATATTAACAGTTCTATATCAGTATATAAATGCATGCATATGCTCAACAACAATAATCAAATGAATCACAACTTACGGAATTTCCAAGATGAAGTTCAAACCAACACATATTTGGCTTAACTCATTTTATTGGGGCTGGTAGCACCTACAGATGTTCCACCGAGCTGGACCCTTTATCAAAGCCGCATCTGTAGGGTTACTGACGCCTACAGATGTTCCACCGAGCTGGACCCTTTATCTGACACCCATCTGCAGTGCTTTGGCTTAACCGTTTACTAAAGTCTGGTTCCCAGTCAGCTATACAGCTCAACTTTACGATGCATTTCACACGGAATCAAGGTCAGCCATACGGCTCAACCTTGCAAGTCTCATTCACATAGGATCAAAATCAGCTCAAAGCCTTGCAACAATTCATAAACAGGTCAACGGATAGGTCACCGTCACCTTATCCAAGCCACCTATACAGGTCAGCATGGCAAATTCATAAACAGGTCAACGGATAGGTCACCGTCACCTTATCCAAGCTACCTCTACGGGTCAGCATGGCAAATTCATAAATAGGTCAACGGATAGGTCACCGTCACCTTATCCAAGCCACCTCTACGGGTCAGCATGGCAAATTCATAAACAGGTCAACGGATAGGTCACCGTCACCTTATCCAAGCCACCTCTACGGGTCAGCATGGCAAATTCATAAACAGGTCAACAGATAGGTCACCGTCACCTTATCCAAGCTACCTCTACGGGTCAGCATGGCAAATTCATTTCACATATAGAACAATAAAAAAAATACATCAATCGACAACCATACGAATATGCAAATCTACCTTTTCACAACAATTCAAGTTTAACCAGATTGGTTTATGCACATGATTCACACAATTCAAATTATGCAACAATCAATATACGACATGACAATCGGAAAATAATAATTTAATTTCTGAAAATGAAACATCAAACAAGTCCAAGAACCCCGCACCTGATTACGAAGAGCGTATCTCGCACTTATGGTTCGGACGTCTCGAAAGGTCCCGCAAAATCTTGTTCAACCGAGCCTACACCAATTAACACCTCTATTGGTTGGATTAAACTAGATTAATCACAACTCTTCTCAATTTTCGGGTTTGAACCAAACCCTAGATAGAAAATCGAGATTTAGCACAAATTAAGAAAGAAATTGCCAAATGAACAACATAGAAGTTTAATGGGGGATGGATTACTCACAATTTATACACAAATTTTGTATTTAGGGTAAAACCCTAACAATGGAGAAAAATTCGAAATTTTGAGAAGAGATGAGAGAAAGGGAAATACCAATGGAGCACTAGAGAGAGAAATAATCAAGATTTTCCACTTCTTTCTTCAATTTCTCAAAGCTTTTGATGGATTTTTGGAGAGGGGGAGGAAGATCCCTCTCTTTTCTCTTTGTTTTTGCGGACACACACACACACACACAAGCACAAGGGGATCGGACCACACAAGGAGAAATGAAGGGAGAGAGAGAATTTTGCAAAATAGACCCTGATCGAGTTCAGGAAATACCATAAAACGTTTTGGACGTTTTCAAAACCGTTGTAACGTTTTAATTAAATTCTAAGATTTAGAAATCCTGTTTTTGATCAAATTTTACAGAGCCAATCGTTTTGAAATGTTTTATAACGTTGGTAACGTTTTGAAAAATCTCGCAGCAACAGAAAACTGAAGTTCAAATCGTGCTAAAACGTTCGGAACGTTTTATAATCGTTGGTAATGTTTTAAAGGGAATTGGAAAACCCAGTTTGAATTTTGAAAACGTCTGAAATATTTTAACAAACGTCTGGAACGTTTTGGGTCTAACAGCTCAAATTTTTTTTTTTTACGTAACATTTCCCCCCCTTTAAAATAAAGTTCAGTCCTCTGAACTGAATTGCATACCTGAAGTGTCGAACAGCTCTGGGTACTTCTCACGGATACTTGCCTCAAGTTCCCACGTCGCTTCCTTCTCCGAGTGGCGTCCCCATTGTATAAGAACAAGCTTGATCGCTCTGTTTCGAAGTCGTTGTTCTTTTCTGTCCAATATTCGTATCGGCTCTTCTTGATAGGATAAGTCATCTCGGACGTGCAAGTCGGAGTGATCAACACAATGAGATGGATCTCGCACATATCGGCGTAATTGTGACACGTGAAATACCGGATGAACTCGGTCTAACGCGGGAGGTAACGAAAGCTCATATGCCACAGGTCCAACTCGTTGCGTGATCTGAAATGGTCCAATATACCAGGGTCTCAACTTACCCGAAACACCGAATCGATGCACTCCTCTAACTGGAGAAACTCGAAGCCACACGTGATCACCTTCTTGAAATTCCAACGGTCTTCGATGAACATCGGCGTATTTCTTTTGTCGCTCCTAAGCTGATTTAAGCCGACTCAAAACAACCTTTGTCTTTTCAGCCACTTCCTGTATCATCTGGGGTCCTGTAGGTGAGTACGTACTTGCGGGTCCCCACCATAACGGAGTGCGACACTGCTGTCTCGTAAGTGCCTCTTGTGGTGACATTCCGATACTCGAATGGTAGCTATTATTGTATGCGAACTCTACCAAGTACAAGTGATCGATCCAAGAGCCTCGGAAACTTAGGGCACAGGATCGAAGCATATCTTCCAACGTTTGTATCGTGCGCTCGGATTGGCCATCTGTTTGCGAATGATGTGCGGTACTGAATCTTAACTTTGTACCCATGGACTCTTGAAAACTTCTCTAAAAATGCGAGGTAAAACGAGTATCTCGGTCAGAGATGATATTTCGTGAGCAGCCATGGTATTTAAATTGATATTGCAAGAACAAATCAACCAATTCTTTTCCGGTTGTATCAGTCCGTAGTGGAATGAAATGTGAAATTTTGGTCAGTCTATCCACTATAACCCAAATGGAGTCGTATCGTCCGACAATCCTAGGGAAACCGGACACAAAATCTATGGTAATCGATTCAAACTTATATACGGGTATCTCAAGGGGTTTTAGTAGTCCTGCCCTCTTTCGTCTATCGGCTTTGACTTGCTGACAAACTTGGCATTTCTCGACGTAGCTCTGAACATTTCTCTTCATCTTTGGCCACCACAAGTGTCGCTTCAAATCTTGATACATCTTGACTTCACCAGGATGAATGGTATATCCCGAGTCATGTGCCTCGGATAGGATCAACTTCTTCAACTCTGAGTCATTAGGAATGCATATACGGTCATGGAATCGTAGGATACCATCTTCGTAGAGTCGAAAAGGCGAGTCTTCACCAGATTCGGAATGTTTTCGAAACTGCTGACATTTTGGGTCCTCCTGTTGTGCTACTCGAATACGCTCATGTAATTCTGGTCGAACCTCAACCGCAGCCATAATATTAGATGCAAATGCGGATGTATCCGCACTAGCTCTATCTCCCCTCCAACGAGATGATGTTTCTAACGCGAACTCGCGGGATGCACCCACGTATAAACTCATCCTTTGCATTTCCTCGAGAAGATGTGTCTCACTTGTAATAATAGATGCCAGATTTATCTGACTCTTCCTGCTTAGCACGTCTGCTACCACATTCGCCTTTCCTGCGTGATACTGAATGTCCAGATCATAGTCCTTCATCAATTCCAACCATCTTCTCTGTCTCAAATTCAACTCTCTTTGAGTAAAAATATACTTTAAACTTTGGTGATCCGTGTAGACACGGCATCTTGTTCCATACAAATAGTGTCGCCATATCTTCAATGCAAAAATCACTGCTGCTAACTCCAAATCATGTGTCGGATAATTCTGTTCATGCGGCCGTAACTGTCGAGATGCATATGCAATAACGTGCTCATCCTGCATCAATACACATCCTAAACCCGATCGAGATGCATCGGTATAGACGGTATAATCCTTGTCAGTAATTGGCATTGCAAGTACAGGTGCAGATACCAATCGACTCTTCAGTTCCTGAAAACTCTGATCTTGAGCGGCGCCCCACTCAAACTTCACACCCTTATGCAACAACTTCGTGAGAGGACTAGCCAACTGTGAGAATCCGAGTACAAATCATCGGTAATACCCAACTAAACCCAGAAAACTACGAATCTCTGTAACTATCTCCGGTCTCTTCCATTCGGTCACAGCCCGAATCTTTTCTGAATCCACCGCCAACCCTTCTCCTGAAATCACGTGACCCAGAAATGTCACTTTATCAAGCCAAAACTCACACTTGGAGAATTTCGCAAACAATTGATGCTCTCGTAACCTCTACAACACTATTCGTAAATGTATCTCATGTTCTTCTCGTGATCGCGAATACACCAATATGTCATCGATAAAAACCACCACTGTAGAGTCCAATAGATCATGGAACACTCGGTGCATAAGATCCATAAAGGCGGCCGGAGCATTCGTTAGTCCAAACGGTATGACCAAGTACTCATAATGCCCGTAGCGTGTACGGAAGGCCGTCTTGTCTACATCACTCGGACGTATTCTTAGCTGATGGTACCCCGTCCTCAAATCTATTTTGGAGTAAATATAAGATCCTTGCAACTGGTCAAACAAATCATCAATGCGAGGTAACGGGTATCTATTTTTGACTGTTACCTTGTTCAATTCGCGATAGTCGATACATAACCGCAAGGTTCCATCTTTCTTCTTCACAAACAACACGGGAGCACCCCATGGAGACGTGCTTGGTCTAATGAACCCATTTTCCAGCATCTCTTCTAATTGTGCCTTGAGTTCTTTCAATTCCGTAGGAGCCATGTGATATGAAGTCTTAGAAATTGGTGTCGTGCCTGGTATCAATTCTATACCAAATTCTACTTCTCGTTCGGGTGGTAGTCCAACTATCTCGTCCGGGAACACATCCACGAATTATGAAACCACCGAGATAGTATAAATCTCGAGAACTTCCGTAATAGTGTAAACTATCGCCGCCAGATATACGCTGCACCCAGAATCAATCAAATGCCTAACTTCCACAGCTGAAATACAAGGCATTAAATTTCCAATCTTTCTACATCTGAGCATGCATGACATACCTCTTGAAGATGCAAAATGGATCATGCGATGCGGGCAATCGATTGTCGCTACATGCCGTGTTAACCAATCCATCCCTAATAGAACATCATATTCGGTAATATCCATAACTAACATGTCTATCTCGAGATCTCTTCCATCAACCCTGACTCATCGGTTTTGGCATATTGTGATTGCTCGGTCAGTAGAACCGAAAGGGGTTTGAACACTAAGGACTTGGTTACCAGTCTCAGTTGGCCAATGACATTTCTCTACCAATGCCTTCGATACGTAGAATGGCTACACCCGGTATCTATCAAACAATAAGCACTATTATCCGAGATATAAAGTATACCTATCATCACATCAGCCTGAGAATCAGGAGGTACCATGTCATCACCCTCACCTAGAGTCTCTGTCGAGTCATGTGCAACCTCCGACACCCCAAGCGCATGTGCAGACACTCGTCCTCCAGTCCTGCCTCCGCTGAACTGAGGAACACCTCGACCACGGGATGGTGATCCACCCTGCCCACGTCCTGCAGGTCCTCCAGCACCACTGTCCCTCTGAAATCCCCATGTAGCGTTCGGGCACTCTCTCGCCCAATGATCTCCGCTGCCACATGTAAAGCATGTGCGGTTGAGACATCTGCAATCTTGTTCCGAATGTGCCTGGTTGCATGAACGGCACCAAATTGGAGCAAAACCCGGCCTGAATCCGGGTGTTGCTATCTGTCTGGGAGGGGGTCTAGCAGTCGACGGGCCTCCCCCTGACCTCACCCTCTGCCTGTTCTGATCCTCTCTCTGCTTGATATTTCTTTCTATCATCTGTATTTTCCTCCTCTTATTATGCATCTCTACCTGCTCTGCATGATCCATCACCGCCTGAAGCTCAGTAACTACTGGGGTATCTACAATCATCGATATACCTCCATCCAACTGATCACTCAAAAGAGAGCAATGTTTCTTTTAATATTTATAAACTCGGAAATGCTATCGGTTCGGACTGCAAGCGCACAATCCTATCGAGTAGTATATACGAGATCGATCCACAGGGAATATTGGTTCAATGCTTTGAGCGATCGAATCACAATCTTTCGAAAGGCTAGACGAAATCTGTAAATTAGAGATGTTGTTTGATCAATGTAAATTAGGAAGCAATTAAAAGTAATTAAAATAAAGATAGAGATGAGAATTCCTAGGGTTTCGGTACACCATTGCCACTCAATCCGCCTTGATAATATATTCCTGTTGCGTCTGATTTCCTGTTGTTGTTTAATGAAAGACACCACATAGGTCACTGCGATTTATGTTACGCGAGAATGACAGATCTTTCACCGAGATTCTACATAGGACACTGCGATTTACCTTACGCAAATGTCTGATCTCTCAAATACCTCAAATTACTACACAGATCACTGCGATTTACTTTACGCAAGTGATGAAATTTGGTACGCGTTTTGTTGGTCTGGTTTATGGTTTCCCCGCTAAGGTTTTCTTCACATAAACCTAATAAATCTCAACGAGGCTAATTCATACAAATAGTTTCTCTTACCATTAAAGTACTGTCACTACCCTAACGGACTCAAACTAGATCATTTAAATTAGATGAAGAGATAGTAAATCACAAAAGCATTTTGTTTGAACAACAAAAAATCATAATCAACAGAAATATATATATCAAAATATCAAGAGTAACAAGGTTTACTGCCTAGCCCTAAGAAAATGAACTTAGCTGCGGAACAGCATCATTACAGGCACTCCTCTCTTCTCACTTTAATCAGATCTAACCCTAATTACAAAGATAACTAATCATTCTGCCCAGGGGCCTTATATAGGAGTGTAGGGACGTGTAGAGGTTGAGTAGGGGCTAAGAAACTGATCTGGAAACAGCTGTCGGCAGTTATTCCCCAAGAGACGCCTTCGGATACGGACCGTATTGGGTAATACGGTCCATATTAGGACCGTATTGGGTAATACGGTCCGTATTAGGACCTTGACGGTTAGGGTTTAATGCTTCCAGCGCTATCTTCTGGTCAATGATAGGCCTGGTCCGTATTAGGCAATACGGGCCGTAACAGGGACTTAGTCGATGAACGTTGCTGATCCAATTGACCCGATTCTAGCTCCATTTGGTGTAAAATAGTCCCAAAACCTGTTTTCTACAATGAAACATAAAGAAGGGTGACAGTAGCCTTTTTCTCTAATTAATTAAACATAAATGTGAGAAAATATGCAAAACCTAAGCCAAAACCCTACGTAAATCATCATTATTTTGACTTTGATCACGCCTCCCAACTTGAATTGTTGCTTGTCCTCAAGCAACGACATCCCAGCTGGTCAAAGATTCGGTCTAGGTTATACCATACAATCTCAAGGTTTTGTTTTAAAAATTAAATTAGGGCTTAGGTTTGGTACAATTGGCATGACAATAAAAATTTAGAACTTAAAAATATTCATGACCTCTCCCTTGAACAATTTATTCACCCCATGATTGACCTCATTATGCTTATCCTAGAAAAATTATTATCGAACAATCTACTTCACAAATATCCTTAAAATTGAGAGTATTAATTTCCCCTTCGATTATAAATGGATCCCTTCCAATCAATAGGAATTCTAATGATATAAATTTTAATTTTCCTTCCTAATCGATTGGAGCAAAGTATGACAACTAAGTGTGTTGGTACTTGTGACTATTTTTGAAAAATTAAATATATACAAAAATTAAAATTTGGGAGGTTTTCTCGAGCCTATTGGTAACTAGTCTTGCGTAGGCACCCGTACTCTTTTTATCCTCCATCTTTTATTCTATTTTTTTCTTTTTCTGATTTTTGTATTTTTTTTGGATTTTTCTCATTTCTGATTTTTTTGTATTTTTCTATTTTTTCTGAAAAATAAAATATTTTTGTGTCACAAGCACCATGATTACACACAATTCCAAGTATTCATTCATACGAGAAATTATTGCATAGTTTCGCTAGGGGTCTATCTATAATAAATGGGTATTCTAAAACACTATCAAGTTTAAAAGACTTTGCAAAATAAATTACTCAACAATAAAAATTCTAGGGTTTGCAATTTTTGGTCAACGCTCATGGTTAGCAATTAATTATTCACTTTGAAATCACTAATTATTTTTAAAATTCTGAATTTTTGGTATCATGGCCAATTGTCTAAACCTTAGTCTAATTCAATTTAAAAACAATTCCTATTTGATTATCCTACATGCAAGTTACCCCTAAATTACATGCTCCTATCAATGCAAATGCCTATATGCACGCTAGATAAAAACCTCAATCGTTCCTCCCAACTTATCTTGGTTAAGCCTTGAGAAGTGGTCCCGATTGAGTAAAACTGCTAGCGAAAAAAATGAAAAATAAGGGTCCTACATGCCATGATCCTAGATACAATGCAATTCCTAAACTAATTTTTTTACCCCTACCCCCATGCTTAAATTTTGTATTGTCCTCAATGCAAGAAGATAAACAAAAAGAGAGGGATAAGAAAGATCTTACAGATTACTCGTCGCAATGGGGTGGTGGTGGGCTGAATGGAATCGGTGGTGTGAATGATATTCCCTTGGAAAGGCAATATTCATAGAAATTCTCGTGGGCCTTGTTTACCTTGTCCAAGTAGCGTGTGCGTTTCTTCAAATTCTCGAGTGTGTTGTTGGCGTAACGCGCAGTCGGACCGGGTTCGCGAGGTTGAGATATGGCTGGCTCTTGATCCCATCCGGTAGGTGCTGGCACGGAGTTTGCTTCGTTGGTGGTGTCGCGCGGTGGAATGAGGTGGCGTACGAAAGCCATGTCATGATGGTGGATGGATGAGTGGTGTGATGCGCTATGTGATTCCTCCATGGGTTCTTCGGTTGGTTCTTCCTCAGTTGGTTCCTCCTCATCGCTTTGTGCATCGTCTCCATGTTCAGATTCGTATCCAAACTGGAATGACCCCTTATCCGTGCTGATATGGAGGGTCATTCCCTCGCCTATTTTCAATGTGTACCTTATGTCTCCTGTGTGTGCGTTGAATACCGCTTGCACGTGATTGTTGTTCACCAGGTAGTTCATGTTAAGGCGGTTGTTGCCGAATACTTCAACGAAGCCGTCAAGTTTTATGTTGTGGTGGTGTGCAAGGAGGGTTGCATAACAACCCACGGAAACCACGTGATTATTCTTTATGTCGGCGGCCACTGATGTAAGGTGGTGCAAGATTTGGTGCCCAAGGTGCGGTTGATGCTTGTGGCTCTTCATGCAGCGCATGATGAAGATGTCCCTTTCTTGCACTTCCGTTGTGTCCTCTCCTGTTGGGAATATAGAATTAATTAAAATAATGTGAATATACCTTAATTCTAACGAAGAGATGAGGCGTGAGTCTTTGCGGTATATTTTGCGCTCATCAATCGCGATTATTTCCCAATACTTCATGCGCTTCTCCCTTGTGCATAGTTCAATTTCGCCATTTGTGGGGATGGACAGCGCCTTGCAAAATTCCTCCATGGTTATGGCAAATGGGCGGTTGAGTAAACGGTATGTGATCATGTCGCCATCCCATTGTAGTGTCGATAAAAATTCGATGGAGGGTCTCAAATAGACTCTTGTGGTTCGTAGGCGGTCCGCCAAATCCCATAAATTGATATTGTTAAGGGATACTCGCACATAGTCGTAACATCCAAGGACTTTCATGGTATTGATGCACATCGCTTTGTTGTTCGCGACGGTGCGGTCAAGCAATGTTTGAGCACGGTCGAACTCTTGTTTGCTGCGGAACTTGATTCCCATGGCTGTCGCGAAGATGTTTTCATTGTCGGATTGAGAATCGGAGGAACGGGGGCTGTTGTGCGCCATTTTTCTCTGGTTTCGGTCTCTGTTACGGACCGTATCCACTTGATACGGTGTTGATACGGGCCTGAGTTTGAGGATTTCTGTGGACAGGGTGCGAATTTTGATCTGAAAATTCTATGAAATGGTGCAGGGAAAAGGGAGATGGATGAAAGGTTTATATGGCAGTGAAGAAATGTGATGAATGTGCAGAAGGTGCTAGTAGTGGGAGGTTAAAATTGGTTAAAATTCGAATTCTTTTTCTTGGAGCGCCAGAAATGGAAAGTTGGTTATTTCTGCTCATTGAATACGGTCCGTATCAGTGGATACGGTCCGTAACCAATGTACGGTTTTGAATTGGAATCTGCTTTTTCCGCGCCAAGTCCCAGATAGGCCCGTATTGGAGAACTACCCCGTATTAGACTGATACAGTCCGTAACAGAGAGTAAATCTTCGTGATGGGCTTCAAATTTTTCGACCAAATTCTTCCGGCACCTCCTCCTGTAGGTAAAATAAGTAACCTTGAGATCAGTGTAATAGTTTTAGGATAAGATGAAATATTTTTTGATTTTTTTAATTTTTTTATATGGAAAAGAAAATGAAAGTGGCCTTGGGTTGCCTCCCAAGAAGCGCTTGTTTAAAGTCATTAGCTCGACTTTTCGATTTCATCCGTTGTTTGGCTGATTCCCGAAGGAATATGTCTCCTTATGCTCATCATTTGTTCCTGCGATGTAATGCTTCAGTCTTTGGCCATTCACTTTGAAATGCCCGGTTTCTTGACTCCATATTTGGACTGCTCCATAAGGGTACACGTAAGTGACCTTGTATGGTCCCGTCCATCTGGATCTCAATTTTCCGGGGAAGAGTTTGAGCCGTGAATTGAAGAGAAGCACCGTGTCTCCTTCCTTGAACTCCTTTTTTCTAATCTTTTTGTCGTGGTAGAATTTCGCCCGTTCTTTATACATCTTTGCATTGTCGTATGCATGGAGTCTCAGTTCATCTAGTGCATTCAGATCTAGTAGCCTCTTTTTGCCAGCATCCCTAAGGTCATAATTGAACGTTTTGATTGCCCAATATGCCTTGTGTTCTAATTCCACCGGCAGATGACAAGCTTTTCCGTAGATCAGCTTGTAAGGTGTCATTCCGATTGGAGTTTTGAACGAGGTTCTGTAGGCCCAAAGCGCCTCGTCTAGTTTGAGTGCCCAATTTTTCCTGGACCAAGACACCGTCTTTTGCAAGATGTTCTTAATTTCTCTGTTTGAAATTTCTACTTGCCCACTGGTTTGTGGATGGTAAGGAGTTGCCACCTTGTGTGAGACGCCATATTTTTTCAGAAGATTGTTGAATTGATTGTTGATGAAATGCGATCCTCCATCACTTATCACTACTCGCGGGATGCCAAACCTTGGAAATATGATCTTCTGGAACAGTCGCTTGACTACATTTGCATCTGCTGAGGGTGCTGGAATTGCTTCCACCCATTTTGAGACATAGTCGACTGCTACGAGGATATACTTGTTGTTACCTGAGCTTGGGAATGGTCCCATGAAGTCAATTCCCTAGACATCGAAAATCTCTACTTCTAGGATTGAATTTGCGGCATCTCATCACGTTTAGATATGTTTCCCGTCCGTTGACATGCGTCACAGTGGGAGACATAATCTTTAACGTCTCTGAAGATGTCAGGCCAATAAAAACCTGCTTGAAGAATTTTCAATGTTGTCTTTTGAAATGACGCATGGCCGCCATATGGCGAGGAGTGGCAGTCATGGATGATGATTTTCGATTCTTCGTGTGTGACACATCTCCTGTGTATTCCGTCTACACAAAGACGGAAGAGGTAAGGATCATCCCAGTAGAAATGTTTAGCATTTGCCAGGAATCTCTTCTTTTGCTGAAATGTCATGTCAGGTGGGATAACCCCACATGCAATGTAGTTGGCCAGATCTGCGTACCATGGCCGTTTGCTTATCTCTACAGAGTAAAGGTGTTCATCAGCAAAAGAATCATCGATCGGTTGATCATCCTCGCTTGGCTGTCTCAGTCTTGACAGGTGGTCGGCTACCGAATTCTCTATGCCCTTCTTATCCCTAATTTCAATATCGAACTCTTGTAGGAGAAGTAACCATCGGATGAGTCTAGGTTTTGCGTCCTTCTTGTTGATTAGGTACTTGATTGCTGCATGATCTGTATAGATGATGACCTTTGAACCTACAAGGTAAGATCGAAATTTGTTAATTGCAAAGATTACTGCGAGTAGTTCTTTCTCAGTTGTTGTGTAGTTGCATTGGGCTTCATTTAGAACTTTGCTCGCGTAATAGATTGCATAGGGTTTCTTATCCTTCCGCTGTCCCAGGACTGCTCCTACTGCGTAATCACTTGCATCGCACATGATCTCAAAAGGACGGTCCCAGTCAGGTGGTTGGAGAATTGGTGCTGAAATCAGAGCATTCCTGAGTGTGTTGAATGCTTCGATACATTTTCCATCGAAGACGAATTCGGCATCCTTCATGGTCAAGTTTGAGAGTGGCTTCGCGATTTTTGAGAAGTCCTTGATAAATCTTCGATAAAAACCTGCATGACCAAGAAAACTGCGAATGTCACGAACACATGTTGGTTGAGTTAGTTTTTCAATTACCTCGACTTTTGCTTTGTCAACCTCCAATCCCTTAGAGGAAATGGTGTGACCAAGCACAACTCCCTCCTGTACCATAAAATGACATTTTTTCCAATTTAACACGAGGTTTACTTCTTCACATCTTTTTAGAACTTTAGACAAGTTCTTCAAACATGAGTCGAAGGTGTCCCCATAAACTGAAAAATCATCCATGAATACTTCCATTATTTCTTCAACAAAATCTGAAAAGATAGACACCATGGCTCTTTGGAAGGTCGCTGGGGCATTGCACAACCCGAAGGGCATGCGTCGGTATGCGAAAGTTCCGTAGGGGCATGTGAATGTGGTCTTTTCTTGATCTTGAGGATGAATTGGAATTTGGAAGAAGCCAGAATATCCATCAAGGTAGCAGAAGTATGAATGCTTTGCTAGTCGCTCCAACAGTTGATCGATGAACGGAAGGGGGGTAGTGGTCCTTTCTTGTCGCCACATTCAGCCGCCGATAATCAATGCACATTCGCCACCCTGTAACGACTCTTGTTTGGAGCATTTCGTCGTTATCTCCTTTCACAACTGTGGTGCCTCCCTTCTTCGGAACGACCTGGACAGGACTCACCCAGTTGCTATCAGAGATGGGGTAAATGATGCCTGCATCTAGCAACTTCAGGACTTCTTTCTTGACCACTTCCTTCAAGTTCGGATTGAGCCTTCTTTGCGGTTCTCGTGAAGGTTTGTGATCTTCCTCTAGTAGAATTCGGTGCATGCAAATGGTAGGACTGAGGCCTTTGATGTCATCGATCGTGTAGCCAATGGCTTTCTTGTGCTTCCTGAGTGTGTTGACTAGTTTACCGATTTGGGTCTTGTCAAGCTGAGAGCCAACAATCACCGGATAGGTTCGGTTTGGGCCTAGAAATTCGTATTGTAGGTTAGGTGGAAGAGGTTTAAGTTCGAGTTGCGGAGGAGAGGTTGCCTTTTCCTTTTTCTTCACTGTATCGGGAAATACAGGTTGTAGAATTTTGGACATGGGAATTTCTTCTCCCTTTTTTGTGACAGTGATGCAACTTGCGCATGTTTCATTATAAACCTCGTCAGGTTTAGTGGTGAAATCTTGTTCAGGTTGCGCTTCGTCATCTTCCCTTTCGAGAAGACTATCCAGATCCTCTAAACCCATGAACTCTTCAAATTCATCGAATGGGTACTCTTCCTCTTCAAATTCGTCAGTGATGCCCAAATTGAAGACACGATCAATGTCAGAAGGGTATTTTAGAGCTCTGTTTATGTCGTAAGTAACCTTGTCCTTTCCGACATTCAGCGAAATTTTCCCATTCTTGACATCAATCATTGCTCCACATGTGGCGAGGAATGGTCTCCCAAGGATGATCGGAATGTGTTCATCTTCTTCCATGTCGACCACAACAAAATCTCCAGGTATCCAAATATCTCCAACTTTGATCGGTACATCTAGCAATACTCCCTCAGGATACTTTATTGACCGATCAGGCAGTTGTAATGCCATTCGAGTTGGTGATAGATCTCCACAATTCAATTTATCAAATACCGCCTTTGGCATTAAATTAACACTTGCCCCCAGATCACATAAAGCTTTCTTAAAATCTGTTGTACCAATTGTGCATGGTATCGAAAAGCTTCCCGGATCTTTCAACTTTGTCGGTAATTTGCTTTGCACGAGCGCACTACACTCCAGATTGAGCGGAATTGTTGAGAGTTCTTGGAGTCTACTGCGGTTTGAAAGAATCTCCTTCAAAAATTTAGCATACGAAGGTATGCTTGCGATTGCCTCGGTGAAGGGGATTGTGACTTGTAATTGCTTGAGTGTCTCCATGAATCTCGCAAATTGCGGCTCCATCTTATGCTTGGCAGGCCTTGGAGGGAATGGCAGAGGTGGCTTGTAGGGTGGTGGTGAAATGTATTCAGGTTCGGGTTGTCGCTCGTCTCCACCTACGGTGTCATTCTGCTCCTCGATAGGGTCTGCCTGCGTTTCGAGTACGGGCGGCTCTGGTGGTTGCGGCTCGTACTCTTCAGAATGCGATGGCTCTGCATGCATCTCATCGGAAGTTTGATCGGGTATGGGAGGTCCCTTGTAAGCTGTACCGCTCCTTAGTGTTATGCATTTGCAAGTCTCTCTCGGGTTTTCTTCCGGCTGGCCCGGAAATTTGCCTTTTCCGCGTGTGATACTCGAGAGTTCTTTTGCCATCTTAGAGACATTGTCTTCTAAGTCTTTGTTGCGGTTTGTTAAGGATTCGATCTTTTGCGCGATTTCGGCGTTAGCCTTATCTTGCTTCTCTAGGAATCTCTCCATTAAAGATGTGATATCAGGTTGCTGTGGTTGATTGTATTGCCTCGGTTGATAGTTCTGTTGAGGATTGTTGTATCTCGGTTGATAATTGGGCTGTGGTTGATAGTTCTGTTGGGGTGCAGCAGGTCTTGGATTGTTTGCGTATGAGAGATTTGGATGGTTTCGGTTATTCGGATGGTATGTATTGTAAGCGGGCTGAGGTCGAAAGCTATTGTCGATTGCGTTTGCTTGCTCCATTTCTTCCTCAGTTTGCGTCACATTCATACATTCGGTCATCTCATGCGCTCCTCCACAATAGCCACATGCTGTTGTGGCATTGACTGCTACTATCGTTCGCTGCTTGGTCTGCTTGTTGAGTGCCATTTGCAAAGCATCAATCTTTGCGCTCAGCATGGATATATCATCTACTCGGTGCATGCCAGGTGTTGGAGTTGGCTTCTTTCGCTCAGGGATCCAGTAGTGTTGGTTGATTGCAATCTCTTCAATTAGGTTGTAAGCCTCGTCAGGTTCCTTGTTCATGATTGCTCCTCCTGCGGAAGCATCAATAGACAACCTATCGGTAGGGTTTAGACCATTATAAAAAGTTTAGACAATCAGCCATCTTTCTAGACCATGATGTGGACAACACCTTAACATATCCTTATATCTATCCCATGCCTCACACAATGTTTCACCATCCCTTTGTTCAAAATTAGTAATTGCATTTCTAAACCTCGAAGTTTTTGGATGGTGGAAAATATTTTGCAATAAACATGTTAAACAATTGGTCCCAAGTTTGAATAGAATTGGCCGGTAAGGAAAACAACCATGCTCTTGCTTTATCTTTTAATGAGAATTGAAATAGCCTTAGCCTGATTGCTTCATCGGTAACTCCGTTGATCTTTATCGTCTAGCATATCCCTAGGAAGATTGACAGATGAAGATGCGGATCTTCATGTGGAAATCCTCCAAATTGCTGTTGCGAAACCATATTTATGAGAGCAGGTTTGATCTCAAAATTACGGTTCGTAACAGTTGGCGGGTTTATACTAGAATTAAGATCATTTGCGCGCGGTACCCAATAGTCTCGTAGAAGTTTGGGTCTTGCTGCATCGTGAACTTCATTTTCACCATTGTTTTGTCTTCCATTGTTGATCGGTTCGTTCGGTGGGGTATTCATGTTGATCGAATCTGAGTCTTCTTCGCTTTCAGAATTACTCGATGGAGAACTATGATTGGTTCTTATCGGCGATGTGGAAGCAAATTGTCCTCTCCTACTAGCAATCCTCTCGGATCTTCGTACGGATGATTCGGCCAGCGTGCAGTTTCCTAAAAAGAAAAGAAAATCTGAAAATTAAACTAAAAACTGAAAATAAAAAGAAAATAAAAATAAAAACGAAATTGAAAATAAAAGAAAAATAAAAATGCAGAAAATAAAAAGAAATCTAGGTGTTTCTAATTAATTGGATTCAATGGTCAAAGCAAAGACGTCTCGCGAGGCCTTGCACAATGAACCGTTATTCTCCGGCAACGGCGCCAAAAAGCTTGATCACTCAAAAGAGAGCAATGTTTCTTTTAATATTTATAAACTCGGAAATGCTATCGGTTCGGACTGCAAGCGCACAATCCTATCGAGTAGTATATACGAGGTCGATCCACAGGGAATATTGGTTCAATGCTTTGAGCGATCGAATCACAATCTTTCGAAAGGCTAGACGAAATCTGTAAATTGAGAGATGTTGTTTTGATCAATGTAAATTAGGAAGCAATTAAAAGTAATTAAAATAAAGATAGAGATGAGAATTTCTAGGGTTTCGGCACACCATTGCCACCCAATTCGCCTTGATAATATATTCCTGTTGCGTCTGATTTCCTGTTGTTGTTTAATGAAAGACACCACATAGGTCACTGCGATTTATGTTACGCGAGAATGACAGATCTTTCACCGAGATTCTACATAGGACACTGCGATTTACCTTACGCAAATGTCTGATCTCTCAAATACCCCAAATTACTACACAGATCACTGCGATTTACTTTACACAAGTGATGGAATTTGGTACGCGTTTTGTTAGTCTGGTTTATGATTTTCCCGCTAAGGTTTTCTTCACATAAACCTAATAAATCTCAACGAGGCTAATTCATACAAATAGTTTCTCTTACCATTAAAGTACTGTCACTACCCTAACGGACTCAAACTAGATCATTGAAATTAGATGAAGAGATAGTAAATCACAAAAGCATTTTGTTTCAACAACAAGAAATCATAATCAATAGAAATATATATATCAAAACATCAAGAGTAACAAGGTTTACTGCCTAGCCCTAAGAAAAGGAACTTAGCCGCGGAACAGCATCATTACAGGCACTCCTCTCTTCTCACTTTAATCAGATCTAACCCTAATTACAAAGATAACTAATCATTCTGCCCAGGGGCCTTATATAGGAGTGTAGGGACGTGTAGAGGTTGAGTAGGGACTAAGAAACTGATCTGGAAACAGCTGTCGGCAGTTATTCCCCAAGAGACGCCTTCGGATACGGACCGTATTGGGTAATACGGTCCGTATTAGGACCTTGACGGTTAGGGTTTAATGCTTCCAGCGCTATCTTCTGGTCAATGCTAGGCCTGGTCCGTATTAGACAATACGGGCCGTAACAGGGACTTAGTCGATGAACGTTGCTGATCCGATTGACCCGATTCTAGCTCCATTTTGGTGTAGAATAGTCCCAAAACCTGTTTTCTACAATGAAACATAAAGAAGGGTGACAGTAGCCTTTTTCTCTAATTAATTAAACATAAATGTGAGAAAATATGCAAAACCTAAGCCAAAACCCTACGTAAATCATCATTATTTTGACTCTGATCACCAACCCATCCAGGTACTGCCTACGGTACCTCTCCGCATCATTCCGCACATCTGCTGCATACCTTGACAAGCCGAGGAAGTCATTGTTGTACTCTGCCACTGGTCGCCCATTCTGCCTTAGGTCTAGAAATTGCCTCCTCAACGCCTCTTGTTGTAAGTTACTTGGAAATCGTCGAGTGAACTGTTGCTCAAACCATTCCCATGAAATCTTTACCTCCTCCCCGACATAACGACGTTGGGCTCCATCCCACCAGAATCTTGCCTCACTCTCTAACTGCTGCTCTGCCAGCTCCACCCTATCTTCCTCAAGTGCTCGACATAAAATCAACTTTGTATTAACATTAGCGAGCCATTCTTCTGCTACGGCATACCCACCAATACCATCAAAACGAGGCGGATTAAGGCGCATGAAAGAGTCATACAACCTCCTGAACTCCTTAAGAGCACCTCTGTGAACCTCAGGTACCGCATCACGCTTCTCTCCCTAGCGACCTCTCTCGTAAGCCGCAATCAACCTCTCATCTAAATCGCGATCTCGGTCCTGCACACCTCTAGGTCCAAGATCAGCTCCCTGAACATTAGGCCCTGCAGGTCCAGTCTCAACTCCACGAGCGGCTGGTTCGATAATTGGATCCTGAATATTATCCAGATCTCTCGTCCGGGGTCGACCCCTACCTCGACGTCTTTCCATAATTCTAAATAAGAAGAAGAATTTCATTAAGTTTGTATTTACTTATTACTATACTAGATAAGTCGTTAATCTTGATGGTCCAATTATAACGTACCCCACTCACGTATCCTATTAGTCTAGTTAGGGCTTAAACCTATGCTCTGATACCACCAAAGGGAACTGTCACACCCCGCAGCCATGAGTAGTGACAGAGCCCCGCCGTAAGCATACAACTCCATGTATGCTTACAAGGCAATTACGATATAACTCATCATAGCACAATAAAAGAATAAAACAAGTTTATAAATAACAATCCAAGTACCCAACATCTGGTAACAGTGGCATATACAAAACGTGTTTATAAATAACAATCCAAGTACCCAACATCTGGTAACAGTGGCATATACAAAACGTATCTCATACGGATACCAACCATAGGGTATGACATAGAGAACTATCCAACACAACTATATATACATCTCTAGTCAAATGACAAACCAACTACTAAGGTAATATGGTGACATGTACCAAAGGCCTACTACTCGTGTGCCTCCCCAGAATCAGTCGTATCGCAACCTGTAAAAAGAACCCAAAGGGAAGGGGTGAGAATAATTTCTCAGTGCGAATTTGCCACAATCAGGTTATTGGACTTGCAATCAGAATCCATGTCCAAAAATGAAACCCATACAAAAGTATATTAACAGTTCTATATCAGTATATAAATGCATGCATATGCTCAACAACAATAATCAAATGAATCACAACTTACGAAATTTCCAAGATGAAGTTCAAACCAACACATATTTGGCTTAACTCATTTTATTGGGGCTGGTAGCACCTACATATGTTCCACCGAGCTGGACCCTTTATCAAACCTGCATCTGTAGGGATACTGACGCCTACAGATGTTCCACCGAGCTGGACCCTTTATCTGACACCCATCTGCAGTGCTTTGGCTTAACCGTTTACTAAAGTCTGGTTCCCAGTCAGCTATACAGCTCAACTTTACGATGCATTTCACACGGAATCAAGGTCAGCCATACGGCTCAACCTTGCAAGTCTCATTCACATAGGATCAAAATCAGCTCAAAGCCTTGCAACAATTCATAAACAGGTCAACGGTTAGGTCACCGTCACCTTATACAAGCCACCTATACAGGTTAGCATGGCAAATTCATAAACAGGTCAACGGATAGGTCACCGTCACCTTATCCAAGCTACCTCTACGGGTCAGCATGGCAAATTCATAAACAGGTCAACGGATAGGTCACCGTCACCTTATCCAAGCTACCTCTACGGATCAGCATGGCAACTTCATAAACAGGTCAACGGATAGGTCACCGTCACCTTATCCAAACCACCTCTACGGGTCAGCATGGAAAATTCATAAACAGGTCAACAGATAGGTCACCGTCACCTTATCCAAGCTACCTCTACGGGTCAGCATGGCAAATTCATTTCACATATAGAACAATAAAAAAAACACATCAATCGACAACCATACGAATATGCAAATCTACCTTTTCACAACAATTCAGTTTTAACCAGATTGGTTTATGCACATGATTCACACAATTCAAATTATGCAACAATCAATATACGACATGACAATCGGAAAATAAGAATTTAATTTCTAAAAATGAAACATCAAACAAGTCCAAGAACCCCGCACCTGATTACGAAGAGCGTATCTCGCACTTATGGTTCGGACGTCTCGAAATGTCCCGCAAAATCTTGTTCAACCGAGCCTACACCAATTAACACCTCTATTGGTTGGATTAAACTAGATTAATCACAATTCTTCTCAATTTTTGGGTTTGAACCAAACCCTAGATAGAAAATCGAGATTTAGCACAAATTGGGAAAGAAATTGCCAAATGAACAACATAGAAGTTTAATGGGGATGGATTACTCACAATTTATACACAAATTTTGGATTTAGGGCAAAACCCTAACAATGGAGAAAAATTCGAAATTTTGAGAAGAGAGGAGAGAAAGGGAAATACCAATGGAGCACTAGAGAGAGAAATAATCAAGATTTTCCACTTCTTTCTTCAATTTCTCAAAGCTTTTGATGAATTTTTGGAGGGGGGAGGAAGATCCCTCTCTTTTCTCTTTGTTTTGGCGGACACACACACACACAAGCACAAGGGGATCGGACCACACAAGGAGAAATGAAGGGAGAGAGAGAGAATTTTGCAAAATAGACCCTGATCAAGTTCAGGAAATGCCATAAAATGTTTTGGACATTTTCGAAACCGTTGTAACGTTTTAATTAAATTCTAAGATTTAGAAATCTTGTTTTTGATCAAATTTTTACAGAGCCAATCGTTTTGAAAAATCTCGCAGCAACAGAAAACTGAAGTTCAAATCGTGCTAAAATGTTCGGAGCATTTTATAATCGTTGGTAACATTTTAAAGAGAATTGGAAAACCCAGTTTGAATTTTGAAAACGTCTGGAACGTTTTGGGTCTAACAGCTCAAAAAAAAAATTTTTTTTTTTTTTTACGTAACAGTAATGTAAGGTAATTTGGTGTAATTTAACTTAATATAGTGTAATTCAACATAATTTCAATTAATTTAGCGTATTTTAGTATAAATATGCTAATTATATATCAAAAGACGTAATCTATGTAATCTAGCATATGTAATCTAGCATAATTTCAATTAATTTAGCGTATTTCAGTGTTTTCTGCCTTTTCAGTGAAGATATCGTCCCTACTCATATGTAATCTAGCATAATTTTCCGTATTTCAGCGTAATGTAATGTAATTTTAGTGTTAATATAACTTAATATAGTGTAATTCAACATAATTTCAAGTAATTTATCGTATTTTCGTATAAATATGCTAATTATATATCAAAAGAAGTAATCTATCAAATAATTTAAATAAAAAATTCAAATTTTTAGTTTTTTTCACTTTTTCAGTGAAGATATCGTCCCTATTCATATGTAATTTAGCGTAATTTACCGTATTTCAGCGTAATGTAATGTAATTTAGTGTAATTTAATTTAATATAGTGTAATTCAACATAATTTCAAGTAATTTAACATATATTTGTATAAATATGCTAATTATATATCAGAAGATGTAATCTATCAAATAATTTAAAGAAAAAAATTCAAATTTTTAGTATTTTTCACCTTTTCAGTGAAGATATCGTCCCTATTCATATGTAATTTAGCATAATTTACCGTATTTCGGCTAATGTAATGTAATTTAGTGTAATTTAACTTAATTTAGTGTAATTCGACATAATTTCAAGTAATTTAGCATATTTTAGTATAAATATGCTAATCATATATCGAAAGACGTAATCTATCAAATAATTTAATGAAAAAAATTCAAATTTTCTGTGTTTTTTGCCTTTTCAGTGAAGATATCGTCCCTATTCATTTGTAATTTGGCGTAATTTACCTTATTTTAGCGTAATGTAATGTAATTTAGTATAATTCTACTTAATATAGTGTGATTCAACATAATTTCAAGTAGTTTAGCGTATTTTAGTCTAAATATGCTAATTATATATCAAAATAAATAATCTATCAAATAATTTAAACAAAAAAATTCAAATTTTCAGTGTTTTTTGCATTTTCAATGAAGATATCGTTCCTATTCATATGTAATTTAGCATAATTTACCGTATTTCAGTGTAATGTATTGTAATTTAGTGTAATTTAACTTAATATAGTGTAATTCAACAAAATTTCAAGTAATTTAGCATATTTTAGTGTAAATATGCTAATTATATATCAAAAGTCGTAATCTATCAAATAATTTAAAGAAAAAAATTCAAATTTTTAGGATTTTTCGCCTTTTCAGTGAAGATATCGTCCCTATTCATGTGTAATTTAGCGTAATTTAGCGTAATTTACCGTATTTTAGCGTAATGTAATGTAATTTAGTGTAATTCTACGTAATATAGTGTAATTCAACATAATTTCAAGTAGTTTAGCATATTTTAGTATTAATATGCTAATTACATATCGAAAGAAATAATCTATGAAATAATTTAAACAAAAAAATTTTAATTTTCAGTGTTTTTCGCATTTTCAGTGAAGATATCGTCCCTATTCATATGTAAATTAGCGTAATTTAGCGTAATTTAACGTATTTCAGTGTAATGTAATGTAATTTAGTGTAATTTAACTTAATATAGTGTATTCAACATAATTTCAAGTAATTTAGCATATTTTAGTATAAATATGCTAATTATATATCAAAAGACGTAATCTATCAAATAATTTAAAGAAAAAAATTCAAATTTTCAGTGTTTTTCGCCTTTTCAGTGAAGATATCGTCCCTATTCATATGTAATTTAGCGTAATTTACCGTATTTTAGCGTAATGTAATGTTATTTAGTGTAATTCTACTTAATATAGTGTAATTCAACATAATTTCAAGTAGTTTAGCGTATTTTAGTATAAATATGCTAATTATATATCAAAAGAAGTAATCTATTGTCACTCCCCGGACAACCCACCACGTATTTCTACGTAAGGCGTATTCACATCACAATAATTATCAATAACAATATAAATAAAGCCACATTTTTTCATAATCAAAAGAGTTACACAAACGATCATGGCGGACATGGCTAGTAACACAAGCACTGTCATGCCTGCTCAATGTATCAATTATTGAATCATAGAAACTTAACTAAACAACATGTGGCAATTTATCAATCATAAGCCTTCCCGCTTAGTCTCACTCTTGTCCTTGATCGAATCCTTATTCTTTGTTGCCTGGAACCCACGTAAAAGTGGAACGGGTGAGAGATCGAACCTTCTCTCAGTGCGGGATTTAGTTCCAGCCCAGAGCTTATAAAATCTTTACTTATTCTCACAAATATGAACATACATAATTAAAATGTGTATGCTTCTTCTAATGCAATGCATATCCTACCATTACTTACTACTTTCATTTACTTTCAAAATTTCATTAATCCATTTCATTTGCCTCATTAGACGGTGAATTCATATGCCGCTAGGTCTTGGCAGTGATAGGACCGCTTGCGCCTACAATCACATCCGTGAAGGGACCGCTTGCGCCTACAATCACGTCCGTGAAGGGACCGCTTGCGCCTACAATCACATCCGTGAGGGGACAGCGTTAGCCTACAATCACATCCGTGACAGGACCGCTTTCGCCTACAGTCACGTTAACGAGGGGTCCAGTCGAACACTAGACCCAATATATACATCCCAATATGCAAGCATATCGGCCCCTGTTCAGTTTTCTTGTTCGTTCATGTCACTTACATTTATTCAATCACACAATTCATGCCATGCTCAACACATCCTATTCATGCAAGTCAATTGGTCAATATATGAATCCTATCCTATCATGCAATTTATTTATGTACTACTCAAGTCATAAGAATGGTTCGAAAAACAACATGCATAATTCCAACTAATGTCATAATAATAAACAGTTGCATGACAATAGGCAAGTAAGATAATTTTATAAAGTCTAGAAAACCCGCACCTGTTAGCTTAGCAAATCCTTAGTCCTTTCTTACGTCCCCTAATTCTTCAAAAGTCTGAATCTAGATAATACACATACCTCTAATTAGTAATGTTTTAATTCACGTTTTCTCATTTTCTAAAGTTTCCTTAATACTACTTATTATTATATTCACATACGATTAATCCTAATTTTTTAACTTTTATTATTGATAGTAACAAATCCAGAAAATAGTGCATTCAGTACTAATTAATGCGGATGAAATAAACGAATATCTACAATAATAAAAATAATCCTTTAATCTACTATATATTAATTTATAAAGAATTCTCCTAATTTATTTTTGTCAAAACTTAATTATTAATTTTACCGTAGGAAAAATATAAAGTTTTTAATTGATGTTTTGCCGAAACTTTAAATTAAGCATCTATTGTTAAAAATATAAATTTAACAATTTTAATATTCGAATTTTAAATAACAGGTAAGCATTTATAATTCTCAATTCCAGAACATGTCATTCATCATACTTATGAAGATACTGAAATCAATTTATAACACATTTTTAATTGTAAGTTTTTATTATAAAAAGTATCATGATATTCTGAATATTAAAAGTAAATACTTTAAAGCATATGTAAATTAGCACAAGTACATATGTTTAAAGAATAAAATCACATTACGGTTTTCAAAATGTACTATATTATTCGTAAATATAGTTGTTCATTCATTGAATTATAATTTCTATAGAAATGACTCAAACTATTATTATGCAGTTAAAATAGTCCAGTCACTGATTATGGATCTTGAGCAAAATATTATAATAAACGCACAATTTCACTAGTTCTCACAATTCAATCTATAATTTATATTCATTATTTGAGTAGAATTGAATCACTACACTAACTTAAATGTTTGAATCTAATTAGCGGTCTTGGGTTACCTCGAGAGCTCGAAACGCACATGAAAGAGGATGGCGGCTGTGGGTTGGAGTAGAAGCAGCAGCACCTTGCAGTCAACTCTTGGGCTGGGACGCGCGCACAGGGTCTTGGTGGCTGCTGGGGCTGCGGTGGGCTGCTGGCCTTGTTTGGTGGCTGCCGTAAATTTTATTTACAGAGAGAAAGAGAGATGTACGATAGAATGAATAATGAGCATTTCCTTTATTCAGAATACATCTTTATATTATTTGGACGGCTCCTTAGAAAAAATGACAATTAGGTCAAAATGGAATGAAATCAATTCTTCATGAATCCAGTTGTTCATGCGCTAAGAAATTGTAATTTAGGTTTTAATGCAAAATTAGAGATTTAGGAAATAGCTTGCTGTATGGGATCAAGAAATGTCAGAAAAGGAATTTTCGAATTTTGTGCATAATGGAAACAAAAATGCATTTACTTCTCTGTTCCAATAATAATAATTATTAATAAATTCCTTCATATACGTGAATGGTTCTTTCTCTAAATGTAGTGCAATATTTAAATGACAACCAATTAATCCTTTAATTAAGTTGCACATATCTATCTTCAATTACTAGATGAGACATGAGAGAAAGAAAATAATTAGAATACACTACTCTTATACCATCAGAAAAATATAATATCAATTCTGCATTTAACAAAACTTAAATCGATTGTAGAATTTAATCATTACCTTCTATCAGAAAATAATCAATCTGAGTTAACAATGTTTTCGTTTAATGCGATAAATTGACATAGAAATTAATATTTGGTTATTACAATTAATATTTTTGATCTATAATTTTAATATATGAAAAATGCTGCCAAATCCATGATTCAGGGAGTCAAGGAAAAATAACAACTCAACTATTTCATTCTTTCTTTTTTTATTATTATTAACAATTATATTGGTTTAGAAACATTTTTGTTAAGAGATATACTAGTGTTATTAATATAAACAAAATAAGTTACGAAAGACACATAATTTGTATTATATTATGAAAAATCTTGTAACCATGATTAATATTCAATAATGACTCAATTTTTCCGAACGTGACTGAACGTGACATCTATATAAAGTATGAGGATTATTTGCTTCTAGATTTATTGATAAATAATAATAAAATTTGACGTGGCGGAATATTACATCCCTCCCCCCTTAAAATCCTTGTTCAGTCCTCTGAACAAAGTTCTCTCCAATTGTCTCGGACAAATACTGCACCTTTCAGCCTCCCAGTAGCTTCCTGGACCGAAGGTCGCTCCCTTGTTACAAGAACATGTTGAATTGTCTTGATCCTAGATCTGCCTTCCTTTGTGTCTAAGGTCCATATATAGTTGGTACTTCACATGCTCAAGAATGTCCATGTGTGACCTCAAATGGTTAATTGAGTGTGACACACGTATTGTCAAAATCATGATGAGACGTAAGAGGACCGGTGTACTTTTTCTATGTAACGGTGAGGCTAGTTTGTAGGCTAATGGTCTAATGCGGTGATAAGGTTCAATTTTGTATTCATAACCCTCTAGGTAACCTCTCCAAGCATATAAACGTGACACTGCAAATCAGGGATCTTTTACTTGGAATAACCATTCAAATGAATTGGTACAGGTATGATATCTTGGCCAGATAATATATATATATATATATGGTACGTTATATATTTTCCAACATGCATGTTAGCGGATAATTACCTTTGATATAATTAAAAATGCACCTAAATCTCAATTAATTAAGTATATGACGTGTGTGGTTGTAGTACCAATGTTTTAAATTTTATAATTTAGGGGAGGAAGTTGCTACAACATTAGATTAGACAGTTTTTAGTTGTACTTAACTCACTACTACAAAAATAGTCATTGTACACTGCACATTGTACACGGATTTGGCAATTTTATTAAAAACAGTGTACAAAATATGATTTTTTACTTGTTCAAAAGATCTGCACGATTTCTACACGGATAATTAGTTAATAATCAGTGTAGAATTATTAGAGAGAGCTACACGGTTTATTAGAAACCAAAAATCCGTGTGTAAAGAGGTCCGTGTGCAAATAATTGAGAGAGCTACACGGACTTTTAATACAAAGCCGTGTAGGAATATACACACGGATTTTTGATAATACATCCGTGTAGAAATAGTAGAATTGTACACGGATTTATAACTAAATAGCCGTGTATGTTTAGTTGGAGAGCTACACGGATTTATAACTAAATAGCCGTGTATAAAAGTGTAGAGTTTTAATGTCTTCCCCTTCCAGCGCCGTTTTGATCAAGTCTTTTAGTACATCTCTCTGAACTGAGCTTTTTCCTATCAGATTTCTGCGAATTGATCGAGGCCAGCAGCTGAGATCTGAGATAATAAGCGGTATGTACTTCATATTGATCAAGTCTTTTAGTACATCTCTCTGAACTGAGCTTTTTCCTATCAGATTTCTGCGAATTGATTGAGGCCAGCAGCTGAGATCTGAGATATATAATAAGCGGTATGTACTTCATATTAATTTCCTATGATTGCAATTGATCTGTTCTATGCTTTAGTCATGATCGATGTTTAACCAAGTCCTGCGCATGCTTCACAAAAAAAGGGCATAACTTTTGATCCGTCCGTCGGATCGGGCTGAAATTTTGACATGAGCTCCACAGCCCCAAAACCAAGCTAACTTACTTTTCAGCCCGATCCAACCGTCGGATATAGAGTTTTCGAACTTTCTTTACAATCTCAGAGTTTTTAGGGTCTTTTCGTGCATCATTTACTGTTTTCGAACTGAGCTTTTTCCTATCATTTACTGTCTTTTCGAACTTTCTTTACAATCATTTAAAGTTTACTGGTACAAAATAATTGTTTGAAATTTGGGCATAAAAGTAATTGTTCTGTGACTGATTGTTTATTGCTGTATAAATTTAGTATATGAATTTCTTGCTAATTAATCTGTTTCGAATGAATTTATTGCTATATGGAATTTTGTATAATTTCTGTCGCAAAAAATTGGCTAGCAAAGCTGGAGGCTAGCCCAAAAACAAAATATACAAAAAAAAAAAATTAGCTATTATACACGGATATTTCACAATCGTCTGTGTACGATAGAAAAAACAAAAAAAAAATTAGCTATTGCACACGGATATTTAACAAATGTCCGTGTAGCTAAGAGAGCTACACGGACATTTAATACAAATCCGTGTGCAATAGTAATCATACACGGATATTTTAGAAAAATCCGTGTATGATAGCCTTGCTGGAGGCGAAATACAACAAAATCTTCAATTATTTGTACACGGATATTTACCAAACGTCCGTGTATAATAGCTAAGATAGCTACACGGACTTTTAATACAAAGACGTGTAGAAAGAGTAAACGTACACGGTTAATTAGGGGATATCCGTGTATAGCTCGGTAACTTGGAGAGCGACACTGGCAGGTCTTTGTACACGGTTAATTAGGGGATATCCGTGTAGAAATCATTATAATCACACACGGTTAAATATCCGTGTGTAGTTTTTCTGACCTATTCATACACCCTGGCTTTAAACACGGCAGGAAATCCGTGTAGCTCTTCCATTAATGTCCGTGTGCAATCTCTTTTTCTGTAGTAGTGACTACAAGATTTCGTATATCTATCGATTAAATGTCAAGACTAGAAATAAGCATATATGGTTTGGTTCAGTATATTGAACCAACTAAAAACTTCGAAAATAGAACAAGTATTATGTGAGTAATGGTTTAACTTTCTTGATTGACCGTGTGTGTGTGTGTGTGTGTATATAGCTTATAAATATTGGAGATAGCTTAAGGAATCGTGTAACCCTCAATATATCTAATATTTTCTTGCTTTGGTTAATAGTTAAGAACATTTTGATAAGTATCCTACAAGCTAAGCATGCATCTCAGATTATATCATTGTTGTTTTCAAGTTTATTTGTCTTGCTAGTACATATCATAGTATTTGGACCAAAATAAGGATTTTTATATTGCTCGGTGATATCATCATCCATCACAGTATAATTAACATGAATGTCTAGTATCACTTGACTGATCTTAACTGACAATTCGGGTTTGTTCCAGTACGCCTTAATAGATTAGCCGTATAAACATACTACGAAAATAACTATATTGAGTTTGTATTACTACATGATACGCGTAGGATCAACTTGGAGAAATATTTGGACGGGTGCAAACATAATAAATGGATAATTAAAATTTGTAACCCAGATTTGTAATATTGCTATCTCTAAGCACTTTTTGTCTTTTACGCGGCAGACATTGGTCACCAGGTTGATATCCGAATTTGTCTTTTCTTGGAGTACGATTGTGGAAACAACTTATGATAGCTCCACGACATCTAGCGGAATTTATTGAAATTATACTTGTAATAGAATTAGGAATTTACAACGTATAATTACAACAAAAAGTAGGCACTTATCGCGAGGGTACTCCGTCGCGAAAAGTACCGTCGTGAAAAGAAAAAACACAGTTATGACGGTACTTTGTCGCGAAAAGTGCATCGCGATAAGTGCCTACTTTTCGCGACGATATTTTTTGCGACGGAGTACCCTCGCGATAAGTGCCTACTTTGTTGTTGTTAACGGAACAATCAAATAGTGAGAAGGATAAAATTATACGAGAAAATTCTCTATCTAGATTACAAGATCTTAATGCGTTCTCAAATAATTTAAACAAAAGAAGTAATCAATCAAATAATTTAAACAAAAAATTTAAATTTTCAGTGTTTTTCGCCTTTTCAGTGAATATATCGTCCACTATTCATATATGAGGAGGGATCCACTTACAACAAATTTGAGTTACAACAAAGTTACAACATTCATTTTTTTCATTTTCAAAGTCCAAATCGTCGATCCAACCGTTCAACATGATCATCTAAATAAAATGTACTTGCAGATCAAATTTTATATTTTTCTGAATTTTTTTACTATTTATTAAGTATTTTACAAAAAATAGCCATACTTAGACCATTGAATTTTGTACCCATCTTAATAAATAGTAAAAAAATTCAAAAAAATATAAAATTTGATCTGCAAGTACATTTTATGTAGATGATCATGTTGAACGGTTGGATCGATGATTTGGACTTTGAAAATAAAAAAATGAATGTTGTAACTTTGTTGTAACTCAAATTTGTTGTAAGTGGATCCCTCCTCTTCATATATATGTAATTTAGCGTAATTTAACCGTATTTTAGCGTAATGTAATGTAATATAGTGTAATTTAACTTGATATAGCGTAATTCAACATAATTTCAAGTAATTTAGCGTATTTTAGTATAAATATGCTAATTATATATCAATAGAAGTAATCTATCAAATAATTAAAACAAAAAAATTCAAATATTCAGTGTTTTTCGCCTTTTCAGTGAAGATATCGTCCTTATTCATATATAATTTAGCATAATTTAGCGTAATTTACTGTATCTTATTGTAATGTAATGTAATTTAGTGTAATTCTACTTAAAATAGTGTAATTCAACATAATTTCAAGTAATTTAGCGTATTTTAGTATAAATATGCTAATTATCTATCAAATAATTTAAACAAAAAATTCAAATTTTCAGTGTTTTTCGCCATTTCAGTGAAGATATCGTCCCTATTCATATGTAATTTAGCGTAATTTAGCGTAATTAACTGTATTTTAGCGTAATGTAATGTAATTTAGTGTAATTTAACTTGATATAGTGT
Organism: Carex parvula; assembly: GCA_025461045.1. NCBI lineage: Eukaryota > Viridiplantae > Streptophyta > Magnoliopsida > Poales > Cyperaceae > Carex > Carex parvula. The sequence continues at coordinate 33,946 of JAJGRW010000591.1, forward strand.
AATTCAACATAATTTCAAGTAATTTAGCGTATTTTATTACAAATATGCTAATTATATATCAAAAGAAGTTATCTATCAAATTATTTAAACAAAAAAATTCAAATTTTCAGTGTTTTTTGCCTTTTCAGTGAAGATATCGACTCTATTCATATGTAATTTAGCATAATTTAGCGTATTTTAACTTATTTCAGCGTTATGTAATGTAATTTAGTGCAATTTAACTTAATATAGTATAATTCAACATAATTTCAAGTAATTTAGCGTATTTTAGTATAAATATGGTAATTATATATCAAAAGAAGTAATCTATCAAATAATTTAAGCAAAAAAAAAATAAATTTTCAGTGTTTTTCGCCTTTTCAGTGAAGATATAGTCCACTATTCATATGTAATTTAGCGTAATTTAGCATAATTTACCGTATTTTAGCGTAATGTATATAATTAGT
>JAJGRW010000591.1:41428-274392 GCA_025461045.1 Carex parvula
GAGTGTTTCTAATTCATATGAATGAGTTTAGAAGCATGAAATCATATAAATAAATGAGCTCCTTTTATATAATAATCAATATTATATTAAAAGGTTTAAAATGAAAAATAAAATAGAGGAGGCATTTGGTAGCTTTTATAGCTAATATTAAGCCTATGGATTCTAAACAAAAATATGCATATGTGAATATTGATTTTCCTTATTTGAATTTTCTTGCTTCTTCTTCAAAAATGAAATTAAATATTTTATCATTTCTTTCTGTTGGAGCTCATTAAACAAAAAATGGAAAAATATAAAGTTTTGGTCTTTGATGCTTCTTTCTTTCTTTAACTCTTTTTAGCCTTCTTCTAAAAATAATTAAGTAGTAGAAGTATGAGGGTTGAGCCATGAGGCTCCCTTCATATGGAACTATATTAATTATATTATGAAGAAGTTAAAAGATAATAAAGTGACAATAAAAAAAAATTAACACAAAGAGTAGTAGGGTTGAGCCATGAGGTCTCCCCATTATTTTCTCAACCTAAATGATCCCAAAGGACTTGTTTGTAAAGAGGAAATCTCATAAATATAATGTTATAATGCTGAAATAGCCAAGTAACATGTATATTTGAGGATCTATTTGCAAACAATGAGAGATAGAAGGTTCAAAGTGTAAATAGACAACAAGTTGAACTTGTTCCATGTCATTTACATCTTAACCTAATGAAATCTCAATGATTTGTCCTCTAATCAAGATAAAGAACTTAAATCATGATTTCAACAAAAACCAAAGGTCTTCTTGCAAAAATTATACTTTGACATCCTTTTGATATTCAACCTCTTGATTAAATGAACTTTTGAAACTTTGATCTTCTTTCCTTTTTTCTGGTACGGTACCAAACAAACTTAGTAACAAAGCACCATGCAAATGTGGTTGATGCAAAGAAAACCCTCAAAACAGTGAAATTGACCTCTTATGGTAAAACAGCCAGTGCAGACTGATACGAAAACTCAAACCAGAAATCCAAATACACAGTTAGATAGAGGACTCAAAAACACACAATTTAGACTCAAATTTTACATTGTATAGCATTTTTACACGATTACTAGCTATTTTTAAAGTTAGATTTCTACAATACAAAAAAAACTGGTAAATAAGCTTGCTGTCCCAGAACATGCCTCTTACAAAGTCACAAATTAAAAATAGATTTAGGCCTTCTAAATTCTTGAAACTTTTTGAGGATATAGATTGTGCTTTCCTGAAAATTTTGGTACCAAGAACACTCGAATCGGAGTTGTAGTCTATCTTATACAAATTTTACAAAAATACTTGTCAGCAACAAAACTGGTACTGGACTGAAATGACCCTCTCTGGTAAAATAATGATTAATCTAGACCAGAATAAATGCCAAAAAGCAAAATGGACTGCATCAAGATGTAAATAACTTCAAAACACACAAGATGGACACAAAGTTCATATTATTTGGTATTTTATTTCGATTTAATATGAATTTTTGAAGTTCAGCTTTTCAAAATGGAAATACAAAAACTGTAAAAAGAAAAACTGCATCTTTTACCAGTCTATCTCTGCACTCAAGCACCTGTTAAACATGGCTAGGAAAGTGCAAAGATATTGAAATTTGGCATGCATATATAATAGACTTTTCTCTACATTCTCATAAAAAGAACCAAAGAATTTGGCTTTGTAGATTGTCCAGAAATAAATTTTTAATGATTGGTCGTCAGAATAGCGAAACAGCAGCTGAAAATAAAATACCAGCAGATACCCCTGCCTTTGCATGGCCTTTAAGCATAGAAAAAGAACTCCAAATCCGATGAAATTCCACAGAGTTATAGATTGAATTATCCTCTGTAAAACCATATAAATAATACAACAATTTGGTTTAGCCAATTGTCGGAAATGGTCTTCAAAGTTCAGCAAAACAAAAAAACTGATGCTCCATTTACCAGCAGACACCTCTGCACGAAAACACACATTTGGCATAGCTCTGAATAGAGTTTTACAAAACTGTTATACATGCATATAGATCATGACTGAACAAACATTTTCATATGCAGGATACAAGATTTGGTGTAGCCAATTGGCAGGAATCGACCTTCGAAGTTCAGCAGTTCAGAAAAAACAGAAAACTGCTGGTCACTACTAGGAATTTCCGTTTGACATAGCTAAACACCATGAAAAATCATGAAAGTTGGCCGACTTATAGTCCTGATATCATAGTACAAGATGGAAAAATTCCATTTAAAACCATCAAGTGAACTGAAAGATATGAAGTCTCAAAAACTGACTAAACTGGTAAAAACTGCACATGTAAAAGTAGCAGCTCCCACGTCACCCGTGCCTTCGTGCAATCTTAAAACCTAAAAATAATGTGATAAAATTCTCATATGCCCTCCAGATCTAATGTTTCATACTTACAGGTTAAAACCATGCCATCATAGGATCAAATCCCATGAAAAATGAGTCGTTGACATTCATTTAAAGCAATGTCGAAAGCTAGCAAGAGTTCCTCCTCTACAAACCCAATTCGCAAAAGAATTGACCGAAACCACGAAGAACATGAAAGCAACAATAGCAAGAGGCCCTCAACACAAACCTCGAAGGATCAATACAAATCTCAAAGCCCCGAATAACAAAGAATCGAAACCTCTTTTCAAACAGACTCTTAATTATGACAAAAGAAGTCACAAGTGCAGTCCTTCGACATCCACAAATCAGTCCCTGACGTCTTACAAACTTCTCAAACAAAGTCCTTGGAAATCCTACTTACAGCCCAACTTCATCTAAAGTCCAAATTACAATCTCAATCCTTTCATCTTCACAAATAAGTCCCTGAAAAACATAAAACTTCACAAACAAGCCCTTTCCAGCCCTTTTTGGCCATAACTTCTTCATCTCAAACCTAAATCACCTCAAACCAATTCCAAATGAACCCAAATCAATTCTTCATGATTTTAAATTAAAATCAAATATAACCAAACATCACACAACCAGCCAAATGACTAAAATGCCCTTTTCTCCATTCTTCTCACATTTAAATCATTTTCTCTTAAAAATAAAATATAAATAAAGCACAAATATATTTTTAAATACAAATATGTTTCTAAAAATAAATAAAAGAGTATAATATATATATTTTAATAATATTCATTGCATTTCATGTATACACATTAATTGAATATCCAAAACAAGAAAAGTCAAATGGAAATAGAAAGACTAAATACATGAGTTCTCCCCTTTTAGCCCATTTATTCAATTCACAACAAATAGGCTCCAAATCCTGGAATGAACGAGGTGTTCAGTATAGCTTAGAAGGGTCATCTGATGTAATTAACAGCTGAGGCTTGCGCCCGCTGGGAGTTAAACGTCCCCACAATCAATAAACTCTCTCGATAGATTGATTATGAACAGTATGTCCGTCGAGGGTGAACCGAAGGAATTGTAGAAAGAAAGTAAATGTTTCAAGTTCGATGTTCTCCCCCATGACTTAAAAATCGAGAGGATTGAATCCTGAGGCATTTAACACATGCACACACCTTCCGTACCGCTGTGCAACTTTCTGCGCCTTACAGGTTTTGGCACGCCCGGTGGGACTTTCTCCTCCTCACAGGTTCGGGATCCAATACAAAAATAAAAGGAACATACTCAAGTAGCCAATGACTTCAAAACACTCAAACAACGAGTCATTGGACCGCTTGAGTTATGTCATTTCCTTTTATATTCGATATCGACGCCTATGGATTGAATAATCGGGCTAACACTCATGTATAAGTTACATATGAAAATTGACTAATGAAATTTTGAGTTTTGCTTGTTTGCAGGATGGCTTACACCGCAACCAACGCACGCTCTTTCGCACAAGTGACCAGCCTCCCAGCTGGGGAGGAAGTTATTTATTTCGGGACTTTCGCAGTCCCTGTTGATGAAGTCAGGGCGTTCGAAGTCCCTGTTCCTGCTCCAATGAACGAACAGCTATCCCTCGGGTCCATCACCGAGGAAGAAGTTAAAGATGATGAGGAAGCATGCTATTTCCTCACCCCTAAGGGGATGGATGGCAAGACGTTCATTCCCCTCTCCAAAACTAGGCGCGCAAGAAGATGCGCGTCTAAGAAAGTAAACAAAATCAACCAAACCCCAGTGACCCCTCTGTCGGTCACCAAGAAAAGAAATCTCCAAGCTTACCAGGATGAGCTGGTGGCTCAACCAGCCCTTCCCGTCAGCAACTCATTCTCCCCACTGAGGATAGTAAGGAGGAATTCTTCTACTGCACACATACGTGCAGCGGGAGAAGTTCCTCAAACTGTCTCATTCATCCATAAACCGAAAAGGATGAACATCAATCGCAAAATGGTTGATGATACTGCTATGGCCATTCATAAGGCCCACAAGCAGCTTCGCATGATGAAGCAGCGCAGGAGTCGATACTACGTACATCCTGCGCAAGAAACCTCTACACCCTCTTCCGTCAAATCAAGATTGACGTTTCCAGCCCAAATGCTTGGGGCATCCAATGATGCCCGACCCTCAATCAAGTCGAGACTGACTTCCCAGCCTCAAAACCTAAGGCACCCGACAGTGCCTTCTTTCCAAAACCAAAACCAATGTTCTCAGCCCCAATGCTGGGGGCACCTCATGGTGCCTCGTTAAAATCAAAACTTCGTCGAGAGATGCGTGCGAGCACTTCTCGAAACCCAAATAGCGAGGGATTAAATCAAACCCCTCAAATTCTGAGAAAACCAGCCAGTGTACATGATAGGCTGGGGACACAAATATATCCGCACCCCTCCAACACTGGAAGCTTAACAATAGTGGCGCCAAATGCCACTCAAAAGAAGCGAAGGGTCACCAAAACACACCCTAAGCAAAAAGAAGAAGCGACCGTCTTCATGATAACCATTAACGAAGACCTCGAAGAGGAAGATGATCATCCTGTCGAACCCTCCAACCCCACCGTATGCATGGTGGGAAAGGGGAAAGACCCCATCGTCAAAAATCCGAGTGACGATGAGGAGGAGTCTGATGCAGCGTTCCTTTCTCCCATAAATGCCAAACCCAAGACCGTGAGTGACTCAGATGTAGGTCACATGGATGGATCAGCATTGGGTAACTTCCATACCGTTCTGGCAACTTCCCCATGTGCTGGTGAAAGTCAAACCGGTGCACAAATGCAAGAAAAAATGTTATCCGCCTTCAATCAAATGCAAGCCGAGATACAAAATCTTAGAGCTGAAGTGCATCAAACCCACGAAAGGGAACAAAGGTGGATAGCTGAAATCCGAGGAAAATGGCTAGCTGACCCTAAACTCGAAAGAGGAGAAACATCAAATCGGTCTAGTCCTGTAAGCGGGCTTGAAAGGATAGAAAGACCAAACCCTCAAGAAAGAGTACATTGGGAAGATGAGAGGCGAGAAACCTCCCCAATCTTTACTGGGTTGATGTTCAAGAAATGATCAGCCGTCAGTTACAAGAAATGGGGATTGCCCCAAAACAGACAACACTGCGAATAGGGAAACCATACTCTCCCGAATTCGATATACCAAAATACCCCCCAACATACACTGTTCCCCTATTCTCCAAGTTTTCAGGAAGTGGAACAGATGAGACGGGACCAGAACAACATGTCATCCACTTCATGATTCAATGTGGAGACTCATCAAGAGAGGAAGCATTCCTTTGGCGCCAATTCGCCAGAAGTCTTTCAAGATCAGCGTTTCAATGGTATTGCTCTCTAGAACCAGGAAGTTGATCACTCAAAAGAGAGCAATGTTTCTTTTAATATTTATAAACTTGAAAATGCTATCGGTTCGGACTGCAAGCGCACAATCCTATCGAGTAGTATATTCGAGGTCGATCCATAGGGAATATTGGTTCAATGCTTTGAGCGATCGAATCACAATCTTTCGAAAGGCTAGACGAAATCTGTAAATTGAGAGATGTTGTTGTGATCAATGTAAATTAGGAAGCAATTAAAAGTAATTAAAATAAAGATAGAGATGAGAATTCCTAGGATTTCGGCACACCATTGCCACTCAATCCGCCTTGATAATATATACCTGTTGCGTCTGATTTCCTGTTGTTGTTTAATGAAAGACACCACATAGGTCACTGATACCTCGCATATTTAGTCTATTTTAGGCCTGTTTTAGTACCAGATTCGTGCCCTAATTCACCAGAATCATGTGCATTTCATCGATATATCTTTAGAATTTGGTACTGCTGAGTGTTTGTTTGTTTTCTGCAGGTTTGGAGCAAAACACACGAAGAAACGGCGATTTGGATGATGAGGTACGACCCTTACCAGGCTTGGTACGGGTCTCACCAGACTTGGCCGATTTCAGCTCATCACGCCTGGTACGGCCAGGCCGTACCACTTTGGTACGGGCCGTACCTAAATGCGGCCTGACAGATTCAAATCTTGGCAGAGGCTATTTAAGGCGGGGAGCTCTCCAATTTCGGGAGTTTTTTATTCCAGATCTATTTGAGAGCACAGTAAGAGAGGGAGAAAGAGAGCTGAGGAGCTAGGAGCAAGAAGGAAGGAAGAGGAAGAGGCGAAACTTGACGGATCAAGCTTCCTCCACTCGATCCCTTCGATCCATGGCTTTCTTTATCCCTTTTATTGTATTATTAGATCAGATCATGTGCTGTGAGTAGTTACTTTAGTTTCTAGGGTTTAGAGATGGATTCTGGATTTGCTTTGACTTTTTTTGACTTGTATCTTGTATGAACTCTTTTGATTGATTGATTGTGATTTCTTTGCTATCTCTTGCTTTGATTGCTGTGATTGTGTATGGTGAACCTCTAGGTCTAGATCAAACCTATCAAGGTCATGTGATCATCTCAATCTCTCAACCAAATCAATTGTTTAGGGTAGACTTGTTCGAATTGAAGCCGAGAGGTTGAATTCCCCTCTAATTGACAGATTAGAGGGTACCTTAGGTCTCCAATCAACCAGCTAGGGTAGATCTGTACCAACACATGAAAATTGAGGTGTAGAAATCCCTAAAAGGCAATCAATTGCATTCCAACCTAGATCTTGATCCAACACACGAGAGTTGAGGCTTAGGAACCTTAGGTATGGTCAATTGAACCTTTCTAAAGAGTTTAGCACAAGGTACCAGCAAGAAATGCATCAACTCGAACTGGTAAGCTCTGTTCTGGCAAGCCAGTACGGGTCTTACCAGAGTGGTGCGGCCTTGCCTTACCAAGTGGAGTACGGGCCGTACCACTAGAGGCAGATCACAGATGAAGTCTGAAACCCTGGAAACGTCTTTTATCCATAATCAAAACACAGTTTACATTTCTTCTAGCACTTTATTACATCTGTTTGCATAGTTCAATTTGTTTGAATTGATCTTTTAGGAAATTAAATACCAAACCCAATCTTTCTCACTTCTAGTTTTTAATTGAGTTCGGTGGATTCTAACCTAACAATTGCCCGTCCCTGTGGATCGATACCCGATTATATTACTCGATAGGGGTTGTGCACTTGCAACCCTTACTCGTGAAGTGTAAGCGCGGTTTTAAAAGGTACGCCCTCAAGCGTACCGAAACTTGCGTTGCGCTTTCGCGCGAACAAGTTTTTGGCGCCGTTGCCGGGGACGGTAACCAATTGCCTAGTTAGATTTTACCTTACTTAGTTAATCTAGATTTTATCTTGTATCTTTCTTTTTCTGAATTTTTGCTTTTCCTAGTTAATCTAGATTTTAATCTGTATCTTTTCTTTTCTTTTCTTTTATTTTTCTTTTCTCCTTTTCAGGAACATTCTGGCTTGAGTTTAGCGATCACCATCTGAGGAGCTCAAGATGTACATGGCGACAGACCGACATTGGTATGGCCGCGACAATTTTCAAGCTGGAGGAGGCGGCCGATCCAAAGCTGATCAGATCGCAGCACTATATGCCAAAGCTGCCAAGCTAGAGGAGGCCATTGAGAGGTATTCATTCAAAATGAGCGTGAAGGCAGCCAGAAACCATCCGCCACAGCCATGTGTCATGTGTGGGGACAGGAGACACTCTTACGAGTATTGCCCACTGGCGGATTGGCATGAGGAATCGGAGCAGGACGGCTATCTCAGCAACAACAACTGCAATTTCTACGACACTGCACCATTCGACAACTCGAGCAATTGCGTATTCCAACCCGATCCACCCGAGCCGTACATTGATCCCGCTGAGATCGAATTCATACACGAGCAAGGGAAGATAAACCAGATGATGTGGGAACAGATGCAAAACATGTCCACACAAATGGCCGCTCAAAACAAGTTGTTAGAGCAAGTGAGCCACATCGTCGCCTCACGCCAACCTCAACCTGGAAAGCTGCCAGCTCAGCCAGAATGCGAAGGACCAGCCCAGCCAACAGACCAGACCGCACTGCACACGGTCCGCATCATTGAGACACGACCCGCGTCACCCACGGAAGAACATGTGGACCCAGGTCGCATCGAGCCAAGTCGACCCGCATCTCCACCTGAAGAGCATGTGGATGCGACCCGCACGCCACCTGATGCGACCCGCATGCCATGGTCTGAGGACCTGGAAACCGAAGGACGCGAGTCGGATTGGTCAGCACGCGATGCCATTTCACTTGATGCGACCCGCACGCCACCTGATGCGACCCGCGTCAAGACCCAGACAGAGCGGCTGACTCCTGAGCTCAAGCCTCCAGCAGCTCACCTCAGGTATGAGTTTCTAGACCCAGATAGATGTTGTCCTGTGATCATAAGTGCAGATCTTGAACCCGATCGGACTGCTACACTCTTGGAGAAATTGGAAGCGCACAAAAGCGCGATCGGGTGCTTGATCAAGGACTTGAAAGAAATCTTGCGGATTCTTCTGATGCAAGAGTGTGATCGCATGGTCCGTGTACCTCAGAAGTGGATGCTCCCACCAGTGCCACCTGATCCACCTCCCACCAACCAGTGAGACGCCCCCGCCTCATCCCTCGCTCACCATCTAGTAAGTTTCCATATTTTCTTCTATTTACTCTTTCCTTGTGTGAATTCAAGCATTGAGGACAATGCTTCATTCAAGCTTGGGGGGGTGGAATAGAAGAAAATTGTATCTGCATTTAGACATGTTTATTTTTCAAAATTTTTGCATTTTTAGGTGATAAATTTGTGTGATTGCTAGAATTAGGAACTTGTTTGAAAACTTTTGTTTGTGAGTTGGATGACCTTGGGAAATTAGAACTAACCTCATAATTGACCAAATAGAACTGATTAGGAACAAATGGTTCGAGATTTGTAAAATTGGAAACTTGAATGTCGAGATAGCATTTAGAAACCGAATTGTGCCTTTCAAATATGAAAATAGGGATTTCAAATAAAGAAAGGTTGGGATATCCGTTGGTGTGAATGAACACTAGTGGATGTGTGTATTCATGGTATGTGCAAAACAAATAAAAAAACGAAGAAGAGAGAAATCAAGAAAACAAAAGAGAAAAAGAAAATGAAAGGAAATGAAAAGACGGAGAAAATAAGAGTACTGGCAATAAGTCTTGAATGGACGCCTTTGAGCTCGTCTCCCAAATTAGAAATGAAAGAATAAAATTTTTGCACATATCAACACACGAAGTCCGCAACTTTCTGACCTAAGCTTGATTCAAGCTTGGGGGTGCCAAAAAGGGAAAATCTCCTACAAACGAGGGCATAGTTTAGTGAAAGAATGATAATTCGATAATTCGAGTAATCAGCTTTGCAAGTTTTGAAATATTTAGAGTTTGAGGTTTTGTTAATCAATTTGTGAGGTGAATCAAAATTGACCAAGGAAAGTCCGAATCATAGCAAAAAGATTCTTGAGTTCTTTTATTGTAGCAATCATGTAAGTTTTCACATTTAGGCATTTAACTTGCATTTAGAATCCAAACCCTGTATGAAAGTACAAATTTGCTTGAGGACAAGCAAAGGGTAAGCTTGGGGGAATTTGATACCTCGCATATTTAGTCTATTTTAGGCCTGTTTTAGTACCAGATTCGTGCCCTAATTCACCAGAATCATGTGCATTTCATCGATATATCTTTAGAATTTGGTACTGCTGAGTGTTTGTTTGTTTTCTGCAGGTTTGGAGCAAAACACACGAAGAAACGGCGATTTGGGATGATCAGGTACGACCCTTACCAGGCTTGGTACGGGTCTCACCGGACTTAGCCGATTTCAGCTCATCACGCCTGGTACGGCCAGGCCGTACCACTTTGGTACGGGCCGTACCTAAAGGCGGCCTGACAGATTCAAATCTTGGCAGAGGCTATTTAAGGCGAGGAGCTCTCCAATTTCGGGAGTTTTTCATTCCAGATCTATTTGAGAGCACAGTAAGAGAGAGAGAGAGAGAGAGCTGAGGAGCTAGGAGCAAGAAGGAAGGAAGAGGAAGAGGCGAAACTCGACGGATCAAGCTTCCTCCACTCGATCCCTTCGATCCATGGCTTTCTTTATCCCTTTTATTGTATTATTAGATCAGATCATGTGCTGTGAGTAGTTACTTTAGTTTCTAGGGTTTAGAGATGGATTCTTGATTTGCTTTGACTTTCTTTGACTTGTATCTTGTATGAACTCTTTTGATTGATTGATTGTGATTTCTTTGCTATCTCTTGCTTTGATTGCTGTGATTGTGTATGGTGAACCTCTAGGTCTAGATCAAACCTATCAAGGTCATGTGATCATCTCAATCTCTCAACCAAATCAATTGTTTAGGGTAGACTTGTTCGAATTGAAGCCGAGAGGTTGAATTCCCCTCTAATTGACAGATTAGAGGGTACCTTAGGTCTCCAATCAACCAGCTAGGGTAGATCTGTACCAACACATGAAAATTGAGGTGTAGAAATCCCTAAAAGGCAATCAATTGCATTCCAACCTAGATCTTGATCCAACACACGAGAGTTGAGGCTTAGGAACCTTAGGTATGGTCAATTGAACCTTTCTAAAGAGTTTAGCACAAGGTACCAGCAAGAAATGCATCAACTCGAACTGGTAAGCTCTGTTCTGGCAAGCCAGTACGGGTCTTACCAGAGTGGTGCGGCCTTGCCTTACCAAGTGGAGTACGGTCTAGCCGTACCAACTTGGTACGGGCCGTACCACTAGAGGCAGATCACAGATGAAGTCTGAAACCCTGGAAACGCCTTTTATCCATAATCAAAACACAGTTTACATTTCTTCTAGCACTTTATTACATCTGTTTGCATTGTTCAATTTGTTTGAATTGATCTTTTAGGAACTTAAATACCAAACCCAATCTTTCTCACTTCTAGTTTTTAATTGAGTTCGGTGGATTCTAACCTAACAATTGCCCGTCCCTATGGATCGATACCCGATTATATTACTCGATAGGGGTTGTGCACTTGCAACCCTTACTCGTGAAGTGTAAGCGCGGTTTTAAAAGGTACGTCCTCAAGCGTACCGAAACTTGCGTTGCGCTTTCGCGCGAACAGTCACTGCGATTTATGTTACGCGAGAATGACAGATCTTTCACCGAGATTATACATAGGACACTGCGAGTTACCTTACGCAAATGTCTGATCTCTCAAATAGCCCAAATTACTACACAGATCACTGCGATTTACTTTACGCAAGTGATGGAATTTGGTACGCGTTTTGTTGGTCTGGTTTATGGTTTCCCTGCTAAGGTTTTCTTCACATAAACCTAATGAATCTCAACGAGGCTAATTCATACAAATAGTTTCTCTTACCATTAAAGTACTGTCACTACCCTAACAGACTCAAACTAGATCATTGAAATTAGATGAAGAGATAGTAAATCACAAAAGCATTTTGTTTCAACAACAAGAAATCATAATCAATAGAAATATATATATCAAAACATCAAGAGTAACAAGGTTTACTGCCTAGCCCTAAGAAAAGGAACTTAGCCGCGGAACGGCATCATTACAGGCACTCCTCTCTTCTCACTTTAATCAGATCTAACCCTAATTACAAAGATAACTATTTCTATCTTCCCAGGGGCCTTATATCGGAGTGTAGGGACGTGTAGAGGTTGAGTAGGGGCTAAGAAACTGATCTGGAAACAGCTGTCGGCAGTTATTCGCCAAGAGATGCCTCCGGATACGGACCATATCAGGCAATACGGTCCGTATTAGGACCTTGACGGTTAGGGTTTAGTGCTCCCAGCGCTATCTCCTGGTCTGTGCTAGGCCTGGTCCGTATTAGGCAATACGGACCGTAACAGAGACTTAGTCGATGAGCGTCGCTGATCCGATTGACCCGATTCTAGCTCCATTTAGTGTAAAATAGTCCCAAAACCTGTATTCTGCAATAAAACATAAAGAAGGGTGACAGTAGCCTTTTTCTCTAATAAATTAAACATAAGTGTGATAAAATATGCAAAACCTAAGTCAAAACCCTACGTAAATCATCGCTATTTTGACTCTGATCACGCCTCCCAACTTGAATTGTTGCTTGTCCTCAAGCAATGACATCCCAGCTGGTCAAAGATTCGGTCTAGGTTATACCTTACAATCTCAAGGTTTTGTTTAAAAATTAAATTAGGGCTTAGGTTTGGTACAATTGGCATGACAATAAAAATTTAAAACTTAAAAATATTCAAGACCTCTCCCTTGAACAATTTATTCACTCCATGATTGACCTCATTATGCTTACCCTAGAAAAATTATTATCGAACAATCTACTTCACAAATATCCTTAAAATTGAGAGTATTAATTTCTCCTTCGATTATAAATGGATCCCTTCCAATCAATAGGAATTCTAATGATATAAATTTTAATTTTCCTTCCCAATCGATTGGAGCAAAGTATGACAACTAAGTGTGTTGGTACTTGTGACTATTTTTGAAAGATTAAATATATACAAAAATTAAAATTTGAGAGGTTTTCTCGAGCCTATTGGTAACCAGTCTTGCGTAGGCACCCGTACTCTTTTTATCCTCCATCTTTTATTCTATTTTTTTCTTTTTCTGATTTTTCTATTTTTTTTTCTCATTTCTGATTTTTTTTGTATTTTTTTGTCACAAGTACCATGATTACACACAATTCCAAGTATTCATTCATACAAGGAATTATTGCATAGTTTCGTTAGGGGTCTATCTATAATAAATGGGTATTCTAAAATACTATCAATCTTAAAAGACTTTGCAAAAATAAATTACTCAACAATAAAAATTCTAGGGTTTGCAATTTTGGTCAACACTCATGGTTAGCTATTAATTATTCATTTTGAAATCACTAATTATTTTTAAAATTCTAAATTTTTGGTATCATGGTCAATTGTATAAACCTTAGTCTAATTCAATTTAAAAACAATTCCTATTTGATTATCCTACATGCAAGTTACCCCTAAATTACATGCTCCTATCAATGCAAATGCCTATATGCACGCTAGATAAAAACCTCAATCGTTCCTCCCAACTTATCCTGGTTAAGCCTTGAGAAGTGGTCCCGATTGTGTAAAACTGCTAGCGAAAAAAATGAAAATAAGGGTCCTACATGCCATGATCCTAGGTACAATGCAATTCCTAAACTAATTTCTTACCCCTACCCCCATGCTTAAATTTTGTATTGTCCTCAATGCAAGAAAATAAACAATTAAGAGAGGGATAAGAAAGATCTCACAGATTACTCGTCGCGAAGGGGTGGTGGTGGGGTGAATGGAATCGGTGGTGTGAACGGTATTCCCTTGGAAAGGCAATATTCGTAGAAATTTTCGTGGGCTTTGTTTACCTTGTCTAAGTACTCCTCCAAGTAGCGGGTGCGTTTCTTTAAATTCTCGAGGGTGTTGTTGGCGTAACGCGTGGTTGGACCGGGTTCGCGAGGTTGAGATATGGTTGTCTCTTGTTCCCATTCAGTTGGTGCGGGCATGGAGTTTGCTTCGTTGGTGTTGTCGCGCGGTGGAATGAGGTGGCGTACGAAAGCCATGTCATGATGGTGGATGGATGAGTGGTGTGACGCGCTATGTGTTTCCTCCAGGGCTCTTCGGTTGGTTCCTCCTCGGTTGGTTCTTCCTCGATTGGTTCTTCCTCGTCGCTTTGTGCATCATCTCCATGTTCAGATTCGTATCCAAACTGGAATGACCCCTTATCCGTGCCGATATGGAGGGGTCATTTCCTCGCCTATTTTCAATGTGTACCTTATGTCTCCTGTGTGTGCGTTGAATACCGCTTGCACGTGATTGTTGTTCACCAGGTAGTTCATGTTAAGGCGGTTGTTGCCGAATACTTCAACGAAGCCGTCAAGTTTTATGTTGTGGTGGTGTGCAAGGAGGGTTGCATAACAACCCACGGAAACCACGTGATTATTCTTTATGTCGGTGGCCACTGATGTAAGGTGGTGCAAGATTTGGTGCTCAAGGTGCGGTTGATGCTTGTGGCTCTTCATGCAGCGCATGATGAAGATGTCCCTTTCTTGCACTTCCGTTGTGTCATCTCCTGTTGGGAATATAGAATTAATTAAAATAATGTGAATATACCTTAATTCTATCGAAGGGATGAGGCGTGAGTCTTTGCGGTATATTTTGCGCTCATCAATCGCGATCATTTCCCAATAGTTCATGCGCTTCTCCCTTGTGCATAGTTCGATTTCGCCATTTGTGGGGATGGACAGCGCCTTGCAAAATTCTTCCATGGTTATGGAAAATGGGCGGTTGAGTAAACGGTATGTGATCATGTCGCCATACCATTGTAGTGTCGATAAAAATTCGATGGAGGGTCTCAAATAGACTCTTGTGGTTCGTAGGCGGTCCGCCAAATCCCATAAATTGATATTGTTAAGGGATACTCGCACATAGTCGTAACATCCAAGGACTTTCATGGTATTGATGCACATCGCTTTGTTGTTCGCGACGGTGCGGTCAAGCAATGTTTGAGCACGGTCGAACTCTTGTTTGCTGCGGAACTTGATTCCCATGGCTGTCGCGAAGATGTTTTCATTGTCGGATTGAGAATCGGAGGAACGGGGGCTGTTGTGCGCCATTTTTCTCTGGTTTCGGTCTCTGTTACGGACCGTATCCACTTGATACGGGGTTGATACGGGCCTGAGTTTGAGGATTTCTGTGGACAGGGTGCGAATTTTGATCTGAAAATTCTATGAAATGGTGCAGGGAAAAGGGAGATGGATGAAAGGTTTATATGGTAGTGAAGAAATGTGATGAATGTGCAGAAGGTGCTAGTAGTGGGAGGTTAAAATTGATTAAAATTCGAATTCTTTTTCTTGGAGCGCCAGAAATGGAAAGTTGGTTATTTCTGCTCATTGAATACGGTCCGTATCAGTTGATACGGTCCGTAACCAGTGTGCGGTTGTGAATTGGAATCTGCTTTTTCCGCGCCAAGTCCCAGATAGGCCCGTATTGGAGAACTACCCCGTATTGGACTGATACAGTCCGTAACAGAGAGTAAATCTTCGTGATGGGCTTCGAATTTTTCGACCAAATTCTTCCGGCACCTCCTCCTGTAGGTAAAATTAGTAACCTTGAGATCAGTGTAATAGTTTTAGGATCAGATGAAATATTTTTTTGATTTTTTTAATTTTTTATATGGAAAAGAAAATGAAAGTGGCTTGGGTTGCCTCCCAAGAAGCGCTTGTTTAAAGTCATTAGCTCGACTTTTCGATTTCATCCGTTGTTTGGCTGATTCCCGAAGGAATATGTCTCCTTATGCTCATCATTTGTTCCTGCGATGTAATACTTCAGTCTTTGGCCATTCACTTTGAAATGCCCGGTTTCTTGACTCCATATTTGGACTGCTCCATAAGGGTACACGTAAGTGACCTTGTATGGTCCCGTCCATCTGGATCTCAATTTTCGTGGGAAGAGTTTGAGCCGTGAATTGAAGAGAAGCACCGTGTCTACTTCCTTGAACTCCCTTTTTCTGATATTTTTGTCGTGGTAGAATTTCGCCCGTTCTTTATACATCTTTGCATTGTCGTATGCATGGAGTCTCAATTCATCTAGTGCATTCAGATCTAGTAGCCTCTTTTTACCCGCATCCCTAAGGTCATAATTGAACGTTTTGATTGCCCAATATGCCTTGTGTTCTAATTCCACCGGCAGATGACAAGCTTTTCCTTATATCAGCTTGTAAGGTGTCATTCCGATTGGAGTTTTGAACGAGGTTCTGTAGGCCCAAAGCGCCTCGTCTAGTTTGAGTGCCCAATTTTTCCTGGACCAAGACACCGTCTTTTGCAAGATGTTCTTGATTTCTCTGTTTGAAATTTCTACTTGCCCGCTGGTTTGTGGATGATAAGGAGTTGCCACCTTGTGTGTGACGCCATATTTCTTCAGAAGATTGTTAAATTGATTGTTGATGAAATGCGATCCTCCATCACTTATCACTACTCGAGGGATGCCAAACCTTGGAAATATGATCTTCTGGAACAATCGCTTGACTACATTTGCATCTACTGAGGGTGCTGGAATTGCTTCCACCCATTTTGAGACATAGTCGACTGCTACGAGGATATACTTGTTGTTACCTGAGCTTGATAATGGCCCCATGAAATCAATTCCCCAGACATCGAAAATCTCTACTTCTAGGATTGAATTTTGCGGCATCTCATCACGTTTGGATATGTTTCCCGTCCGTTGACACGCGTCGCAGCGGGAGACATAATCTTTAACGTCTCTGAAGATGTCAGGCCAATAAAAACCTGCTTGAAGAATTTTCAATGTTGTCTTTTGAAATGACGCATGGCCGCCATATGGCGAGGAGTGGCAGTCATGGATGATGCTTTTCGATTCTTCGTGTGTGACACATCTCCTGTGTATTCCGTCTACACAAAGACGGAAGAGGTAAGGATCATCCCAGTAGAAATGTTTAGCATTTGCCAGGAATCTCTTCTTTTGCTGAAATGTCATGTCAGGTGGGATAACCCCACATGCAATGTAGTTGGCCAGATCTGCGTACCATGGCCGTTTGCTTATCTCTACAGAGTAAAGGTGTTCGTCAGCAAAAGAATCATCGATCGGTTGATCATCCTCGCTTGGCTGTCTCAGTCTTGACAGGTGGTCGGCTACCGAATTCTCTGTGCCCTTCTTATCCCTAATTTTGATATCGAACTCTTGTAGGAGAAGTAACCATCGGATGAGTCTAGGTTTTGCGTCCTTCTTGTTGATTAGGTACTTGATTGCTGCATGATCTGTATAGATGATGACCTTTGAACCTACAAGGTAAGATCGAAATTTGTTAATTGCAAAGATTACTGCGAGTAGTTCTTTCTCAGTTGTTGTGTAGTTGCATTGGGCTTCATTTAGAACTTTGCTCGCGTAATAGATTGCATAGGGTTTCTTATCCTTCCGCTGTCCCAGGACTGCTCCTACTGCGTAATCACTTGCATCGCACATGATCTCAAAAGGACGGTCCCAGTCAGGTGGTTAGAGAATTAGTGCTGAAATCAGAGCATTCCTGAGTGTGTTGAATGCTTCGATACATTTTCCATCGAAGACGAATTCGGCATCCTTCATGGTCAAGTTTGAGAGTGGCTTCGCGATTTTTGAGAAGTCCTTGATAAATCTTCGATAAAAACCTGCATGACCAAGAAAACTGCGAATGTCACGAACACATGTTGGTTGAGTTAGCTTTTCAATTACCTCGACTTTTGCTTTGTCAACCTCCAATTCCTTAGAGAAAATGGTGTGACCAAGCACAACTCCCTCCTGTACCATAAAATGACATTTTTCCCAATTTAACACGAGGTTTACTTCTTCACATCTTTTTAGAACTTTAGACAAGTTCTTCAAACATGAGTCGAAGGTGTCCCCATAAACTGAAAAATCATCCATGAATACTTCCATTATTTCTTCAACAAAATCTGAAAAGATAGACACCATGGCTCTTTGGAAGGTCGCTGGGGCATTGCACAACCCGAAGGGCATGCGTCGGTATGCGAAAGTTCCGTAGGGGCATGTGAATGTGGTCTTTTCTTGATCTTGAGGATGAATTGGAATTTGGAAGAAGCCAGAATATCCATCAAGGTAGCAGAAGTATGAATGCTTTGCTAGTCGCTCCAACAGTTGATCGATGAACGGAAGGGGGTAGTGGTCCTTTCTTGTCGCCACATTCAGCCGCCGATAATCAATGCACATTCGCCACCCTGTAACGACTCTTGTTTGGAGCATTTCGTCGTTATCTCCTTTCACAACTGTGGTGCCTCCCTTCTTCGGAACGACCTGGACAGGACTCACCCAGTTGCTATCAGAGATGGGGTAAATGATGCCTGCATCTAGCAACTTCAGGACTTCTTTCTTGACCACTTCCTTCAAGTTCGGATTGAGCCTTCTTTGCGGTTCTTGTGAAGGTTTGTGATCTTCCTCTAGCAGAATTCGGTGCATGCAAATGGTAGGACTGAGGCCTTTGATGTCATCGATCGTGTAGCCAATGACTTTCTTGTGCTTCCTGAGTGTGTTGACTAGTTTACCGATTTTGGTCTTGTCAAGCTGAGAGCCAACAATCACCGGATAGGTTTGGTTTGGACATAGAAATTCGTATTGTAGGTTGGGTGGAAGAGGTTTAAGTTCGAGTTGCGGAGGAGAGGTTGCCTTTTCCTTTTTCTTCACTGTATCGGGAAATACAGGTTGTAGAATTTTGAACATGGGAATTTCTTCTCCCTTTTCTGTGACAGTGATGCAACTTGCGCATGTTTCATTATAAACCTCGTCAGGTTTAGTGGTGAAATCTTGTTCAGGTTGCGCTTCGTCATCTTCCCTTTCGAGAAGACTATCCAGATCCTCTAAACCCATGAACTCTTCAAATTCATCGAATGGGTACTCTTCCTCTTCAAATTCGTCAGTGATGCCCAAATTGAAGACACGATCAATGTCAGAAGGGTATTTTAGAGCTCTGTTTATGTCGTAAGTAACCTTGTCCTTTCCGACATTCAGCGAAATTTTCCCATTCTTGACATCAATCATTGCTCCACATGTGGCGAGGAATGGTCTCCCAAGGATGATCGGAATGTGTTCATCTTCTTCCATGTCGACCACAACAAAATCTCCAGGTATCCAAAAGATCTCCAACTTTGATCTGTACATCTAGCAATACTCCCTCAGGATACCGAATTGACCGATCAGCCAGTTGTAATGCCATTCGAGTTGGTGATAGATCTCCACAATCCAATTTATCAAATACCGCATTTGGCATCAAACTAACACTTGCCCCCAGATCACATAAAGCTTTCTTAAAATCTGTTGTACCAATTGTGCACGGAATCGAAAAGCTTCCCAGATCTTTCAACTTTGTCGGTAATTTGCTTTGCACGAGCGCACTACATTCCAGATTGATCGGAACTGTTGAGAGTTCTTGGAGTTTACTGCGGTTTGAAAGAATCTCCTTCAGAAATTTAGCATATGAGGGTATGCTTGCAATTGCCTCAGTGAAGGGGATTGTGACTTGTAATTGCTTGAGTGTCTCCATGAATCTCGCAAATTGCGGCTCTATCTTATGCTTGGAAGGCCTTGGAGGGAATGGCAGAGGTGGTTTGTAGGGTGGTGGTGCAATATATTCAGGTTCGGGTTATCGCTCGTCTCCACCTACGGTGTCATTCTGCTCCTCGATAGGGTCTGTCTGCAGTTCGAATACGGGCAGTTCCGGTGGTTGCGGCTCGTACTCTTCGGAATGCGATGGCTCTGCATGCATCTCATCTGAAGTTTGATCGAGCATGGGAGGTCCCTTGTAAGCTGTACCGCTCCTTAATGTTATGCATTTGCAAGTCTCTCTCGGGTTTTCTTCTGGTTGGCTCGGAAATTTGCCTTTTCCGCGTGTAATACTCGAGAGTTCTTTTGCCATCTTAGAGACATTGTCTTCTAAGTCTTTGTTGCGGTTTGTTAAGGATTTGATTTTTTGTGCGATTTCGGCGTTAGCCTTATCTTGCTTCTCTAGGAATCTCTCCATTATGATGTGATGTCAGGTTGCTGTGGTTGATTGTATTGCCTTGGTTGGTAATTCGGTTGGGGATTGTTGTATCTCTGTTGATAATTGGGCTGTGGTTGGTAGTTCTGTTGGGGTGCAGCAGGCCTTTGGTTGTTTGCATATGAGAGATTTGGATGGTTTCGGTTGTTCGGATGATATGTATTGTAGGCGGGCTGAGGTCGAAAGCTGTTATCGATTGCGTTTGCTTGCTCTATTTCTTCCTCAGTTTCCGTCACATTCATACATTCGGTCATCTCATGTGCCCCTCCGCAATAGCCACATGCTGTTGCGGCGTTGACTGCTGCTACCGTTCGCTGCTTGGTTTGCTTGTTGAGTGCCATTTGCAAAGCATCAATCTTTGCGCTCAGCATGGATATATCATCTACTCGGTGCATGCCAGGTGTTGGAGTTGGCTTCTTTCGCTCAGGGATCCAGTAGTGTTGGTTGATTGCAATCTCTTCAATTAGGTTGTAAGCCTCGTCAGGTTCCTTGTTCATGATTGCTCCTCCTGCGGAAGCATCAATAGATAACCTATCGGTAGGGTTTAGACCATTATAAAAAGTTTGGACAATCAGCCATCTTTCTAGACCATGATGTGGACAACACCTTAACATATCCTTATATCTATCCCATGCCTCACACAATGTTTCACCATCCCTTTGTTCAAAATTAGTAATTAGAAACCTCGAAGTTTTGGATGGTGAAAAATATTTTGCAATAAACACATTAAACAGTTGGTCCCAAGTTTGAATGGAATTGGCCGGTAAGGAAAACAACCATGCTCTTGCTTTATCTTTTAATGAGAATTGAAATAGCCTTAGCCTGATTGCTTCATCGGTAACTCCGTTGATCTTTATCGTCTCGCATATCCCTAGGAAAATTGACAAATGAAGATGTGGATCTTCATGTGGAAATTCTCCAAATTGCTGTTGCGAAACCATATTTATGAGAGCAGGTTTGATCTCAAAATTACGGTTCATAACGGTTGGCGGGTTTATACTAGAATTAGGATCATTCGCGCGCGATACGCAATAGTCTCGTAAAAGTTTGGGTCTTGCTGCATCGTGAACTCCATTATCACCATTGTTTTGTCTTCCATTGTTGATCGGTTTGTTCGGTGGGATTTTCATGTTGATCGAATATGAGTCCTCTTCGCTTTCAGAATTACTCGATGGAGAACTATGATTGGTTTTTATCGGCGATGTGGAAGCGAATTGTCCTTTCCTACTAACAATCCTCTCGGATCTTCGTACGGATGATTCGGCCAGCGTGCAGTTTCCTAAAAAGAAAAGAAAATCAAACTAAAAACTAAAAATAAAAAGAAAATAAAATAAAAACGAAATTGAAAATAACAGAAAAATAAAAATGCAGAAAATAAAAAGAAATATAGGTGTTTCTAGTTAATTGGATTCAATGGTCAAAGCAATGACGTCTCGCAAGGCCTTGCACAATGAACCGTTATTCCCCGGCAACAGCGCCAAAAAGCTTGATCACTCAAAAGAGAGCAATGTTTCTTTTAATATTTATAAACTCGGAAATGCTATTGGTTCGGACTGCAAGCGCACAATCCTATCGAGTAGTATATACGAGGTCGATCCACAGGGAATATTGGTTCAGTGCTTTGAGCGATCGAATCACAATCTTTCGAAAGGCTAGACGAAATCTGTAAATTGAGAGATGTTGTTTTGATCAATGTAAATTAGGAAGCAATTAAAAGTGATTAAAATAAAGATAGAGATGAGAATTCCTAGGGTTTCGGCACACCATTGCCACTCAATCCTCCTTGATAATATATTCCTGTTGTGTCTGATTTCCTGTTGTTGTTTAATGAAAGACACCACATAGGTCACTGCGATTTATGTTACGCGAGAATGACAGATCTTTCACCGAGATTCTACATAGGACACTGCGATTTACCTTACGCAAATGTCTGATCTCTCAAATACCTCAAATTACTACACAGATCACTGCGATTTACTTTACGCAAGTGATGAAATTTGGTACGCGTTTTGTTGGTCTGGTTTATGGTTTCTCCGCTAAGGTTTTCTTCACATAAACCTAATAAATCTCAACGAGGCTAATTCATACAAATAATTTCTCTTACCATTAAAGTACTGTCACTACCCTAACGGACCCAAATTAGATCATTGAAATTAGATGAAGAGATAGTAAATCACAAAAGCATTTTGTTTCAACAACAAGAAATCATAATTAACAGAAATATATATATCAAAACATCAAGAGTAACAAGGTTTACTGCCTAGCCCTAAGAAAAGGAACTTAGCCGCGGAACGGCATCATTACAGGCACTCCTCTCTTCTCACTTTAATCAGATCTAACCCTAATTACACAGATAACTATTTCTATCTGCCCAGGGGCCTTATATAGGAGTGTAGGGACGTGTAGAGATTGAGTAGGGGCTAAGAAACTGATCTGGAAACAGCTGTCGGCAGTTATTCCCCAAGAGATGCCTCCGGATACGGACCGTATCAGGCAATACGGTCCGTATTAGGACCTTGACGGTTAGGGTTTAGTGCTCCCAGCGCTACCTCCTGGTCTGTGCTAGGCCTGGTCCGTATTATGCAATACGGACCGTAACAGAGACTTAGTCGATGAGCGTCGCTGATCCGATTGACCCGATTCTAGCTCCATTTGGTGTAAAATAGTCTCAAAACCTGTATTCTGCAATAAAACATAAAGAAGGGTGACAATAGCCTTTTTCTCTAATAAATTAAACATAAGTGTGACAAAATATGCAAAACCTAAGCCAAAACCCTACGTAAATCATCGTTATTTTGACTCTGATCAGAAGTATGAAATCTTGGGACCAAATGGCACGTGCCTTAATAGACAGGTTCGCCACCGCGAGTAGTCCTGTAAGGCTTGCTCATTTAGCATGGGCCAAACAAGGGCCAAACAAAATCTCCTGGCATATATCAACCGATGGGGAAATATGAGCATCAAGTCGAGCCATACTATACCCGAAAGGGAGGCAGTTGGTTTGCTCATAAAAAATACATCTGGTAAAATGAGGGAGATGTTAATCGTCGCTAATCCTAATAGCTATCAAGATCTGGTAGACACCGTACCCAGATTGGGGCAAACAGATATAGAAGAGAAGTCAGCGGTCTCTTTCAAACTAAAGAGAGACTTCCCAAAGAAAAGAGAATCAAAGACAGTATATGCTGTCAAAATCAATAAAGTCAACAAAAATGAGAACATGGATTCTGATTCTTCCTACGAGGAGGCGAGACAGTCGATAGCCAACCCACTCAGCCGGTTCCTCGCGGTAACTAAAACAGTCGTTACTCCAAACCTCTAGAAGAACAAAAGAATAAGAAGTACTCTTTCAAGAAGGAGAAAACGGCTAAAATATTCAAGCAAGCCTTGGAAGATGGTATGAAATTGCCTCCAAGCAAGTGCCCAGATCAAACAGATAAGATTGATCACCCTAACTATTGCCCATATCATAGGGTGATAAGTCATAAAACAGAAGACTGTTGGACCTTTAAAGACCTAATAGAAAGGAGAATACAAGAGGGTCGTATGCAATTAGCGCCAAGTGCCATGCAACAGCCTGCTTCTCACGAACAAGTGAATGTCATCTCTCATGTCGAGGTAGTTGAAGAAAAGAGGGTTGAAGTCCCGCAAATGAAACATGGGAATTCCACCTCTCCAAAGAAAACCAAGAAGTTGCTGAGGCAGCTCCTGAAAGAGTCTCAAGTCAAATGGGACAGCAACTTAAACCCCACAATGCCAAGGCCCCTAAAACGGGTCATCCATCGCAAGCCAAACAAGAACGGCAACCAAAAAGGCAAGAAATCACCCAATCCAATAGAGTTGCCTACACCTTCTGAAATCCAAAAGCACATACAAGCCATAGAGGATCGTAAGCAAGGTACTCCGCTACTATTAATCCTCTTGGACTTCTTAACAGAAGATGTATTGGCCGTAATGTTGGGCCTCAAAACCGAGAAAGGGGAAACGAGTCAAACCCCTCAAGATAAAGAAACCAACGACGATGACCATGAAATGTGTAATGTGGTTGTCCATGGAGGAAGTTCCTCAAGTGACTCAGATGACGGTGAAGTCATCTTTGTCAAAACTAAGAAGCCTGATTGCCAAGCAGTGCTTCGCTCGGGTACAAACATTCCTCAGCGTCAACCACCACAAGAATACGAGGTTGGAAAGTCAAAGGCCAAGGCAAAAGGGAAAAGAACCCGATGTACAAGATGAACCAGCACCCAAAAAATATATGGTGCAAGATTACGATATCCTCGCCCAGCTTAGAAAGATACCAGTTGCGGTAAGCGTGTTTGATATCTTGACGATGTCCATTGAAATGAGAGAAGTGCTCATTTATGCACTTCAACACCCAGAAGAATTCCAAGCGCATTTCGCTGAAAGGAAGACGCGAGAAATAGTACTGGTGGCCAATAAAAGCCCGTCCATCACATCCAATGATGATGATCTGCTCATAAGCACGGCTGATCACGATAAACCTTTCTTCCTCACTGGCGAATGTAAAGGCCAGGAAGTAACTCGTATGTTAATTGATTCGGGTTCCTCTATCAATCTTATACCCAAACGAACTTTAGACCGTCTCACTTTGAGCACAAAGTTCTGCATCAAAGACAAAATCACCACCCATGGCTTCAATCATAAAACGGAGTAATTGATGGGGGCAGTCAGCCTGCCTGTCGAAACTGGTGATATATAAGAATGGATAAAGTCCAATGGGGGCAGTCAGCCTGCCTTTCAAAATTGATGATATACAAGAATGAATGAAGTTTATGTCATCGATGCTAAAAAGACATTCAATGCCTTAATAGGTCACCTATGGCTACACAAGAACAATACCGTTCCCTCGACCTTGCACCAATGTCTAAAATATGTGAGGGTCAAAAGAATACTCGAGGTCTCGGGTATGAAGAGTCCAATGTCGGGTTCGATGATGCCAAGTTTGTTCCCATACAAGCTTATAGAAATATTGGGTCACCTACATGCGACCTAAACAAAACACAAAGAAAGGCTATCCATGCCAACTTAGAAATGACCTTATGAAGTGATCACGAAAAAGGCCGTAAGATGAACCGTAAAGGAGGTGCTCCTCCGCCTAGATGGTCAAAACCAAATCAAACCATCCTCTGGACAATGCTCCGAAGACACATGAAACACAGTCTGTTCAAGGTTTGTTCGAGCAAAAGAAAGCCCTAAACATCTGCTCTAACGATAGCCAAAACAAACCAAGCAACAACAGAAAGCAAGCAAAGGTTTCAATTGCGATCGATGCCATCGAAATTCTTTCGCAGTGCACAACCGAGAGAAAAATAGAACCTAAAAATAATGAAAGATCCTTCGATTATTATTATACGCCTTGCAAGCGCGATGTTGAAACTGAAGAGAATGAAAGGAAATACAAAGAAGGAAGAAAAGAAGAAACAAGCCTTCAAGTCCAAAAAGAAGAAGGGCGAAAGTTATAAATCAAAGCCCTCAAGGAAGTAGCATAATGATGCATCAATTGGCTCTTGTCAAATCGAAGTCCTGGTTAGATGTTCTCAAACCTTATGCCGATAAAAGGCTCCATTCCAATTAAAACCCACAACTAGGCTTTGTTCAAACCGAAGGCCATGATCAAGCTTTCTTCAACCCTTATGCCCACGAAAGGCTCTATCCAGACTAAAGGCCGTGACTAGGCCTTGTTCAAACATATGCCCATAGGAGGCTTCCGTTAAAATCAAAGCCTATTGTCAGGCTTTTCAAAGACTCATGCCCATAGGAGGCTCCATCAAGTTCGAAGCCAATGGTTAGGCTTTCTTTCCATTGGGTTTCCATCAAATCAATACCCATCAGACGAGTTCTCGTCAAATCGGTATCAGCAAAAGAAAAATTTTCAAGTCCCATGGCCGAGCCTCCTAAGCTTACGCGCGTAGGAGGCTTTCTTCAAATCCAAATCCATGAATCAGGTTTCTTTCAAACTCATGCCTACATTAGGCTCCCATTAAACCGAAACCCATACTTAGGCTTCTCAAAACTTATGCTCATAGGAGGCTCTATGCAAATCCAAACCCATCAATCGGGTTTCCATCAGACCAAAGCTTGTAGTGAGGCCTCTCAAAGACTTATGCCCAGAAGAGGGACTTTCATTAAAATAAGGCACATGATCAAGCCTTCTACCAAACCAGCACCCAAGGTGGATTCCTATTAAAACCAAGGCCCATGGTTAGGCCTTTCACCCAAGCCAACGCCCAATGCGGGTTCACTTCAAAACCAAGGCCCATGTTCAAGCCTCTTGTTCAAATCTGCGTCCAAGATGGGCTCGTATTAAAACCAAGGTCCATGGTTAGACCTTCCATGTAAATCAGCACCCAATACGGGCTTGTATCAAAACCAAGGTCTATGGCTAGACTTTCTACTCAAATTTGAAAGCACAAAGCCAAGAAGAGACATAAGTCAAACAAAATCTTCTCCTCAAACTCTACTCTACGATCTCCAAATTTTAAGATCGAAAACTCCACAAATACCCAAAATTTCAATAAACCTAAATTCTAAGATCCACAAATAAAACATTCCAAATAAAATTCCATAAATACCCAAAAGTCCAATAAAGCCTAAATTTCAATATCCATAAATAAAATGTCCCAATGAATATGCATGAACGAAAACCTCTACGAATAAAAGGACCAAATCGCAGCATGAGCGAAATTGTCTCGAGCGAAAAGTGAGGTCCCCCAACTATCCACAAAATCCATAAAAGGCCTCTCGCCACAAAATGGGTTTTGTTAAGTTTGTACCCTTAAACAATTAACACTGGCAAAGTTTGTCCAGCCAGTTCTGAATATGGACAAACAAGTTTTATATTTTGTACTTTGAACAAAATATGGGCTTTGGTGTTGTGCCCATTTGAAACAACTATCACTGGTTTTGTCTTTCCTCCCAGTTCGAAAAAAGGAGAGACAAGGTTTCTTCATTGTCCTTTAAACAATGCCTAATGATGATATCTCAAATAAAATCAAAAGATTAAAGAAAGTGGTCGTTTAGACTATTTAAATTCTGAAGGCACAAAATTCCTTTTAAAACAAAGTTTTCAAAAACAATGGTGTTCGCATTTTCCGCGATGCCCTCGCCTAAGGATTGATGCCGCATAGGCTATTCAAGAAGGCACGAGAGGAGTGAATAAGATGCCACCCTCAAACAAGTGCATGCATGCACCTAAGTCCCACCATAATATAAAAAGAGTGGAGAGATGTGAGGCCCACAAAGAAAGCCTCACGCACAAAATGGGCTTTGTCAAGATTGTGCCCTTTAAAACAATTGTCACTGGTACGCTCGTCTAACCAGTCATCTAAAATGACGAGCAGGCTTTATATATTTGTGCCGAACAAAATAAGGCTTTGATGTTGTGCCTAGGCCATGTGAGCACTAAAACAATTATCTTGGCACGAAATAAGAAAAGGAAACGAGAACCCAAAAGCAATAACCATAATTGGGTTCTCATCAAACCAATCTCTGCGAAAACCAGCCTCGAGCCAGATCAACATCCATGAATAATGGACTTATAGATTAATGCCCCATAGGCTACAATCCAAAACACACTGAAGTCCCACCGAAGGCGAAACCCACGACTCGATGCGCCTTTAACAGCCGTCCCCTGGGCCATAATCAAGCCAGGGCTCGAGAACAAAAACCCTTGGCTCTAAACATTGAAGTCCTACATAAAACCAAAGCCCACAGTTTGGCACTCCTCTCTACAATAGTCCCACCGATAACAGTTGAGGACTTCTCAAGCTGGATTTAGAAATTAACCAGCCTTCCAACACAAGTCCCACAAGTGACAAGCAAATACCATAAAAAACCAAGCATAATTTGGCATACCCTGTTGATATACGTCCCACGGGTGACATCTGAACCCAAAACCAGAAAATACCTTTCAAGCACTAGAATGAAACCTACAACGAGCAAACTAAGCTTCACTCATAAGAGAAGCGTCGTTTCACTATGTCGCATCAATCTCATGGAGATGCGTAAACATCTAACCTTAACGGGTTCCGTATAACCAATGAAGCCTCTGAGCATAACGGTTCTACAAAGTCATACATACTGGTGTAGCCTTTTTTTTGGGGGCAGCATGAATGAAAATTCGACCTTAACGGGTTCCGTATGACCGGTGTTACCCTTAAGTGGGACGGTTTTTACGTAGTCATACATGCTGGTGTAGCCTTTTTTGTGGGGGCAGCATGAATGAAGATTCGACCTTAACGGGTTCCGTATGACCAATGAAGCCTATGAGCAGAACGGTTTTACATAGTCACACATGCTGGTGTAGCCTTTTTTGTGGGGCAGCGTGCGTGAGAATCAGCCTTAACGGGTTCCGTATGACCGGTGTTACCCTTAAGTGGGACGGTTTTTACGTAGTCATACATGTTGGTGTAGCCTTTTTTGTGGGGGCAGCATGAATGAAAATTCGACCTTAACGGGTTCCGTATGACCGGCGTTACCCTTAAGTGGGATGGTTTTTACGTAGTCATACATGCTGGTGTAGCCTTTTTTGTGGGGGCAAGCATGAATGAAAATTCGACCTTAACGGGTTCCGTATGACCGGTGTTACCCTTAAGTGGGACGGTTTTTACGTAGTCATACATGCTGGTGTAGCCTTTTTTGTGGGGGCAGCATGAATGAAAATTCGACCTTAACGGGTTCCGTATGACCGGTGTTACCCTTAAGTGGGACGGTTTTTACGTAGTCATACATGCTGGTGTAGCCTTTTTTGTGGGGGCAGCATGAATGAAAGTTCGACCTTAACGGGTTCCGTATGGCCGGTGTTACCCTTAAGTGGGACGGTTTTTACGTAGTCATACATGCTGGTGTAGCCTTTTTTGTGGGGGCAGCGTGTTTGAGCATCAACCTTAACGGGTTTCCATATGGCCGGTGTAACCTTAAGTGGGACGGCGCATGACCAAACCTAAGCCAGCTGAAGACGTTTGATCGCTTAGAACCCGATTGAATAGATGCAGAAGGCTTGAGGTACAGCTTGAGTCCAATGAAGATGCCTTGTCGCTTAGAACCCGATGGGGGAGATTCAGAAGATTCAGGATTAAACCCTGACTCTGACAAGTATATCTGGTCGCTTAGAACCCGATTGGAGAAAACTTGAAAGGTACAGGAGAAAAAACCGAGCTAAGCAAGGTCATCCGATCGCTTAGAACCCGATTGGAGAAGGCTTGAAGAGCTCGTCGACAAAAAGAGAATAAAGGAGAAAGCCAAGTCAACAAGGCTATCCGATCGCTTAGAACCCGATTGGAGAAGGTTTGGAAGGCTTGAGAGAAAAACCGAATTAGACGGGTTTATTTGATTGCTTAGAACCTGATTAAAGAAAGCTCAAAGAATTCGGCCCCAAAAAGAGAAAGAAGAAGAATAAGGAAAAGAATCGAGCCAATAAGTTTATTTGATCGCTTAGAACCCGATTGGAGAAAACTTAGAAAGTTTGATTCAAAAAAAAAAAAAAAGAGAGAGAAAATCACAAAAAAGAGACACATATGGCACGATGATCAAGCAAGGTGTAGCTACCGCAAGAATACCTTGGGGGCAGTCAAGAATCCCTCCGATCCTGTGATTAAGCACGCATGCTACAACCTAATCTGACTCTGCATGAAAGATAAGGAGTCAAGAGGAGAACACATCGAATTTATTGGGCAATGAAAATTGTGAGTACTACTTTGTCCTTTGTTCTCCTTAAAATTTCTCAGTTTATTTCTAAAGCAGTAGAGAAAATTTAATCTGAGAAAATAAAACAAAGCAATTCGCAAATGGAAAATTTATGAAAGTTGTTTGCAAAAATGAAGTTTGAAAGAAAATTTGGGCAAACTTTGAAAATTTTCCAAGAACATTTTCTGATATTTTGAATAATTTTGGCTAATCCCATATTAAATGAAAGAAGTCCCTCGTATAAATAGCTTACTTGATAGGTTTTGTATAAACCCCTTAAGATTAAAGGTGTTGGGATATATCTTTCTTTTTGTAAATTGATCCCGGAAAAATAATTCATTCATATAAAAAAAAAGGGGGACACAAACGCATAAAAAAAAAAGAAGTGAAGAAAAAGAAAAGGAAAAATTGTGAGGAAGAAATTAAAAAAAAAAAGGGAGAAAGATAAACAATGAAAAGAAAGAATATAGGAGTAATTTTCTCGACACACTACTCCGCTGATTTAGACCTGATAAAGTTCATGGGTGCATTCGTGATGCATCACCCCATGTTTGTATCTGTGCAATGGAAAGGTTTTAAGTCATGAGTATGCATAGCACCCTATTCTACGTGGTAATACTAGGATGAGTAGGGAAGAGTCTTATTATGTTTGTTCCAGCAAATAAAATTGAACAACTTTCCGAGCATTGATATATAAAGAAAAAGATAAATTTTGACACCTTCAATCCAAGAAAATTTACAAAACATGTTGATTAAGCATTTTATTCAAGGGACATTGAGTAAGATACTTTGTGGGATGAACATAAAATTTTTCCAAGGTTTAACCTAAATGTTCTTCCAAAATTTATAAGTTATGTCCAAAATTTCATGATTAAATTTCATTTCTGTGAACATCTTTAACAAATTCCTTATGCGGATTTGCTTAAAGGCAAGATAAAGAAAATTCAAACATAATAAATATGATAAAAGCAAAATGAACATCCAACAAAAATAAAGTACTTTAAGATTTGGATACTGCCGAGGTTTGGAATGTTTCGATTTCAGGATCCACGACCTCGTCAATGGATAAGAAGGAATCCAAACTGAACGTAAAAGCGAAGAAAGGTGTAAGCTCCCACCTCCCCATGGAAAAATGCAAAGGCCGTCATAGGCTTGTGTCGGGTGAAAAGAACACCTGCACGATCAATCAAACAATGAAGAAAGGCGTGGTCCGAAACGACCTTAAACTACAAGCATGGTCCGAAAAGACCTTAAACTACCCCAATAGTCCGAAAAGACTTTAAACTACAAGCCAAAACCAAATCCCAACCAAGCATGGTCCGAAACGACCTTAAACTACAACCATGGTCCGAAAAGACTTTAAACTACAACCAAAACCAAGTCCCAACCAAGCATGGTCCGAAATGACTTTAAACTACACCAATGGTCTAAGAAGACCTTAAACCACATCAACAGTCCGAAAAGACCTTAAACTACAACCAAAACCAAGTTCCAACTTGATATGACCCAAGAAGACCCCGAGATACAGCCAAAACCAACCCTGGTTAGCCAAAGACCCCAAAGAGAAGCACACGAGATAAACTGGATCAAAATCCAAGATTATGCCTACAATCAGAAGACCCACTTATCTAAACCCTTAATTTTGCGATATTACCCGCATGGTCTCCGCACTAGATCAGAGATAAACTTTCCTGTCTGTAATTCCTCCTCGGTTAGATAGGTTTTCTCCATGAATGTGTGTTCGGAGTATAGTCACTGCCTGAGCCCCCTATATAT
Source organism: Carex parvula (assembly GCA_025461045.1). NCBI lineage: Eukaryota > Viridiplantae > Streptophyta > Magnoliopsida > Poales > Cyperaceae > Carex > Carex parvula. Next base: position 72,771 of record JAJGRW010000591.1, read on the forward strand.
GACCAAGGGATTAATTACTCAGACAAATCCCGAAGAATACACGTTCAACCCTTACCCAACCATGCAAGTATTTAGCAAGATGAGATAAAGATAACATACCTTCTGAAGTGGATGTGATCAAAGAAGATGATCAAACCTGCTTTCAAGCTCAATGCCCAATATGAAGTTCAAATATCTGAGATTCAAACAAGAAAAACAACTCAGAAAGAATTCCATAAAGTTCAAGAGGAACACTAGGGGCACCTGGCTAAGCTGTTCAATTCTAAGGTCTTCACACCTCACCCAGGTGGGGGGCATTTGTTTGACCCGAAAAAGTCAGGATTTTAAATAATGAAATGATTCGAAGCTCACGATCTTGAGTTCAAATTGAAATGGCAAAGAAAATAATATGTTTAATAATGGCCGAAACTTGGTTGGCAGCTGCTATGATTATTTGAGTTCAATTATTTGACTTAAATTATACATGGTTGCATTGGCCGAAGAAATGAATTAATTGGCCGAAAGTTAAAGGGCAACGAAATGTGCTGCTCCAATTGAAGTGAAATAAAAAATCGGGCCTGTGGCCGAACCAAAAATCGGGGCTGCTGGAGTTGGCCGAATTTAAATGAATAGGCTAGCCCAATTGTTGCAAGGCCCAAAAGAATGAAGATGCTCTAGAATATGCTCTAGATATTTTATTCTCATGGACACATGTCACTTTACCAATGAAGATGCCAAAATAGGAGGAAAGAATATATTCTAATATGATCTAGATATTTTTGTTCCCATGGACACATGTCACACTACCAATGAAGATGTCAAAATAGGAGGGAAGAATATATTCTAGAATATGATCTAGATATTTTTGCTCCCATGGACACATGTCACATGACCAATGAAGATGCTAAAATGCCAAGAATATTCTCTTCAAGCTTGAGGGATAAGCATGACACTTGGATGCATCCAAACCTTTGGATGAGAGTTAATGCAAAGGAGTGGTGGGGATCATGCCAACAAGGCTCCTCTAAACCTTAGGCTCTACCCCTTGTTATAGCCTATATAAACCCCTCATTTGAAGAAGAAGAAAAAAGATACAATAGAGGAGACACAATAGAGAGACAACCCACATATACAATATATACACCACACAACAAAAAAAAAAACACAAGAAATACACCCCAAGGCCGAAACCTCTTCCTCCTCTACCAAAATTAAAAATAGAAATAAGTAGAGATTAGGATTTTGCAATGTAAAAGCTCAATGGAGCTTAATGTTCATGTATGTTAATCATGAAGAAATAAAAAGATGTTCTTGCTTTGAGATTTTCTTTCTTTCCCTTTTATGCAATTGGAGCTTTTATTTGTTAATCTCTTCCTTTTCTCCTTTCTTTTAATTTCGGGTTTGATGAGGATTGAGTGTTTCTAATTCATATGAATGAGTTTAGAAGCATGAAATCATATAAATAAATGAGCTCCTTTTATATAATAATCAAATATTATATTAAAAGGTTTAAAAATGAAAAATAAAATAGAGGAGGCATTTGGTAGCTTTTATAGCTAATATTAAGCCTATGATTCTAAACAAAAAATATGCATATGTGAATATTTGAATTTTCTTATATTTGAATTTTCTTGCTTCTTCTTCAAAAATGAAATTAAATATTTTATCATTTCTTTCTATTGGAGCTCATTAAACAAAAAATGGAAAAATATAAAGTTTTGGTCTTTGATGCTTCTTTCTTTCTTTAACTCTTTTAGCTTCTTCTAAAAATAATTAAGTAGTAGAAGTATGAGGGTTGAGCCATGAGGTCTCCCTTCATATGAAAGCTATATTAATTATCTTATGAAGAAGTTAAAAGAATAATAAAGTGACAATAAAAAAAATTAAACACAAGAGGTAGTAGGGTTGAGCCATGAGGTCTCCTCTATTATTCTCTCAACCTAAATGACCCAAAGGACTTGTTTGTAAAGAGGAAATCTCATAAATATAATGTTATAATGCTGAAATAGCCAAGTAACATGTATATTTGAGGATCTATTTGCAAACAATGAGAGATAGAAGGTTCAAAGTGTAAATAGACAACAAGTTGAACTTGTTCCATGTCATTTACATCTTTAACCTAATGAAATCTCAATGATTTGTCCTCTAATCAAGATAAAGAAACTTAAATCATGATTTCAACAAAAACCAAAGGTCTTCTTGCAAAAATTATACTTTGACATCCTTTTGATATTCAAACCTCTTGATTAAATGAACTTTTGAAACTTTGATCTTCTTTCCTTTGTTTCTGGTACGGTACCAAACCAAACTTAGTAACAAAGCACCATGCAAATGTGGGTTGATGCAAAGAAAACCCTCAAAACAGTGAAATTGACCTATTATGGTAAAACAGCCAGTGCAGACTGATACGAAAACTCAAACCAGAAATCCAAATACACAGTTAGATAGAGGACTCAAAAACACACAATTTAGACTCAAACTTTACATTTATAGCATTTTTACACGATTTACTAGCTATTTTTAAAGTTAGCTTTCTACAATACAAAAAAAACTGGTAAATAAGCTTGCTGTCCCAGAACATGCCTCTTACAAAGTCACAAATTAAAAATAGATTTAGGCCTTCTAAATTCTTGAAACTTTTTGAGGATATAGATTGTGCTTTCCTGAAAATTTTGGTACCAAGAACACTCGAATCGGAGTTGTAGTCTATCTTGTACAAATTTTACAAAAATAATTGTCAGCAAACAAAACTGGTACTGGACTGAAATGACCCTCTCTGGCAAAATGATTAATCTAGACCAGAATAAATGCCAAAAAGCAAAATGGACTGCATCAAGATGTAAATAACTTCAAAACACACACGATGGACAGAAAGTTCATATTATTTGGATTTTATTTCGATTTAATATGAATTTTTGAAGTTCAGCTTTTCAAAATGGAAATACAAAAACTGTAAAAAGAAAAACTGCATCTTTTACCAGTCTATCTCTGCACTCAAGCACCTGTTAAACATGGCTAGGAAAGTGCAAAGATCTTGAAATTTGGCATGCATATATAATAGACTTTTCTCTACATTCTCATAAAAAGAACCAAAAATTTGGCTTTGTAGATTGTCCAGAATAAATTTTTAAAGATTGGTCGTCAGAATAGCGAAACAGCAGCTGAAAATAAAATACCAGCAGATACCCCTGCCTTTGCATGGCCTTTAAGCATAGAAAAAGAACTCCAAATCCGATGAAATTCCACAGAGTTATAGATTGAATTCTCCTCTGTAAACCATATAAATAATACAAAATTTGGTTTAGCCAATTGTCGGAAATGGTCTTCAAAGTTCAGCAAAACAAAAAAACTGATGCTCCATTTTCCAGCAGACACCTCTGCACGAAAACACACATTTGGCATAGCTCTGAATAGAGTTTTGCAAAACTGTTATACATGCATATAGATCATGACTGAACAAACATTTTCATATGCAGGATACAAGATTTGGTGTAGCCAATTGGCAGGAATCGACCTTCGAAGTTCAGCAGTTCAGAAAAACAGAAAACTGCTGGTCACTACTAGGAATTTCCGTTTGACATAGCTAAACACCATGAAAAATCATGAAAGTTGGCCGACTTATAGTCCTGATATCATAGTACAAGACGGAAAAAATTACATTTAAAACCATCAAGTGAACTGAAAGATATGAAGTCTCAAAAACTGACTAAACTGGTAAAAACTGCACATGTAAAAGTAGCAGCTCCCACGTCACCCGTGCCTTCGTGCAATCTTAAAACCTGAAAATAATGTGATAAAATTCTCATATGCCCTCCAGATCTAATGTTTCATACTTACAGGTTAAAACCATGCCATCATAGGATCAAATCCCATGAAAAAGGAGTCATTGACATTCATTTAAAGCAATGTCGAAAGCTGGCAAGAGTTCCTCCTCTACAAACCCAATTCGCAAAAGAATTGACCGAAACCACGAAGAACATGAAAGCAGCAATAGCAAGAGGTCCTCAACACAAACCTCGAAGGATCAATACAAATCTCAAAGCCCCGAATAACAAAGAATCGAAACCTCTTTTCAAACAGACCCTTATGACAAAAGAAGTCACAAGTGCAGTCCTTCGACATCCACAAATCAGTCCCTGACGTCTTACAAACTTCTCAAACAAAGTCCTTGGAAATCCCACTTACAGCCCAAACTTCATCTAAAGTCCAAATTACAAATCTCAATCCTTTCAGCTTCACAAATAAGTCCCTGAAAAACATAAAACTTCACAAACAAGCCCTTTCCAGCCCTTTTTGGCCATAACTTCTTCATTTCAAATCCAAATCACCTCAAACCAATTCCAAATGAACCCAAATCAAATTCTTCATGATTTTAAATTAAAATCAAACATAACCAAACATCATACAACCAGCCAAATGACCAAAATGCCCTTTTCTCCATTCTTCTCACATTTAAATCATTTTCTCTTAAAAATAAAATATAAATAAAGCACAAATATATTTTTAAATACAAATATGTTTCTAAAAATAAATAAAAGAGTATAGTATATATATTTTAATAATATTCATTGCATTTCATGTATACATATTAATTAAATATCCAAAATAAGAAAAGTCAAACGGAAATAGAAAGACTAAATACATGAGTTCTCCCCTTTTAGCCCCTTTATTCAATTCACAACAAATAGGCTCCAAATCCTGGAATGAACGAGGTGTTCAGTATGGCTTGGAAGGGTCATCTGATGTAATTAACAGCGGGGGCTTGCGCCCGCTGGGAGTTAAACGTCCCCACAATCAATAAACTCTCTCGATAGACTGATTATGAACAGTAGGTCCGTCGAGGGTGAACCGAAGGAATTGTAGAAAGAAAGTAAATGTTTCAAGTTCGATGTTCTCCCCCATGACTTAAAAATCGAGAGCATTGAATCCTGAGGCATTTAACACATGCACACACCTTCCGTACCGCTGTGCAACTTTCTGCGCCCTACAATTCTGAATTTCATAAAACAGCATATTTGTCACGAACGCATGCGTATTTTCGCAAGCTTTCCGAAAAGTGGTCATTTGCTGAAATCGAACACTCGAGCGCCGTTTTATGACCGTTTGAAGTTTTGTCGTCGTTTTTTCGTCTTTTCAGTGGAGATATCGTCCCTATTCATATGTAATTTAGCGTAATTAACCGTATTTTAGCGTAATGTAATGTAATATAGTGTAAATCAACATAATTTTTCAAGTAATTTAGCATATTTTAGTATAAATATGCTAATTATATATCAAAAGAAGTCAAATAATTTAAATAAAAATTCAAATTTTCAGATTTCTTTATTTTGCTCTTCTTAGTCTCTAAAAAAAAAAAAAAAAACCTAAACCGAAATGCCTATTCGGTTAAGCCCAAAAAACACCAACCCGAATAGCCTATTCGGTCCCACAGCGATCACCGAGTCTCACTGACTTCTCGTGAGGTACTGTCCAAACCGGCTAGATTCTGGCCGGTTTCCTCTTCCCCCAGAAGCCGGCTAGATTCTGGCCAGTTTTCTCAATTTTTTTAATATTTTATGTTTAGATTTTATGTTGTACTATTATTGTTATTTTCTGTTTATATTTTCTGTTGTATATTTATGTTGTACTATTATTGTTATTTTCTACTGTACATTTTCGTACAATATATATATATATATATATATATATATATATATATATATATATATATATAGGAGGGTTCCAATGCCTCAATTTTTCATGCCTCCACCATGCCTCCATTTTTAAAACTTTAATAACTCAAAATTTAAAACTTAAAAGTCAAAATAAAACCGTTGGATATGATCTATATCATTTTATCTATGTGCTCATAAAAAATTATCACATTTTGATTTTAGTTTTTATGTGAATCAATAAGTTGAAAAATCAACGTCTAGAAATTATCCACATTAGTACGTTTTTTACAAGCTCTTGATGACAACCAAAACAAATTGAAATGTCATAATTTTTTACACGTGTATAGATATACTGATGTAGATCATATCCAATGGTTTTATTTTGACTTTTAAGTTTTAAATTTTGAGTTATTAAAGTTTTAAAAATGGAGGCATGGTGGAGGCATGAAAAATAGAGGCATTGGAACCCTCCTCATATATATATATATATATATATATATATATATATATATATGAGTTGGCTACGGTGCTATGCATAGCATAGAGGGCCTCCGTGCTATAGCTCAATATTTGAGTTTTCAAAATTCTAATGGTCGATCCGAACCGTTCAACATAATCTCCATATGAATATGTACTTGCAAACCAAATTTCATAATATTTAGAATTTTTTTTACTATTTTTTTAGATAGGTAGAAAAACACTTGATCTGAATGGTCAAGAATTTTCAGATCAAGTGATTTTCTACCTATCTAAAACATGGTAAAAAAAATTATAAGAAATGTAAAATTTGGTTAGCAAGTACATATTCATATGGAGATCATGTTGAACGGTTCGGATCGACTGTTAGAATTTTGAAAACTCAAATATTGAGCCGTAGCACGGATGCTCTCTATGCTATGCATAGCATATTAGCAATTTCCTATATATATATATATATATATATATATATATATAGAGAGAGAGAGAGAGATAGACTATGGTGAGTTGTGAAGTAAAACGTTGTTTTACTTCACACCATATTTTCATTTTGAAAATTCAAACAACCGATCTGAACCGCTCAACATGTTCTAAATATTGAAATATGTTTGGAGACTAAATTTACATTTTTTGAAATTTTTTCAGTATTTATTAAGCCACTTTGAAATCGCTGATCCGAACAGTAAAAAACAATAAAAATTTCTAGACCACCGGATCAACGATTTTCAAAGTGGCTTAATAAATAGTAAAAGAAAATCCAAAAAATGTAAAATTTAGTCTCCAAGCACATTTCAATACAGAGAACATGTTGAGCAGTTCGGATCGATTGTTTGGATTTTCAAAATGAAAATATGAGCGTGAAGTAAAAATGACCTCTTACTTCACAACTCACCATAGCCCAACTATATATATATATATATATATTTGGTCCCTTTGTATATTATATATAGTCTTGACAATTAGTCAGTGCTTTTACATTATCATTTTTCCACTCTGATCCGTGACGAGCCACATAACTTCCTCCTCTAGCTCAAAGTTTTTAAAAAAAATATACTTTTAAATTTATATGTATTTATCATAAAAATATAAAAATATACTTAAAATACAAAAGATTATAAATTTATGCTCACCCTACTAAACATCTTAGCTCACCCCCTACTAACAAAAACACTGACTAATTGCCAAGATGTTTAGTAGGGTGAGCATAAATTTATAATCTTTTGTATTTTAAGGATATTTTTATATTTTTTCTGATAAATGCATATAAATAGAAGTATAGTTTTTTAAAAACTTTGAGCCAAAGGAGGAAGTTATGTGGTTCTTTCACGAATCAGAGTGGAAAAACGATAATGTAAAAACACCGACTAATTGTTAGGACTGTATATAATATACAAAGGGACCAAAATATATATATATATATATATATATATATATATATATATATATATATATATATATATATATAGCTGGGCTATGGTGAGTTGTAAAGTAAGATGTCATTTTTACTTCACGCTTATATTTTCATTTTGAAAATCCAAACAACAATTCCGAATCGTTCAACATGTTCTCTATATTGAAATGTGCTTGGAGACCAAATTTTACATTTTTTGAAACTTTTAATATTTATTAAGCCACTTTGAAAATTGCTGATCCGGTGGTCCAGAAAATTTTACTATTTTTTACTGTTCACAGTGGATCAGCGATTTCAAAGTGGCTTAATAAATAGTAAAAAAATTCCAAAAAATGTAAAATTTAGTCTCCAAGCACATTTCAATATTTAGAAAAAGTTGAACGGTTCGGATCGGTTGTTTGGATTTTCAAAATGAAAATATAGCGTGAAATAAAACGACGTTTTACTTCGCAACTCACCATAGCCTATATATATATATATAGGACAGTGCTACGGTGCTACGCATAGCATAGAGCCCTCCGTGCTACGGCTCACTTTTTAAGTTTTCAAAATCCTAACGGTTAATTTGAACCGTTCAACATGATCTCCATATGAATATGTACTTGCAAATCAAATTTTATATTTTTTAGAATTTTTTTACTATTTATTAAGCCACTTTGAAAAAACATTAATTTGTACACAACAGTAAAATCTGCTGGACCATTCGATCATCGATTTTCAAAGTGGCTTAATAAATAGTAAAAAAATTCAAAAAAATGTAAAATTTGGTTTGCAAGTACATATTCATATGGAGATCATGTTGAACGGTTCGGATCGACCGTTAGGATTTTGAAAACTCAAAAAGTGAGCCGTAGTACGGAGGGGCCCTTATATACGCGTAGCATATTAGCCAGATTCTATATATAGAGAGAGAGATAGACTATGGTGAGTTGTGAAGTAAAATAATGTTTTACTTCACGTCATATTTTCATTTTGAAAATCCAAACAACCGATCCGAACCACCGGATCAGCGATTTTCAAAGTGGCTTGATAAATAATAAAAAAATTCCAAAAAATGTAAAATTTAGTCTCCAAGCACATTTCAATATAGAGAACATGTTGAGTGGTTCGGATCGATTGTTTGAATTTTTAAAATGAAAATATCAGCATGAAGTAAAAATGACCTCTTACTTCATAACTCACCATAGCCCAGCTCTCTCTCTCTCTCTCTCTCTATATATATATAGAGAGAGAGATGGGCTATTGTGCTTTGCAAAGTAAACCCCTCCGTTTATTTCGGGTCATATTTTGCATTTGAAAATTTAAACAACCTGATCCGAACCATTCAACATGTTCTAAATATTGAAACAAACTAAATTTTACATTTTTTGGAATTTTTTTACTATTTTTTAAGCCACTTTGAAAATCGTTGATCCGGTGGTCCAGAAAATTTTACTGTTTTTTACTGTTCACAGTGGATCAGCGATTTTCAAAGTGTCTTAATAAATAGTAAAAAAATTCCAAAAAATGTAAAATTTGGTTTGCAAGCACATTTCAATATTTAAATCCAACAAAATTTAAATATTGATAACATAATAAAATGAGAGTTGAAGTTTAAGAACCCTAAGAAGGTATAAATTGAGTTTCGTACCAAGCAATTAAGCCAATAAACGAGAGTTGAGGAGTATTGACTTAGGTACGGCCAAAATACTTTGCACAGGAAATCAATACAGAAACCAGTAGCTGCTGTATCAACTCGAGGGCCACACGGACCGTGTATGAAAGTACACGGCCAGTGCATGAGAGTGCACAGACCGGGCACTTATAGGCAAAGCTGAGACGAAGTCAGAAACCCTAGGAACCCCTTTTTAATCATACAAAACCAAACCAAAATTTACTTTGCTATTTTAAATACTGTCATTGAACTTTAGAACTTTAAACAAACCAAAACCAACCTTTTGCAGACTTCTAGAGTTTTTATATAATCTAAGTAAATCCAATTTGTTTCAACCATCATGTGGATCGATACCTAGATATACTACATGCTAGGATTGTATACTTGCAGTCTGAACCAAAAGTGTATTTAAGGTTAAAAGGTACAGGTTGCTGTACTGAAACTTTGTAATATACTTTTTTGGTGTAACAAGTTTTTGGCGCCGTTGTCGGGAATGGCATTGAAAGATTTTGGATTTTTGCTTATTTTTGCTAAATTCTAGATTTTATCTTGAATCTTCTTCTTTTTATTTTTCTCTCACCACAAGAGCAAGCTGGAACCTCCATACAACCTGAGGAGTAAAGGTCAATCTTCCAACACGGAAGTGCCTCCCAATCCAACTCAGGACCAGCACACAGCTACTTCTGCACAACCACCTCCCCACACGGTCCGTGCACTTGATACACGGTTCGTGCGCTCAGCTGCTGGACAACCACTTCCTCACGCGGACCACACATCAGACACACAGTCCGTGCACTCGGATCCAGACAGAGACATGAGCCAAAACGGAGAAGAAAGAGAAGAGGAGCCGCATGGTGACCGTGACTCTGATGATGATGCGGCCGACTTCATCCCGAGAACTTTGAAGGAGTTCAACGTGCCGAGATCTGGGGATGTGAGAGGTGCAATCAGGCTGCCCAGAATCGTGGGACAACAACTGAATTTCAATTCGGGCGTTGTCAACATAGTGCAGCAGAACACCTTCCATAGTTTGGATCACGAGGATCCACACGCTCATCTTCAGACTTTTCTTGAATGTTGCACCACAATTAAGACCAATGGGGCAACATCTGATTACATTAGACTTGCATTGTTTCCTTTCACACTTAAGGACAAGGCAAAGAAATGGTTGGGTCACTACCTAGGGATTCCATTAACACTTGGAGGGAATTGTCCAAAATATTTTTGACCAGACTTTTCCCTTATAAAAGAACCGCCAAGGTAAGAACCCAACTAACCAGCTTTAGGCAAAGATCTGATGAACGCCTAAAGGAAGCTTGGGAAAGGTCTAAACACATTCGGCTCTCCCCAATCCGACGCCTCATTGGGGATAGGATGGCCCACCGATAGCCGTGACCATGACCAGTGCTGAAGTAGGAGTACCGGCCCGTACATCTGCTTCGCTTTCGGCTGCATTTGCAAGAACATTACACGTCAGTGTATTTTGATAGATTGATTGATTAAATAATTTACACTAAAATAAGAGTTGGTGACTTACCTCACTACTACGGCACAGGTGGGAGTACAGATACGCCTAGGACAGCCCCACCCCAGTTGTACGGCGAAGGCCGCTCAAGGTCCATCAGTAATGGGAGATACCTCATCGGCATCTGGTCACCGCTGGAATCAGGAAACATGACAGAACCAAAAAGGTCCATCACGTAGCCCCGTGTATATCTGTAATACAAAACATATAAAAATATCTAATCGTATTATAAATTGATTAGTAGAAACAAGTTATAAAATTTACCTCTGAATCTCCAGCTCGGTGGAATCTGCCAAGAGACCCGCGCTGAAGTGCTGTCGTAACCTCCTCAATCCGCAAATGGAACTTCGGCCTCCCATGGTCCCCAATGATATTGGAAGGCTCAGCTCCCAACAACTCCTCGACATAACCTACGAATCTGGTGCTATCAGAGATGCCGCCGACGGGTGTGCCACGGAATAGGCAAACCCCAAATAGCACTCACATCCTGGAGAGTCACTGTCATCTCTCCGAATGGCATGTGAAACGTGTGCATCTTGGGACACCATCGCCCCACCAGTCCAGCAATGAGAGATGCATTGATGATGCTTCTTTCAGCCCACACGATGTCCACAACCTGGTAAAGACCCAGGTTGACGAGGTACGGCTCTATCACATCGTAGTAATGCATGTGAATGAACCGCAACTTCACATCTAGTAGATCCGTGTCCTGCGTTGAAAAAGGTAATCCGCATGGTGATAACATAATAAAATTTAAATCCAACAAAATTTAAAGAAAATATAAGAAAAGGAACGTACCTCACGAGAAGCCAGTGAGACTCGGTGCTCGCTGTGGGAAATCCACAGAGAGGACTGATGTGCTCCGTGCTGCTGGTACTGATCGGCTCGTCCACTACTGGCATCTGGGTAGACCGTGCTCTAGGCATCCTGATGTCTAAAATAACCTAATTTCGGTAAAATTACGCTTAATTAGCCTAATTATGGTAAAAAATGCCAAAAACCTTAATATTGGTCATCTGTGCTAATTACACTAAATTAAGCTTAATTAGCCTAATTATGGTAAAAAAAAACCAAAATACCCTAAATATTGGTCAAATGTGCTAATTTCGGTAAAATTATGCTTAATTAGCCTAATTATGGTAAAAAAAAGGCCAAAATACCCTAAATATTGGTCATCTGTGCTAATTTCGGTCAAATTGCGCTTAATTAGCCTAATTATGGTAAAAAGGTCAACATACCCTAAATATTGGTCAACTTAGCTAATTACACTAAATTAAGCTTAATTAGCCTAATTATGGTAAAAAGGCCAAAATACCCTAAATATTGGTCAACTGTGCTAATTTCGGTAAAATTACGCTTAATTAGCCTAATTATGGTCAAAATGACCAAAATACACTAAATATTAGTCTACTTAGCTAATTACACTAAATTACAACAATATAATCTAAATTCTAACACCTAAACCCTAACTCCTAAACCCTAAAATAAATAAATTAAAAATTACATTAGATAAAAAAAAATTACCTCAAAGAAGAGATAATTCGGTTGAGAGATGAGAGAATTGTTAGAGGAGAGAGAGAAAAAGGGGTATATATAGGGTTTTTGCGGGTTTAAAAAAAAAAAAAGAGTAAGCCGGCCAAAAAATGGCCGGCTTAGGAGGGAGTAAGCCGGCCATTTTCTGACCGGCTTAGGCATTTTTTGATATTGGGTCCGATTCTGGGCATAATTAATAATTTGTATTAAACTTTGGATATTAATAAAAATGTCGGAGACTCGGTGGCAGTAGCAATTGGGAATTTGGGATTGGATTTTCAATTTTATTTTTATGGAGGTTTTCACTTGCACAGTCGCTGACGGGCCGGCCCCATATAAATTTATATATCCATATTTCAATTCCATTTATTATTTACTCCAACTTACAACAAAACAAAAACGGCTATTGGCTATTGGTCCTCCGAACCCAGAATTCACATCACCCCCGGTACCGCAATAGGGAATCTTTTACAATTACTTGACCTGGCCGTTCTTTTTAACTTGGAATGAATCTCAAAGCCCAATAATACTGCCCCCTCTCTCAGCCCGAATCTCAAACCGGCTGGGAGTTAATCTCAAACCGTAAAATGAAGGAAACTTTTACGGTACCGGAGAGGATATGGATCCGCATACCCCACCCCTCTCTCTCTCCTCGCAGTATTGGTAGTTTGGTACTTCCACTCCATGAAGTAGCTCTCTCTCTCTCTCGCTTTTGAGTTTTGACTCTCTACAATGAACTCGAAACAAACACCAAGCTCAGACTCCGACTACCCGCCGCCACCGAATCCACCGCACCCCTCCCAGCGCCGCCCGCGCGGTTTCGCATCCGCCTCCTCTCCGCCACCTCCGAACAATCGGAGGGAGAGGGAGAAAGAGAAAGAGAAAGAGAAAGAGCGAACCAAGCTCAGAGAGAGGCACAGAAGAGCCATCACCAGCCGCATGCTATCTGGTCTGAGGCACCATGGCAACTTTCAATTACCGGCTCGGGCCGACATCAATGATGTGCTTGCTGCTCTCGCTCGGGAGGCGGGTTGGGTTGTTGACGCGGATGGGACTACTTACCGACCCGCCACGCTGGGATCAACTGTGGCACTGCCACCTCCCATGTCAACTTCTAATCAATTGGTAATTTGGTTTATGATTTTATATATCCTAACTTGTTATATCATTTATGCCCTCAGGCTCAGTTATGTATGTTGATTATAGTAACGGTATATCTGTCAGAAATTCTGCATTATGAACAAGTTCTCTTAATTTGGTTGTTTTAAGCTTCATCAGACCATATGTTCTCTTATTGTCTTGAAATTGCTGTATTTATTACTAATAATTTCATGTTTAGTTAACCTAATTTTTCATCATATATTCCCCTTACCCTCTTCATGTCAATTTAAAATAAAACATATTATGTGATCTTAGCACAGGAACTGTACATTATCCCAGCCGGGATAGGATTTTAATGAACAACTTTTGTTGTATTGTTTCTCAGGTGAATTTTCCAGTGAAGCCCACTGGAAGTCCTATATCATCCAGCTCATTGAAGAGTTGTGAGCTTATCAAGGCACCTTTAGATGTTCACACACCTCTTATGCCAGTAGACGATGGCTTATCTCCAGCCTCTCTTGACTCGGTTGTAGCAGGTGGAGATGCAAAACGGATGAAATATGGAAATGCAGGTCCCACCATGGACTCACTTGATTGTGTTAGGCAGGATCAGGTAAGTGAAGGCTTACTCTACCAGTCTTGACCAAAGAGGTACAGCATCTGGTACAGAAATCCATCTATGGACCACATTTATTGTTTGTACCATCTAGCATAAGAATCCAAATAATTTACATTTATTTTTCTCATTTTTTATTTGATGCAGATATCAACACTTAATGAAGATAATTTCGCAGGAGGTCAATACATCCCCATCTTTGGAACACTTCCTGTGAGCCCATCTCAAATCTCCGATTGCTTACAATATTTTAGCTCTGTGGGAAGCAAGGATTTTTATACCAATTCTAGTAGCAGCCTGTTAACCAAACTTTTGTCTGGAAGCTTAAGCTTTTTGCCCAATGCTTATTTTCCTTTTATTATCTTTTCTTAATTTGCTTAGATGGGAATAATAGACAACTACTGCGAGTTAATAGACCCAGAAGCTGTAAAACAAGAACTGAGGCATTTAAAAGCATTGAATGTGGATGGTGTGGTTGTATACTGCTGGTGGGGCATTGTTGAAGGGTGGGCTCCACACAAGTACGACTGGTCTGGCTATAATGACCTTTTTATTATTTTGAAGGAATTCCACCTGAAATTTCAGGTTTTCTTTTTTCTTCCTTCCAAATAACAGATTTTCTGCTTTATTTAAGAGAGAAAAAACATTAGGCTAAATGCTAACTGTAGACCAGTTGATCCTGGTCATAACCTACCTTTGCAAAGTGATATTTTCTTCTCCGTATATCATTGAGTTATGGTAGCAGCACTAGTCCTGAGTGCTGTACCATTTCAAACCAGCCAGCATGGATCAGTGATGAATTTCATTCTCTATAGGTTGTACTGGCGTTTCACGAGTATGGGGGAAACCACTTAAATGGGTCAGCCGATATGCCGATATCTCTTCCAAAATGGGTCTTGGAGATAGGAAAAGAGAATCCAGATATATTCTTCACTGATCGTGAGGGAAGGAGAAACACTGAGTGCCTTTCCTGGGGTATAGATCGGGAGCGTGCATTATACGGTCGCACTGGCCTTGAGGTAATATTTTTTTCTCAATATATACAACCCTTACCTGCATTTTCAATAAAAGAAACTCAAAACATTTCACATAATTTTTTTTAAGGTCAGCGGGCAAATTGCCCACTAACAATTGTATAATAAAAGCAAACTTTACAAATTAAGGTACAAAATATATGAATTTTTTTTATCATTTTTAAGTTTTGACTGTTATGTTTAGTTATGAATACTACAGAAAGAAAACTGTTTTCAAAATCTTTTGGGATTTTTCTCTCTTTTCTTTTAATTTTTTTGTTCTTTTAGTTATTATATTAGTTTATACTATAAAATTGGACACCAAATTTACCTGAAGCAGCTTTCTGGTAATTTTTTTTCTGGTATATCTAGGCACTAAATCAAGATAGGTCTGTACCAGTACCAGGCTGCATGACAATCTTCTATTAATTTAACAAAAAGACCAAAATAGATAGACAAGTAAAAACAAAAAAAAAGGAGAAATATAAAGTTCTATTTTGCCTCCCAGGTATGTTTTGATTTCATGAGGAGTTTCCGCACGGAGTTTGATGTACTGTTCGAGGAAGGCACAATATCTGCTGTTGAAATTGGAATGGGTGCATCTGGGGAGTTGAGATATCCTTCCTTTCCCCAAAAATTGGGCTGGAGATACCCTGGTATTGGTGAATTTCAGGTATGTCATTTTTTTTCAGAAAAAATGATTTTGTTTTTTTTTAGTGGGTTGGAAATAATTTATTCTTTGGGGGGATTTCACGTATACCCTTCAAAAACTTCAAAATTACGTATTTCCCCCTCTAAACTTCAAAAACTCACAAATTTACCCATTTTATTGTCTTTTATATTAAAACTCATTCTAAATTTATAAAATACCCATTTTACCCTTTAAAAGCATAAAAAGTTCATCGGACTCAAATTTGAATATGTAGGGTTTCTCTGCCGTCCGAACTGCTTTAAGATCTGTGCACACAAGATCAACATGAATCTTAAAGCGAACGTGCACAGATATTGAAGCGATGTGCACAGATCTTAATGCGATTTGTGCAGATTGGAATTGCTTTAAGATCTGTGCACACTAGATCAACACGAATTTTGAAGCGAACACACAAATATTGAAGCAACACGCACAGATCTTAATGCGATACGCGTGAATCGGATGGTAGAGGAACCCTTCATATTCAAATTTGAGTCTGATGGGCGTTTTATGCTTTTAATAAAGGGTAAAATGGGTATTGTATAAATTTAGAATGAGTTTTAATATAAAAGGCAATAAAATGGGTAAATTTATGAGTGTTTGAAGTTTAGAGAGGGAAATACGTAATTTCAAAGTTTAGAGGGGGAAATACGTAATTTTGAAGTTTTTGAGGGGTATACATGAAATTCCCCCTTATTCTTTTTAGGTACTCTTTTGTCCAACATTCTTTTTATAATTTTTTCTTGGGTTATTTTTGTGAATTATTAATGAGATTGTTATTACTTATATTTTTTGCCAAAATTGTATGTATCCTGGCAAGTAACTTCTCTTTCAATATGTGCATCCATATCATACAAGGATTACAAACCTATGGGAATAATTGTGGTTTTTAAAGCTTCATTTGAGCTCTGATTTTGATTATACGATTAAAACATGCAAGAAAAAAGTTGGAGGCTGACCATTTTTTGTCGGTAGCTCAGGAATTTGGTTCTTACTCGTTACTAGTTAGTATTTAATAGACAGTTATCCAACCTGGTAACTCTCTCTCTTTCTCTGTCAGTGCTATGACCAATACATGCAAACAAATCTAAGACATGCTGCAAAATTGCGGGGCCATGCAATCTGGGGCAGGGGTCCTGACAACACAGGATACTACAATTCCAGGCCGCACGAGACTGGGTTCTTCTGTGACAAGGGAGACTACGACAATTACTATGGCCGTTTTTTTCTCAAGTGGTACACAGGGTACCTGATCAACCATATCGATCAAGTCCTATCTCTTACCAGACTTGCATTCGAAGGGATACAACTAGTTATGAAGGTAACCTTTTAATCTAGATTTTTAGCTTTCTGTGGTTATTTACTGATTTTATTTGGATTGCCCTACTGGCCATTTAATTTTGGTGTTGTTTCCTATCATAAGCCAGACATACAGACACTGATGTGTAAAATCATTCAATTATCTGTTATATCATAATCTAATATGGGGCAGCACTATGGAGGATGGGCTTAATATCAAAATCCCCATTGTAACACTTGTTACCTCATACCCAAAATTGTTTTTCTTATTCATATCTTTTTTAGATTCCTTTGCTATATTGGTGGTATAAATCAGCCAGCCATGCAGCTGAGCTTACGGCTGGGTTTTACAATTCAACAAATCGAGATGGGTATGCACCTGTACTAGAGGTGTTAAAGAGGCATGGTGTGACTGTGAAGCTTGTATATTGCGCGCCCAATTCCCAGGTCGACGGTGAGGCTTGTGCTGATTCTGAAGGTTTATGCTGGCAGGTAGCTTACACATTGATGCTCTCTTTCTCTCTCCTTTTGTTTTTTTTAAATTTCTCTCTCTCTCTCTCTCTCTCTGTCCCTCTATAGCACATACACACATTTAATGTGTGGGTAATGCTAGGTAATGAGCAGTGCCAGGGATCTGGGGTTAACCATTGCGGCGGAGGCTTCTCTCCCGTGCCATGACAAAGACATATATGGCAGGATTGTTGATATGTCCAAGTCAAGATATGATCCAGACCATTGGCACCTCACTTTCTTCACTTACCAGCAACCAGCCGCTATGTTTATGCAACAGAGAGATGAGTTACATCTCTCTGAGCTTGACAATTTTATCAGATGCATGCATGATAGCTCTCCACAAATTTAGTAAGTTATGCTATTGCTAGCATCCCATTTGGATATTTAGAATGAACCACATGGTTGATCACCCTTCAAAGCAAGAAATATCATGTGATATGGCAATTGTGAAGTGGGATGGTAGTTTGTATGTTTCTCTTAGTTTTGTCATTGTCTGAATTGTGCTGTTCTCATTCTCCTACTGCTGTTATATATGTTTCATAAAATGCAAGGGTCTGGTGTAAAAAGGATACTTCATTTGTCTTTGTTTGGTCAAGTTATGTGGTTTTCTGCTTTGTTCATGGTTTGCCCTTTGCCTCTTTCTTAATTTTATAGTAAGCATTTTTTGTACAATATTCCTTTCTCTTTTCCTTTTTCAGGGGAAGCTATAACTGACATTCACGCCTGAGTTATGATGGTTTAACTAATTTTTAGCTGCAGACTTGAACAATAATGGTACAATTTGTACAATGACATGTAAGATTGAATTCATCAATTAGTTCGTTTAGGTAATTAACACAGAGCTAAAGCTGGGTTTATTATTCGTTGACAATGACTAAAATTGACAATATTGACGACACTTTCTGACTCAAGGGGAATATTTAAAAAAAAAAAAGTCACCTAACTATTTTTTTAATATCCATAAGGTTTCGAACTAATTGATGAATCTTGATCTCCGGCACCGGCACCGGCACAGAGGACATTGCCTTTGTTATTGACCAAAGGCTGGTTCTCGTATTGTTGTTAGCATTATATGGTTATTTGATATTCAATCAAATACGCTTAAATATGGACCCTTATAAATGGTTAGTCATTTAAATTAGAATAAAACTGATATTCAATTTCATTATTTTTTTGGTATTATTATGTGCATAAAATGTATATTACATTCAAACAATCGGATTTCAAAATTTGAAGTTATGATTGTCAAAATTGTGAAGAATATTAAGGGATTCCACACCATTAAATATATATGTAACAAACTGTTTACTAGTCTAGGACCAAACGACTTTCCCAGTTTACCGACTGTACTACATCCTTCATCAACGAACTAATCCAATGAACTTTGAAGACTTAGATGCTATAGAAAAACGAAAAAACGAACTCACTTGACAAATCAATTCTATTACTTAACTTTCAATC
Source organism: Carex parvula (assembly GCA_025461045.1). Lineage (NCBI taxonomy): Eukaryota > Viridiplantae > Streptophyta > Magnoliopsida > Poales > Cyperaceae > Carex > Carex parvula. The sequence goes on from JAJGRW010000591.1 coordinate 91,698, forward strand.
ACATATATAATCCCTCCAGACGGCATCAGCAAGCATAGAAATCCAAACCAGGATCCTCCATTAGCCCCTCCATCTCAACAATAAACCTCTCCATTGCAAAATTAGGCAAGCACAGGGGCACCACTATCCCTTCCTCTCCTCTCTCATTTCTTCCCTTCATAAAAAAGCTTGCAGACGCAGGGACCGCAGTTGCAGGCCCACCGTACACTCCTCCACCCCACCCGAAATCCACTGCATCAAACCCGGCACGTGTCACATCTGACACAAGATATGTCCTTGTGTCAACAAAATGAGGCCTATCATGTGTTACCAAAAGATCCATTGCTGATTGTAAGAACTCGTCACTTGCCATTTCCTTGGCTTGTCTCACCAGATTGAGTGCGTAACCAAGTGCGCTCTCTTTCAACTTCGCAGTAGTTGTACGTGCGACAGGAAACACCAAAGCATTGCCATAGAATCCGTTGGGTATTTCTCGGAACCCTCTTTTGCAACGTGCATTTACCACGAAGAGTACGCGAATTTCATCGTCAGAGTTGTAGTCTAGAGCAATTGCGCGGCACCTCCATACTGCAGCGGTTATGAGTTCAAATTTGGTAGCCTTGGCACGCATGTGCAAGGGAAGCCACTTACGTAATGCTAACATTTGTTTTGGGCCGAAGAAGAAGGATTGATGGAGCATGTGGTCTGCTGGGGTTGTAAGCATTATGTCATGAGCTGTGTCATTTGGAGTATCAGGCTCGTGATACTCTAGATGCGAGAACTGTGATTTGAGGGGGGTTGAGGAGGCCGACAGGAGGTGGCGATCCCACACGGGTGTGACTGAAGGGGTGCATGTGTTGTCACGAGCTAGTTCAGCAATTGCTGTGAGGAACTGGACTACCCCTGGTGCATCAGCGATTACGTGGCATATTTGAAGTCCGAAAGCAAACCCACCGCACTTGAACCGTGTGACCTGTGCACACAAGCATATGAAATTGGTCATTTATGATTTCAAACAAGTACCTCTCTAATTTTAGCTATTTGTTGTGTTTTGGGCACATAGAAAGAAGCAGAAGGAAGAGACAAGAAAAAGGAGAAACACAATTTTCAGTTTTTCCATGACAATTATATAAAAATGTCACTCAAACACTATTGCTTACTTGAATGTACAGCAGTGGCTGATCAGTAACCTCATGCCCAAAATTTTCAGGTCCATACAAGAGCTGCTGTGCACCGGGTATTGGCAATGATGGTGCCTCCCCAAAATCTTCGACTCGGACATCTGCTTGCGCCTCAACAAACACCACACCTTGGCCATTGCATTCTACCACCAGCTTCCGCCCAACCTCCTCCCTGAGGCGGCCGGAAATCGGGTAATAGTACACCAAAGCCTTAGCCAGGGCATCTCTTATTACCCTAGCCGGGTCCTGACCCTCCTTCGACCGGTCATCTTTATACAGGTGGATACCTGTGGCGTAGAAGCGTAGACCGTCTTGGTCATCAATATCTGACAATGGTTTAAACTCGTAAGGAGTTGGTTCGGCTGGTAAGATAAGTACCGGGTTGGTTCTTTGTACGGTGAAGGTGTTTGTTACAGAGGAAGGGTAAGTTTTGTGGGATGCCATGATAATTGAGAAACTAATTAATTGTAGGTGGATTTTTTACTTGGTTAATTTGTAATTCGTACAAATGCCATGCAGATGCAGGTATTTATAGAGATGCATGTAAGGAAAGATTCCAAGTAAACTAAATACTCTGCCTTTAAAGTTTAATCTGAGAGGGTTGATTTTAGGTCGTTACTCGCTTTTCCTTGTGGCTAGTAATTATGCGGTTTCATACACCTAACTTGAATGTTTAATTTTGTGGTGCTTACGTACTGTGTCTTTGTCTATGAACCTGGTCACTTTAAATACATAAAAATGAAGGTCCACTAGACTCGTTATACAAAATTACAGGCTAATCTGCTATAGAAGAACCGAACTAGGCGTGTATCATGCAGGGGCTCTTGTTTATCCGGTTCTCGTGCTAAGTTCTCGTGTCTAGTGTAACTCCTGGGGTCATTTTTTTTTTTTATAATAGTTGGAGGTTAAGTCATTCAACTTTTTAATATTTATAAGTAATTTTGGAGGATATTGTTTTTGTCACTGATTAAAGACTGGTTTTCATTTTTAAAGATGCAATACAGGAATTTCTCATGAAACTGTAACGGATCTAAGGTTTAGTCAAAAGTTACGAAGTTACTCTTATAATTTTAATTATGTATATATAAATTTATAATTTAATTGAATTTATTTTTATTTTATTTTTTATATAGTCTAGCCTTCATCAATAAATAACAAATGTTTACTATAGTCTAGTGGTTAAATTTTTTTTTTTTTGTATTGAGAAGACTTGAATTTAAATTCTACTCATATTGTGCATTTTAATTTTCACCAATCCTAGCAATACTTCTGTCCAAGTACGCTTAACTGCGGAGTTTCCATGAGATGCAATGCTTTAGTGCTGATATTAATTAAGAGAGAATATATAATCATTAGCTGTCTGGATTTCTTTCATACCACCAAGTTATAGGTATAAATATAATCATAATGAAACATAATCTAGAAAATGCCCTCTCTACTGGACTATTCTAATTTGTATGGATCCATTATTAGTTTAGCTTCTGGAAGTATATTTGTGACAATAGGCAATAATCAGAAATTATTTTTAGGTCTAAGCTTACAAAAAAAGAATAAGGAATTAGTAAAGCAGTATGGAAATCAATTGACCTCTATTTTAAAAAAAAAAAATTATATTAATGTATAATTTTGTATATAATTTATAGTAAAATGTCATGAAATGATAAAATGACCTCATTCTTCGTAGGAAAATTTATATGATTGACCCCTCTGCCCCTGCTTACGAGGTTATGACTTTTATCAAACTAACAAATTGTATGTAAGAAGATCCATGAATTGAAAACATATTATTGTTATTTTTCATAAAACACTGATTATAATATAAATGATAGTTGTGAGCATCAAGATCAAGATATATAGGTATTGAGCTTTCTTAATTTGCTGCTGATCCATGAGTGCATTCATTATTTTATTGGTAGTTTGGCACAAAGAAAGAATATTGGTATTTGTACTGGACTAGAGACTAGAGATTAGAGACTTGAGTCAAGCGTCAATCATATAAATTTGTGCCAAACTACCAATTAATTTGTGTGATAAAGAGATGCCAAACTTGAGTCAAATTGTATTTGCCCCAACCCACCCCTATCCACACGAGGAAACTTTATTTAAGATCCTCTATCCGTGTGGGTGTGGGTGTGGCCTTCTTATTAACACATAGGAGATAGCTAGGCTAGGACCCTCTTGCAACTCTTTGTTAATTGTCAGTTAAACTTAAGCACGTTGTACGCATCTCTTTGTCACACAAGGATTAACCGGATTTCATTACCTTTTTAAAAAGCTAGCTTTTGATTTTTCAAAGATTCCAACAACTTGTAGGAACGTCATAGATGGTTGAATGATTGATCTCATGCATGCGTGTATAATTCCTACAAATTGTAATGATCTATCACTTCTTTTTTCTTAGTATTAGACGCGGTTAAAATTCTTAAATCATTCGGCAATTTGTAGGAACATACATGGTTGAGGGGTTCCTGCTTTTAGAGCCGAGTAGACCAACCTTTTTAGTTGGCCGAGTTATGTTTGTTGAATAAGGGTTAATTTTTTATATTGAAGCAATGTAAAAAAATACGGTTCATGCGGCTGCATATGCGTATGCGGTTGGCAACTACATAGAAAATCAATATGCGGTTCTGCATATTCGGCCGCATATTTTTACTGCATACTACCGTATATTACCGTATACTTGTTTGTATGATACCGCATATTACCGCATACTGCATATTACCGCATACGGCATATTACTGCATACCGCATATTACCGTATATTACTGCATACCGCATACTTGCTTATATATATATATATATATATATATATATATATATATTAATTCTCATTTTAAAATCCGCATATACGGCCGCATACCGTATATGCGATATGCAGTGGTCTTCTGCATATCGCAAAGAAACTGCATTTTAAAACATTATATTGAAGTATAATTTTTTATATAATTTAGGACAAAATAGTATGGACAGTGTAAATTGACTTTCTTTTTTAGCATAAAATTTTTATATAATTGATCTCTATTTACCCTTCAACTTCAAATTGGCTCTGCCCTTGAACTTCAAATTTGTTGTTTCGCTTTACGATCCGTGCACACAAATATTAAAAGGAGTGTGCAATCGTAAAGCATATCAAATGTATTTGAAGCCCATCAAACTCAAAATAGATCAGATGCCATCTACTCCGCTCTAGCTTACTCATGATTGATTTCATATAAAATTACTGCAACATGCGTTCTATAATTTACGATTCGTGCACACAAACATTAAAACATAACGCACAATCATAAAACAAATCGAATCGACGAAACCCATCAAACTCAAGATAGACCTGATGCCATCTACTCCATTCTGATTTCATCTAAAATTACGGCGATATGCGTTCTATAATTTCGTACAAATTCAGATGCTTTATCATTTTGTCTTTTAGTTTTAATAGCGGTTAAAATTCTAAATCATGCATTTGTATTGAATTTTTTATGTATAATTTTCTATACGAAAAGATATTTTAACTTTTTTTAAATATATTTAACTAATTGTGTTAAATATTATTCTCATTATTTGTCAATTTGTATTATTGATATCGTATAAATTTTATTGAAATTACTAGTTATTTTGCAAAATAGAAAGAAGTTTTTGCACAAACTTTCAATTCAAATCTCAGATACCTTGAAAATTTGAAATGCTATACAACGCTAGCTGCTAAGATTTGAACTTATGGAATTGTGTTCATAGTAAAATCATATATTTTCAAGTAATCACTTGAGCTGAGATCTGAGAATGATATTTAAACCATAGATAATAAAAATTTCAGAAGCTGTTAAGATTTGAGGTTATGAAATTGCTCATGATATATTATTTTTCAAATAAATAGCTTCAGCTGAGAATAATACATTTTTCAAGTAATTCACTTCCATGATACAGTGTGAAAATTTTAGAGCGCAAGCTCAAAATTTAATTTCGAATGAAATTAAAAACATAAAAATATCTGAACCTTTCCTTTTAACTAAAAGAAATATGAAAAATATTTCTTCAAGTATATACATTCAAAGCTTTTATTTTTATGATGTGAATATTTTGTTTGTCAATAAAGAGTATGATTGTGTTGTTGTTGTTTTTTTTTTTTATTCATTAGAACTACGATTATTTTAGTTTTCATTCATTTTTGCAACTTAATTCATAGAAAAAAGATAATGGAACCAAAGCATTGTCACGATTTTTTTAAGAAATAATGTAAAAAAAAAATGTGAGGGATGATATTGTATGAGAGTTAAGACCCTAAAACAATCGTAACATTGCTACATTTTTTTTTTTTTTGTGGATTTGATTGTAACAATGGATGGAAATTAAAAAAAAAAATGTAGTAATACTATAGTTTCTTAAGAGATTTATGAAGGTAGTGCATAAAAAAAAAAGATAGCACAATTATGTTTCTTTTTAATGAGTTTAAGTTATGATAATATACATATTACGGTCAATCCGTCTGTGCTATGAATCCATATTTTTATTTTATTTTTTTAAAGGTTTACAGAGAATTGCCATAAACGATTATATTATAAGAAGAAAAATATTTAAAGTTCAAACCGTTAAATATGATTTATTTCAATACAAAAATGTATTTGAAGATCAAATTTTATATTTATTAGAACCTTTGTACAGTTTTATTATTTTTAAATAGATAAAATATCTCTATTTTTTTAGATTAGTGACTTTAAATGTCTAATAATAAATTTCATTAATAAAAAACGTATTTATAATGAATCAAATGACCGTAATTCCGAGATCTACTCTTTTATTCTCATAAAATCCTCTAAACTATTCTAATTCTCTAATTTTACTTATATACACTCTTAACCACTATAATATCTTAATCTTCATCTCGCTCCACGACCGGATCCACTTCATCAACCACCGCCGCACTCCGACAATGACCAGATCTACTTACCATCGCGCTCCGATCGAGATGGGGACTCTACGCTCCAAGCTCCGACGATACCGCACTCTCGGCTCGGCTCGGCTCGGCTCTGGTCCCTCCCCTCTCGCTCCACGACTGGGTCCACTTCTTTGATCGCCGCCGTGCTCCGACGACAACCGGATCTACTCATTGTCGCGCTCTGATCGAGATGAGAGTCTACGCTCGAGCTCCGATGGTATCACACTCTCGGCTCCAGTCCCTCCCCTCTCTCTCATTCTTCTCTCCGCTTGAGAAGATAGTGCCAAAAGAGAAGGGAGGAGTTGTGTCGAAAATGAATCCTACAAAAAGTGGAAAGGATGAAGTTGGACAAAGTTAGAAGGAGGGAGCAGAGGAGGCGACTGTCAAAAAGAGTAAAGGAGTAAATCGCTACTTTCAAATGGTCTTGAAATTTTAGATCAAGTGATAAAAAGAGTAAAATGTTTTGAAAATGTAAAAATCGATCTCCAAGTAGTGGAAATCATATTTATCGGTTCCAGTTAATTGTTTGAACTTTAAAAATTAAGATATGAATTGATAGCATTAGTCAATATTACAACCTATGGTAAAGCCTCACTATTTTATTTAAAATATAAGTTCTTCAATAACTGAAAATAAATTTAAGGGTACTTTTCACTCCTCTGTCTAACAAAGCAATGATACAATTATACTTGTTATGTCAGTACAGCTTGAAATTTATTTAATTACCAACCAAGTGCTAATAAAACAAAAGCGATAATGATCAAATCATTTAAAATTGATGATTTCGTTTAAATTGCACTAAAATTTAAACAAGATCTATATGTACATATAATTACTTTGATGATCCAGATCGTTCTTTTAATTCTGATACGAATTTTAAAACGGATACCCTATATTTACAATAATACTAGATACTTTTGTCTGGCTGAAATTAAATTTAGACTGTTCTTTTTCAATTGTAACCTCGTATACCTGAGGGAATACGGATTCCCGATTTTAGGTACCTCTGTAAGGTAGAGAAAACCGCTACGTAGTATAACATTTTGTTTTTTCTGAGAATTAACTATCAAAAATGCCACCGTATCTACAGTATATATACGCCAATACCCAACTGAACTGATATAATTACTCTGGTATGGTACTGCTGCTAGCCTGCTAGTGGTGGCGAATTCACATCAGCCCCGGTACTCTGACACAGGGAGTCTTTTACAATTACTTGATCTGGAGTGTTCTTTTTAACTTGGCACAAATTTCAAAGCCCAATAATACTACCCCCTCTGTCAGCCCGAATCCTAAACTGGCTGGGAGTTATCTCAAACCGTAAAGTGAAGGGAATCTTTTACGGTACCGGGGAGGATATGGATCCTAGTGGTGGCAGCATTCTGTTTCTTGATGAATTACTCTTGCTGGTCGAGTAATACTGTTTCCGGATTGCATCCTAAGAAAATATTAATTCCACACAATGAGCTGGAATGTCAGATGCTATGCTCACTATGCTACAAAATTAAGCCAATAAGAGAGAGAGAGAGAGAGAGAGATGCCTACTTCCTGAACAAAGGGGAACACAAAATTAAAGCAACTAATTTTTAAATACAAAGACATGCTACTTTGAATACTAACAGGTTTACATTCCCTGATTGACATCTATGCCCCTGCCAAACCAATGTAAGTTCCCAACTGTTAGTTAGCGTCTTGCATATAAAATAAGAAACTGAAACATCTAACTTCACCTTCTTCTTCTTCTTCTTTTCTAGATAGAGTAGTAGAGTACTAGTGTTTTTTGTTTTACAATAGTATACCGAATATTGGACATCAAACCTGAAAAACAACAGAAGAGTGAGTATTACTCCTGGCCTGGGGAAGTCTACCATTTTTTTCACTGCCCCAAAATGGCATTATTAAACTATCCAAAAATGAAAGAAACACCTGTATATAAAGTCAGTTACTAATAAGAAAGTGTAAAATAAACTAATGATCTTCATAAGCATTTTAAAAATATGATTTTGGCTCATTTTCTATATTCAAGAGATGATAACATATTTGGCTTTTGGTTTGACTAATAAATAATAATTCACTGGTTTGGTCATATTTGACCCGTCTCAGAACACAATCCCAAAAAAAGAAAAACATAAAAAAGCCATGTGAATATGAGATACACTTTTTTTGTATAATCAATCAATGGCTGCAATTAATATGCTTACAATTACATACATGATACATGGTCCTAAATTTAGTAGGTCCAACCTTTCAGATCTAAGAGAATCTACTTGGTAGCGTACAGGCCAGGCTATATAAGGAAATCTGATACCACTAATCAAAAGTAAAACAACTCCCTGTCCAAAGTTATTCTACTACTTTTTACCTTTATTCTGATTCTGATGTGTTGTGCTATTGTCAATTGTTATTCCATGATCCATGCCGAGTTCTGACCTTTAAACGTCAGAGAAGTAGAAAATAGTAAAATCAAGCAGTAGCATTTATTATTTGGCTTAGAGGACAGAAAAGTTATGATTCGCACCAATCAAAAGATTAGGTTGTTTCCCACCAACTTTTTTTTGTACTACTTTTCTACTCACAAAACACATTCTGACATGGTTGGTTATATTTCTATTATCTTCCTTCAAAAATTGTTCTTGCTTATTTTCGATTATTACACTACTGCTTAATTTTGATTTTTTTAATAAATATTGCTTAAGAATTACAGAGTATTTTTTTTTCTTCTGAAAGCAGAAAATTCGACCTTTATCATGATAAACCTTATAGCATCCAATCAGCGGTAAGCATGTAAGGACTGAAAAAGGCTATCAAAATTGGATCCACAGAAGATCTGAAACCCTCAATAATTGCATGGGTAAAATGAAAAAGGCAATATTTATCCTTAGAACTGCACTAGAATTAAAATTAAAATTAGATAAAAAAAAAATTGAAAGGTAGCGGATGAGAGGGGTAACCGGATCGGAGTTTGACGAGGTCGATCTGAGACAAGTTGGATCGGATCGGATCTGGATTGAACCAAAATTCGCATGCCCGACTCAGATTCACTTGGCGCAAGGCGGGATCCACCTCGATCCGATAAGAGAGAAGCTCTTAGAGATTTCCGAAGCGGGTTCCCGATCTGCACCAAGCGAGTCTGAGGCGGTGGCGACCACAGTTAACGGAGAGAGGAGAGGTGAAGGCACTGAGAAAGAGTGAGGAACGAAATTAAGGATGAATGAGAGAGAGAGAGAAATGGCATTTGATTGGCTTATATTGGAGAGGTATTAGCGTCGTGTCCTGTCATTGTAAAACTGGAGACATCCATCCCGTTGGCAACCTCTCCATTTAATCTAGATTATTTTTGTTAGATTTTGCATGATTTAATAATCTTTGTTATAATAAATGACTGAACAATTTAATTGGTCCATTAAAACTAGTCTTTATATTTAATTGTTGTTGATAGTTATTGTGATTATGTTTGGTTGTGGAGTAAAGTTAATGAAGATTAAATTGTTTACTTCATTTTATTTTTCATAATTTACACTTTATTTGATATTTTAAGGCATAGTTTAAATTAATTTGTCTGAAAGAATATGATGTTAAAAAATCAAATTATGTCTAACAGTGGGTCCTACATGTTGAGTAAGTCTGAATTAAACTCATCTTCTACTTCACAATCAAACATAACCTATAGTAAGTATTCGTCTCAAACAACAAGTGTAAAATAAGTATATTTAATGAGTTTGGCTAGTATGACATTAGTGTCATTTCAACATATATAACACCAACTCTAAAATCTATCGAATCGATTTCAAGCGGTGAATCCAAACCGTTCAAACCGATCTATTTCATTAGTTGTGCGTTTACATGCAAAATTTATAATTTTTCAAATTTATATATGTTGAAAATATAAAAATTTAATGCATTCATTTTTCAACATTTTTGACCGCTTGATTTGATACTAAAATAACTAGAAAATATAAAAATTTGCATGTAAACGCATCACTAATAGAGTAAATCGGTTTGAACAGTTTGAATTAGTCATTTAAATCTATCCAATCAATTTTGTAGTTGGTGTCATATGACACCGATGTCATACTAGCCGGACTTATATTTAATATATACTTTTAAAGTACGAAATTATGTGTTTACCACTACAATTACATATTTATTCACTAAATTATAAAACTCACATATTTATTCAATACGATTTTAATGTATATAAACAAATATGAAAAACTCGTGCTAATCATGTTTAATATTTTCAAAAATTATAATTAAATACGTATATAATGAAATGGATTGATTTATTCATTCTCCAATCTCCATCTTTCTTGTCTCAAGTTCTCAAATAGTCGGAAATTTTGATTGTGTGATTTTTTTTATGTGACAATGAAGATAATATTTGATGTGCTTAACAATTATGATCTTATATGTTTGATTTGTGTGTAATGAGTAAGCACATAAGTTTTAATATAATAATTTTTTTCATTTTTATAAGGAGAAAATATGAATTATGATTTAAAAAGAATATCGATGATGGATTGAAAATTAACGTAGAATATAATTAATTAAATATGTGAGTTATTGTGATTTAGAAAGATAATAATATGTTATTGTAAATTTGAAAGAAAAAATACATAATTTTATAGTTTTTTAAGGATACACCTGAAATTCTTTTATTAGATAATCAGTCATTTATTACAATACAAAAGATCTAGCATTAAGTATTGAATCATGTAAATTAAGTATATACTTTTTATTTTGGTACATTTAAATCATGTACATTAGCTATTAAAATGTAGAAGATGCATATATCCTCCTTCATCTCTTTAATTAATTCCCAGGAAATACCATCCTGGGTATTGCCTTCCAATTGCCAGATAATACCATTCCCAGATAATACCATCCTGTGAATAGCCTTCCAATTGCAAGATCTGCAACTCCCCTTGCAAGGTCTGTAGCTGTGCTTGTGCATCGATTGATAGCTGCTGCTTTACCAGTCATCCATTCCCCATGTCTTGTATAGCATCACACAAATTAACAAATTTGCTAGCTTTCTGCATATGTGTATAGGACCTCGAATCTATTTTTCAAAATTCCAATGCCCCGTTCATGCTCCCAGAAATTGATTGTCAACCCATTACCTGGATTTCGACATACTGATATTGACCAGAATGGCGCGACTGTTTTTTTTCCATTTTGGAGAATAACTCCGCAGCGAGTCCGAATCTGCTGCGATTCCGAGATGGATTGCAGAATCCTAAAATTCAGAGATCAACGGTTCAAATTTTTTCGTGCACGGATCTCGGAAACGTTCTTGAAAAAAGTAAATTTCCATGCACGCATCTCAAGAAAGACCAACAGTTGAGATGGGATCGCAGGGTCCTGTGATTCCCCAAGAATCACAGCAAATTTATTTTCCTCCGCAGCCGGCATCAAATTGGTAGTGAGTCCCATATGCCCTAACAGTGGCTTCCACAAATTATTTTGTGGTCTTGTCCAATACCAATAGAATTTCATCAACAGTGCCGTATTGAAAGTTTTGAGATCCATAACTCTTAATCCTCCAAGTTTTTTAGGAGTGAAGATTGTCGGCCAATTTACGAGATTCATTCTTTTATTTTCCGTTGTGACCCCGTGCCATAAAAATTTCTTTCTAATTTTATCGATCTCATGTATAACCCAACTTGGCAATGAGAAGAAAGACATGAAGTAAACGGGCAAGCCGGATAAGACCGCATTTAATAGCACCAACCTTCCCGCTATGGATAGATGTTTGGCCGGCCATCTCGCCAATCATTAAACCTTTGAATCAATGGTATGTATGTTGTCTTTTTGAGTTTTTTGTTGGATAATGGCAACCCTAGGTATGTAATCGGAAATGCCCCCAATTCACATCCTAGGATATTCGCAAGTTGTGTTGCCAAATGGTCACCTTCTTGTGTCAGGATCAACTCAGACTTGTGCATATTAACCGCTAAACCTGAAATTGCTTCGAATACAATGAGTATGATCTTTAGCATTTGCATTTGTTGCTCTTCTGGTTTGACAATAAATAGTCATCATCCGCATAAAATAAAACCGGTTTCATGTTAGTGAATGAAAGCCGAATTGCTCCCATCACAGTGAGTTTATTGAACCACCTTGTGATGAAATCCATCGTCACTATAAATAAGAACGGCGATAATGGATCCCCTTGACACACTCCACGTCTCAATTCTATCTTTTTTCCCAACAGCCCATTCACTATAACCTGAGATGATCCATTTAAAACCGAGTGTTGCACTCATTGTACATAATTGATCGGAAACCCTAATTCTTTCAACACCTTCAATAGAAATTCCCATCCCAATGTATCAAATGCCTTGTGAATATCCGCCTTGAATATTGCTAGCAGTATGTTGTTCGTTGTGACATGCTTCAAGAGTTGTTGAGCATAAATGAATCCTTCAGTGATATTTCCATCGTTAATGAACCCAGTTTGTGCATAATCCACCAAATCCGGAATATTCCCTTGAACTCTATTAGCTAGCACTTTGGAGAAAATTATTTGAATGCTATGTAGCAAACTTAGCAATAGAAAATAGTTTTTAGCATAAATAAATTTGTTATATTATTGCCCATATATAAGTCTTGATATGTTAGGAACTGTTGGAGTGTTGGTGGAGAACAGGAACATTTGTAGGCATAGCCTAGAAGAAATGGAGAGATTGCAGTTTAATAATAGTCGTTGGTTTCACGTGGCACAGGCGACGTTTTGTGTTTTGTTTAGGACTAAGTCACACTGGACACGTTTCATTAGATTCCATCCATCATTTTTTATTTGGACCTAACACAACGAGGAAAAAGTATCCCCTCGGATCCCGTATCTTTCCAGGCAACCGACTCAACACAATTGAAACAAACGGTCCAGATTTATTCTCAGTCGGTGTCTATTCGAAATGGCGCCTCTGGTACCCGGGGATTCGAATTCTAACATAACTATATATGTTGTTGCCGCTTTCTACCGAATTTTTTAATTACCATTTGAAAAAATATATATATCCGGAATTAACATGTACTTAGAAAAAAAATTCGATTATACGTTTACACCTGTATGCGAATATTCTCTGAGTATTATTAAAAAATAATATATACATATATTATTTGAGTACTATTTAAGGGTGACATGTGAGGTCACTCTTGAATAGTACTTGGCCAATAGTGGGGAATTCAGATTTACCTAAACCCGTTAAAAATGGGTTGTATGGATATTAAAGTTAGAATTTTCACAAAATAATTCAAGTTAATATTAACCGTTTTAAACATTTATGCCTATCTAGAACGGTTAGTATAATTTGTCTCACAAAACTTGATAAGCAACCATACGGATGTCATCCATCTTGCATGAAACCAAATTAGAACTTTCTGACTTGTCATTTTAAATTGGTTCCATATATTTGTTTCAGTCAAGGCGGATGCTCCAGAAATCAACAAGCTTCAAATATATTTTATTTAACTACTTGATTATTACACAAATATATAGCTTCGTAAAGTCTTGTTAACTTATCAGGTTCATCAAAAGAATCTTGTAATTCAGCACTTCATGAACCTTGGTTCTTCATTATAAATCTTGAAATTAAAGTTCTGGACCTATCTTTGGTTCTTCACAATATATCTTATAATTAAAACTTTGAACCTGCAAACTCAATAAATCGTGTAAAAGGTTAAATTCAATTAGTGTCTGTTTTGCAAATCTAGTCAAATAAAATATTAGAAGATTACATACAGCCAACATAATCTTCTTATCGATTGAAGTTAATCCAACACAAAGAAACAATGACATCATGTACAATGGTTATAATTGGTTCCGTATATTATAGAGATCTCAATACGTGTTGTGTTGTGTCGTATCGTGACTTAGATTAATGTGTGTCATGATTAAATCATATTTATACGTGCCGTACGTGGTCAAATTTGAAAACTCAAAATAATAACTTACATTTTTTTTCAAATATTAAGACTGATCTTAGAAATTGAACTCAAAATAAAAAGGTTGGAAAATACTTAAAAAAAATAGAGAGGTTGAAAGTGACTACAGTCTACAGATCAATCTTTTCATTCGTTTTTTCCTGCTAACCTTCTCTAACCAAAAACATGGTCCCTAAATATTCTTTAGACACGAAGGAGAGGAGAAAAGGAATCTTGAATCTTACTAAATGAACATTGTATTGCAAAACAGTAATTTCAAAACGTTATCAATGATTGATAATTTGATAATCCATAAAAGTATATAGACTGTAATCAGCATTTAAATTCATGACATGAATAAATGGGGGAAATGTAGAAAATTTTAATTATGGCTGGGAAAATATTTAATTATAATATATTGATGGGTACATTTTCAATAAGAAAAGTTTTTAAATGGGCATATACTCAATTTTGATTTTGCTATAATTGTAAAAATATTTAATAAATAAGTTGAATTAATATCAGCAACTTGATTGTTTCAGTCATTCAGTGTAGGATATTAAACAAAGATTGTCCTAAAACACATGCTCATTAGTTTGCAAGTAACTCAATCTTTGGGTTTTGGATCGAGACCATCCGATTCGAATTCGTCGCTCGAGATTGTCTCGGGATTCAAATTCGTCGTCGGAATTTGTGCGCTCACTTCGGAGATAGATTTTCACAGATTCAAATCGGACGGTCTCAATCCAAAACTCAAAGATTGAATTACTTCGCTGGATCCGAATTCCAGAAATCTGCTGTCAGATTCTATTTGCGGAATCTACAGAGCATTCGAACCCGATGACTAAACTGAACGCGGTACACTATTTAATGCTTGCACAAACTTGGGAGGACGTAGATTGGGCTGCTGCTTCTTATTTTATTTTATTTATTAAAGGACTCTCATACACTTGAGCATTTTTTAAATGATATTTTCGAGAATGAACATGTGACCTCTCGTACCACTGCACTAAGGGAGCAGCTTGGGTCCGATGTCCATCGGACTCAAAGTGGGTTCGACGGGCTCTATGACCGTCCGATCTACTTTAAGATCCGTGCACATATAAATTAAAGAAGCCGCGAAAGTTCCAGAGTGAATCTTAAAGCAGATCAGACGGTCATAGAGCCTATCGATCCCACTTTGAGTCCGATAGACATCGGACCCAAGCTGCTCCCCTGCACTAAACCCACAAGTCTTCTTTTTCTTTATTCTCTTATTTTCTTTTCTTCTTGTTGCATTCCGAATATTGTAACCTTGTATAAGGATATTGAGTCAAATAAAAGCTATTACTTTCACTTGTAAGTTACATTATTGGTGTAACAAACAATTATTAATGAAATACAGACTAGACTCATATTTTTCCTAAAAAAATAAAAATAGAAGCTATTACAAAGAATACACACTACATTCCCATACTTGAATATTATAAAATTAAAGTATATTTATGGAAACTTAAGAGGTGCTTCATGTGAAATCGATGTGCTTGTTGCCTTGTTGGAAATATTTTTACTAGTGATTTAATGACCATTTCTATACACAGTCCTGAGTTCTTTCTAAGCCCGTCTTGCAACATATACATACCTATTTTGAGAAAGATAAAGAGAGTAGATACATTTTTATCTGATTCATCATAGTTCATAGACCTCTCAAACTCAAAAGAACAATCTAAAATCTCACAGTACTGTACCAGCAACAAACCTGCTAGTGCTAGGTACCCAAATCAAATGTTATCAATTACACTGCTTACCGGTATAAGCATCATCCCAGCACAGCACCTATGCCATTATATGGCCCAACTTTCAGAATTGGCATTTCATTCAGATCAGTTGGCATTAGGGCTGCAAACGAACTGAACTGAATCGAACTTACCTCCAGTTTGAGTTTGGTTTGAATTAATTTCGAACTAAGTTTGGTTTGAATTAATTTCGAACGAACTCAATTTCGAATTGAATTTTTTACGAAGTCAATTTCGAACTTTTACGAACTTTGTTACAACTTATGAGTTATGACTTACGGTTTTGTTAAAATTTTATTTGTGTGTAAAAAGCCTTATAAAGATTTTTAATTTTTAAGGTATTTTGATTTTCCACCACGTACGAACATGTTTTATGTTTAACCCCCAAAAGTCTAAGAAATTGAAAAGGAATTATGTTGTAAAAATCCATTTACTTATCCCATTTCCATTTCAACTGATCCTCTTCATTTTTAAGTTTAAAATTGTGTATAATACAAAATCATTATCTCTATTCCTGTAATAGAATGCCATTTAGAACCCTGGTAAACTGAATCCCCTTTCCTCTTGACATATTCTGGTTAAGCACAAAAGGATATAATGTTCATAAAGCAAACTGATTATCCATCTATCCTTCCAAAAACTAGTATTTAATCCATTTTCTTTCTACTGTTTATGTAACACTAGTTGTACCAAACTGGTCTAATTTCATTACCACTCTCCAGAAAGGAGAAAAATGTCTAAAATAATGATTTTCAATACATTCACTTCTTTTTTTCCAATTAATTTTGAATTAATCATTTCCCTCTCAAGAAACATATTGCCACATCCCTTACTATTTAATTCATATGACATCCATTTCTAACTGATATGATATTCTCTGTCAGCATCTTTCTTATTCTCTCTCTCCTCTCTGTCAGAAACAGGTGGCAGGTTTGGTCTCCTGGTATCAGGAACACATGTCTGCGGCAGTTTCACAAGAAGATTCTTTACAAAAATCAAAGTGAAAGGGATACAAATGGCAAACCAGAAATTATTCTTACATAACATTAGCTTCAATTTGGCTACGACGTTCCTGAAATTATCAACCTTTTTGTTGGGTTTCAGAACAGAGAGAAGCCAAGAGACGAAGAAAAAAAAACGAACTAAGAAGTGTTGATCTGATTGTGGTAAAATAAAAACTGAGCAGGTGCAATTATTGCATTTGCATTACACTGTTATAGAAATATTCTGTGTTATTTTTTTATAATTTGAAGGAATTTTTTTTTTTTTTTAAGTTTGGCGGTGAAATACCTCCAACAAATATATTAATAAAAAAGTTTAATAAGAAGGAACCAATTTTTGATGATGAGTGAGGCTACGGTGCTATGCATAGCACGGACTGAGCCGTACTACTGCTTAATATTTGACTTTTCAAAATTCTAACGGTCGATCCGAACTGTTCAATATAATTATAAAATAAATATGTACTTGCAAACCAAATTTTACATTTTTTCGAATTTTTTTACTATTTTGTTAGATAGGTAGAAAATCACTGTTTTTTTATGGTCCAGAATTTTCAGATCAAGTGATTTTCTACCTATCTAAAAAAATAGTAAAAAAATTCGAAAAAATGTAAATTTGGTTTGCAAGTACATATTCATTTTATAATCATGTTGAACGTTCGGATCGACCGTTAGGATTTTGAAAACTCAAATATTGAGCCGTAGCACGGACAAACCGTGCTATGCATAGTACCGTAGCCTCACTCTTTGATGATATATACTTAAGGTGCTTCGAGGGAACGTTATGCAAAGTTTATTTAATGTATGAATGACAATATATGCTGGTATAACATCGCAAAGGCATGAAAATATTTCATTTTCTCGTAAAAAATAAAAAGCATGCGAGCATCTCCATTTCACTTGCAAAAAATATTGCAATGTTGACGTGACAATTACAATTTTAATTGCATAAATAGTTTTGCAGATTTTTTTTGTATTTGAAAATTGTAGCAGGTCAAAGTAAATAGATTGAAAGCATAGTGACAAATGAATAATTCGGGTTCGGTTCGGAGAGGTTAAAAATTCGTGATTCGGGAATAATTCGGGTATAATTCGGAAATAATTCGGAATTATACATTGAGTCCAGAAATCTTAGTCCCACAATTTTTTTTTTTTCTAAATATTTGATGAGATGCTCCACATCACTATAATAAAATAGCAACCGTTGAATATATATGGATTACTCATTTTCTTAATCAATTAACAAATTGTTTTATTTGGAATTTAAACCATATGAGACTTGTGTGGACAGAAAAATTTAAGAATTTGGACTTCCTTTTATAATATATAATATGAGATTAGGCCATCAATATACAAAAGCCTTAAAAAGAAGTGTTGACTGTTGACCTCTCCCAATCAAAAACCTTGTGTCCGGTTTCTAGTTTTTAGTTTCTACTGGTTTTCCATTTTGCTGCGGTGCTGCCTGCCTAGTCCCACATGCAAGAAAACAAGCGCTGGGAGCGCTATGGCTTCTATAAAAGAAGTGAGGTGCTGAGGGTTAGGTACAGCTTGGACGGGTCAGTGAGTCATTAAAGAGACTCGTGGCCTAGCTAGCTTCTTGGGCACTGGGCACAGTGGCCAAAAAAAAATTTGTTTAAATATCATGAATAATCGTTAAAAACGCGAATAATTCGTAAAATTCGCGTTTTATTCGTAAAATTCGTGTTTTATTCGGTCAAAGATTCGGTCAATCGAATAGTTCGCTGTTCGGTGCGGAAACCTCATAAAAACGTTTTATTCGCGAATTAAACGCGAATAAAATGCGAATCTTGTTACTATGATTGAAAGGGGAAAAAAAAGGATAACACGCTTGGAAGCAGAGTATGCAACACAGAAATTTCTACGAGAAGATAGGATATTAGTTATTACACAGTTTAGGCTATTTTCACAGTGCGACGGCACTGGTGCATCCATGTATATAGCAACCAAAATCAACTCAATCAAACGGTATTTAGAATTTTAGATAGGCTACACATATTACACAAATGTAGTGTTCACAAGTACAACGAACCGAAAAACCACATGGATTAAGGGGTGAAAGATTAAAAGCTTAAGGAAGAAGGATTATACATAAAAAAAAAAGAAAAATTTATTTTATTATGTAACAAGAGACAAAGACCAATATACTCCCATCCTAGATTGTTATATGACATTATTGAAACGATAATTGATTCATTGTTTTTCATATTATATTGCATTTATAAATTAGAAGCGCAAATTTATTAAAAAAATGGAAAAATGAACTAAATGTAGTTCTTTTTTATGCTTACAAGGCCCATCCAGAATTATATTTCTTCAATTGGAAATTCTTCTGAACCAACGCTGCTATTTCTATTAATTAATACCAGTAGTCCGCACCAGGTTTGTCAGAATGTGTGTTTTCCTGATTCCCTCATCAATAGTTCATTTTCTTTTGAATTCAATAGAACTATTCAAATGCCTCTAATTTGTGTCTTCAATTTGAAAAATGCAAAAACTGAAAATTCAAACTGTTAGAGGCTCCTGCATTTTAGTCTTTGCATCTCAGATACAAAATTACAAGTAATCAGTAGTCATTCTCAAAAAAAAAAAAATACCCTGAAATTTCAATTGACACCAAAAGTTAATAGACAATTACAAGGGATTTGGAGCATTAACTGAGTTTTAGCAATAAAAAAAACAAAGAGAGAAAGAGAGAGAAAATCATTCAAAGAGAGAGAGAGAGAGAGAGAGAAACGAAGAAGAAGAGCGAAAAGAGAAAGCAGGCACACAGATTTAAAACCGAGTCCGGCTAGTATGACATCGGTGTCATATGACATCAACTACAAAATTGATTATTCAAACCAATTTACTTTATGAGTGATGTGTTTACATGCAAATTTTTTATATTTCTAGTTATTTTAGTATCAAATCAAGCGGTAAAAAATGTTGAAAAATGAATGCATTAAAATTAACTTAAAATTCACACATTTGACTGCTTGACTTGATACTAAATAAATTCAAAAATTTATAAATTTTGCATGTAAACATACAACTAATGAAATAGATCGGTTTGAACAGTTTGGATTCACTATTTAAAGTCGATTTGATAGATTTTAAAGTTGGTGTTATATAGACTGAAATGACACTAATGTCATACTAGCCAGACTCTTTAAAACCAAGTGGTATAGACGTAATACGTATAGTAAACAATACGTTTCTCCACGTGTCACATAATACATCTCTTAAATACATATCTAATCATTTAATTTGGAAGTACAATTCTCCATGTTCACCAATTAATTACAAAGTTCAACTAAAACATGTCGGACTCAATTGCGGTAAGTGACCCTTATCATCTCCGCTCTCATGTCTATTTGTAGCAAAAAATCATTTTTTTTATTTTCATCTCATGAAGAAAATACTTTTTTAATTTATTTACTTGAAGTGGGCCGCTTAGAGTGGAAAAACGTGCCGTGCTGTGATGTGACTAACACGCCGTGACTTTGGTCTCGTGTTGTGCCGTGCCGTGACCAAGTTAATTTTTCACGTACCGTGACCAAAATGTCAAGGGGTGGTCACGGCACGCGAATGGTCAAGCCACGTGAGTCACGCCGTGCCTAAACATGCCGTGACCATACGTGACTCGCGTGCCTATATAATCATAATTTATGTTAGTTTATTCAAGATTCACCATTAAATCAATACTTAACGGTCCTAATTACACGTGACTCGCGTGACTACGTGATGTGCCGTGCCGTAACTAAATCTTTCACGTGTCGTGCCGTGCCAAAGTTTCAAAAGATGAGCACGGCACGTAAATGGTCACGACGAGAGACACGCGAATCACGGCACGTAACTGACACGCGTGCCGTGCCGTTCCGTGACGGAGCCGGCTCCGCCGTGCCATTTTTCCCACTCTAAGGCCGCTCCATGTGAAATAATTGCTGCTTCGAGTCTTCTAGTTGACTGCACATATCAAGCTGAAATAAAAGATGCCACAAATGTTCATCAGCTCTGGTTTTAATTTGGTTGATAAGTTTATTCAGACAGTTTGGTTGTATTTTGGAAAACCGAATACAATTGTAGTTTGTCTATTTTATTTTAATTTTAACTGAACCAAACAGATGAACACCCCTAACAGATCTTGTCATCTTGGTTACAATCAAAATAAATTTTTAAAAGAATTTAAATCAAATTAAAAACTATTGATCGTGGAAAGGAAATTAATTCCAAATTAAACAAACATAAACGGCTTATTAAACTAAATAAATATGTTATAGAACATATTTATAAGGCTGTTAATTTCAAACCGATGAAATTTAAAAATTCAACACTAAATTTAATTTTATACAAATTAAGTATTGTTTAATTATACATTAAGAACCGTTAATTTCAAACCGTTGAAATTTTAAGTCATTGATGCTTGACGAAATATAAACAAATTTTGATTATATTTTATAGACATGCATATATGAATTTTAAAATGAGGAGGGATCGGATGACACCTCTTTTTGGTGACATCCGAAGTTACCACATTCATTTTTTTCATTTTCAAAGTCCAAATCGTCGATCCAAACCGTTCAACATGATCTCCACAATAAAATGTACTTGCAGATCAAATTTTACATTTTTTTGAATTTTTTTACTATTTATTAAGTATTTTACAAAAAAACAGCCATACTTAGACCATTGAATTTTGTACCCATCTTAATAAATAGTAAAAAAATTCAAAAAAATATAAAATTTGATCTGCAAGTACATTTTATTTAGATAATCATGTTGAACGGTTTGGATCAACGATTTAGACTTTGAAAATGAAAAAAATGAATGTGGTAACTCGGATGTCACCAAAAAGAGGTGTCATCCGATCCCTCCTCTTTTAAAATTTACTTTTTATAATTGGGGATTAGTGCTGATCAAATATTATGTAGGTGGACACGTCATGAACTTATTACATTTCAAGTGGGACTGTGGGAAGCGCTAATTTATTTTAATTAAAAGTAGGCTTATTCCAATATTCTTGGAATTATCTTTGCATCTCATGTTTAGGTAATGATAGCAAGCTAACCTAGGACCTCTCCGTAGGATTTTTTTTAAAAACAGTAAATAAAATAATCAAAGTTAAAGAAACGACATGATTGCTTCGTTTGTTATAAAAACAGCAAAAACCGAATCCGGGATTCGGTTAAGTTATTTTTTTGCTTCACCAAATACGCTATTCGGTTAAGAAGTTGGTTTCAACATGAGATACAGTGGGTTGCCACAGAAGATCACCATTTTTTTGCTTTTTTGGCTTAACCGAATCTCGGATTCGGTGAAGGTATTTTTTTGCTTTAACTGAATCCCCGATTCGGTGAAGCTGATTTTTTTTAAAATCTCTCACTGCTTGACCGAATTGCCAATTCAATTCGGTTAAGATAGATTTTTTTTTATTTTTTATTGTAAACCGAATACGGTTAACATTATTTTTTAATTTTTTATTTTAAACCGAATATGGTATTCGGTTTGGATTATTTTTTTATTTTATATTGTTAACTGAATAGAGTATTCGGTTATGAGTTTTTGTTTTTTTCTTATTTTATATTGTTAGCCGCAATTTCTTTTATTATTTTATTAAATGGTAATTTTTCACCGATAACCCTAAAGTTATTTTTATTATAAAGAATTATATTATAAAAACTTATCAATAATATAAAATTTCATTTATTATTTTATTAAATGGTAATTTTTCACCGATAACCCTAGAAGTTTATTCACCGATAACCCTAAAGTTATTTTTATTACAAAGAATTATATTATAAAAACTTATCAATAATATAAAATTTAATTTATTATTTTATTAAATGGTAATTTTTCACCGATAACCCTAGAAATTTATTCACCGATAACCCTAAAGTTATTTTGATTACAAAGAATTATATTATAAAAACTTATCAATAATATAAACTTTCATTTATTATTTTCTTAAATGGTAATTTTTCACCGATAACCCTAGAAGTTTATTCACCGATAACCCTAAAGTTATTTTTATTACAAAGAATTATATTATAAAAACTTATCAATAATATAAAAACTTTAGGGTTATCGGTGAATAAACTTCTAGGGTTATCGGTGAAAAATTACCATTTAATAAAATAATAAATGAAATTTTATATTATTGATAAGTTTTTATAATATATTCTTTGTAATAAAAATAACTTTAGGGTTATCGGTGAAAAATTACCATTTAATAAAATAATAAATGAAATTTTATATTATTGATAAGTTTTTATAATATAATTCTTTGTAATAAAAATAACTTTAGAGTTATCGGTGAAAAATTACCATTTAATAAAATATTTATATTAAAATATTTTTTTTTAAAAAATAAAAATCACGGGTTAACCGAATCCCCTATTCGGTTAATACCGTATTTTTTTTTATTTGAATGCATTAACCGAATAAGGTATTCGGTTAATACCGTATAATAAAAAATAAAAAAATTATTTAACCGAATCCCCTATTCGGTGTGGAATAAAAAATAAAAAAAATAATGTAAACCGAATTCGCTATTCGGTTTACAATAAAAAAATAAAAAAAAAAATCTTAACCGAATTGGGAATTCGGTTAATGGTGGGTGTTACACGGAGTTTACATAGTTTTCGGGATCTGATTTGTGAAAATATGCTTTAACCGAATAGCGGATTCGGAGTTTACATAGTTTTCGGGATCTGATTTGTGAAAATATGCTTTAACCGAACAGCGGATTCGGTGAAGCGAAAAAATATAGCTTAACCGAATCCCGGATTCGGTTTTGCTGTTTTTATAACAAACGAAGCAATCATGTCGTTTCTTTAACTTTGATTATTTTATTTACTGTTTTTAAAAAAAATCCCCGAAGATATATAACCCTTGATGCCATCTCAAAATTATTTTAAAAAGGACATTTCTTTTTATATTTTTCACACTTATCTAATCTAACAACAGTGAACTTGGTCGCTCTAGCTCTATAAAAGGGACCCAAATTTAAATGAAAGTCATCCAACACAACAATTAATTCGCTCTCTACGAAAATCATAAAAAAGCATATGGCTAATTAATTGTTTCTCCACCAAGATCAAGATCAATGCTGAAGCTCTTATTATAATTGGCATTCTTTGCATGCTCCCTATAGTGCGAGAAAGTCAGAAGAAGCATTGCATCCACCGGCACCGCTGATGGGTCCTGGACAGGTCCAGTTGTCTTCGTCCATGAAGAGTCCTGGAGGCGTCCGGGAAGAGTTTCTAGAAGGGAAATACCATCACACCTCACCTGCAAATTAAATGCATACTTCAATTGTGTTGTATATATATATGTATGTAACTATGTAAGCAATTGTTAATTAATTAAGATTGAGTGAATTCCAGGTGTATATTTGCATTCTTGTTACGTTCCTGTGATTTGAAATGCTGTCAAGGGTTATATTTATATACCAACCCCAGATTCAATTCTAAAATTCAACATGAGTTTTGACCGCCATGGTGTGAAGTGAACAACGATGTCGATGTTGGATCCATCAAAGTAAAAGGCTCAAAATGGGCCGGCTGTTGGATCGCAAAAGAGCAACAAATTTACATGTCCACACAATAATGATCCAGATTTACATATGAGCCCCACTTGTCATGATGACAAATATCCTCCACCTCGAGTTCAAAAGGTGCAACACGAGACGACTACGAGCAAAATTTCATTTGAATAGAAGTTTGTACGAGTTTGATTATCTTACTAATTTTATATTCAGTTTGCTATTTTTGCTATTTTCCACAAAGCCGCTTATAATTTGTCCATTCACAATCAAATGTAGAGTTCCAGTTTGGTCTAATCGTTCAATTCCGATATATATTATGCAAGATATGTTGAAATAAAATTCTCCCGTTTGTTTGTAGAAACCACATTCTAACAACCTGATATCAGATATCGGAATTTAATTAATACCCAGAAATCTTGATAACACTGTCACTAAGATTGGAAATATGCAATAGGTGCGAAATTGATTGAATTGACCTAAGACAAAGACAATGCCGATGAACTCATTTGTGAGTTATCACAAAATCAAGATTAAGGTGCTTACTCGATTCTCCGTGATTTTACTCTGATCTCCTATCAAGATTTTTCTTCCTCCTCGTATATCATCTCTATAAACCGAAAGATGATTAAAATAGTGTTGAAAGAGTGGAAAGCACAAACAATATTTGGTGAAAGAAGACATGAGAGATCAGGAAGTGAGGAGGTTTTAAGGCAGGAGAAGGCAAAGAGTTTTTGGCGCTAGAGAAAAGCGGGAATGCAGAAAGAGAGAGGGAAAGGAAAGTAATTAGGTAATTAATTATATTTTATATGATATTAGATATAATTAATATCAGTTTTTGAGTAAATTATAGAATTTGGGGAGAAAATACGTAATTTCTTAGTATTTGAGGGGTATATATGATATTCCTCCTAAATAAAAAGATATATTAACTGTAGTTTTTTTTTTTTTGAATAAAGTGGGGAGTGCCTACCTGTTTCTTTACGAAACAACATAGTTCTTACATCACAAAAGTACTTGAAATACTAAAACATAAGAATCACCCTAAAGGGAAAGCCTTTAGGAGATATCTAAACAGATATAGCAAAGTTCGCAAGGATATAACAAATATTACAACCCACAAAATAAGACCAGTATGGTCAGAAGTAGCTAAACAAGTATCTAAACAAACAAATCAGATAGCAGCAACTGAACTATCAAAGGAAGATGTAGCCTCAGTAGGGTCTGAAAAAGAGACTGTAACTACAACACCAGTATCACCTAGAAGTAAAGCATCTATAGCATCATATTATGCTCTGTCTCGAAAGTAGTCAGACAAATCAGACCCTTCTAACCCAAGAATTGGGTCTTCCTCCGAATTCCATGGGCTGCTTATCCTTTCCTGGGTATCTGAATCCTGAATCCGAAAGGATTATCATATTGGCTGTCTTATTCAAAACAATAACATCCATAGGTAGAATCAAGGTTAATTTAAAGAAAGAATCATCTAATTTAGATTTACACCAAAATGTGGTAAGAGCAATAATTTGTAAAGCTAAAGAACTACTAGAAGGAACTGGAGTATGATCAAAACAGACTCTATTTCTAGCTAGCCAGATAATCCACATGGTTGTTGCCCTAAACAACTCAATTAATAATCTATCTTTAAATGGAATTCAAGCATCCAATAACCATAAATCAGAAACAGATGAACAATTATAAGTAAACCCATTATGTTGTGCGATCCACGACCAAATGGACTTAGCTATAGGACAGGTAACAAAAAGATGATCAGTTGTTTCCAATTCAAAACAAAAAGGACAAGAAGGATCTCCTTGCCAGCCTCTATTCATTAAATTTTCCTTAACTAAAACTCTATCCTGCATAACTAACCATGTAAAAACCTTTTTCTTAAGGGGGGTATTAGCTTTCCAAATATAAGCAAAAGTAGTATTGGGAATGCCCCCAAACTCTAACTACTGGTACAAAGAATTAACGGTGAATCGACCAGCAGGGCCCCATCTCCAAGTAATTAAATCAGATCTAGAAATATCAGTAAAGACCCTATCATAAGTAACTAAAGAAACTAATTGAAGCCATTCAACACGGAGCTCACCTGTCAACTGTCTAGAAAAAGTAATTGATAAACTAAAATTGGAAAAAGCATCTGCTACATTAATATTTGGTTTTGTAACCACCCTAAACAATTGAGGAAAAGAGCAATATAAAGAACAATCACCAAACCATCTATCTAACTAGAAAGAGGTATTGTTACCATTAACAACACATCGATTAATGCCTAACTCAAATATGTCTCTATAATAAAGAATGTCTGACCAAAAAGCAGAAAATCTATATGAATCCAAACCAGATGAACCATATTTATCAGTTAAAATAGCCTTCCATTTACCTGATATGGTTGGGTCTTTGAACCTAAAGCACCATTTGGCAATGAGGGCAATATTCATTGAATTCAAATTGAGTACACCTAATCCACCTTGGGACTTACGAGAACAAACAATAGACAAAGAAATTAAATTATACTTCTTTCTATCAAAAGTATTCCCTGCCTATAAAAATCATCTGCGTATTTTATCAATTTGTTTTCTGATACTACTAGGCAATCTATAGATAGATAACCAATATAAAAGTAAAGTTGTAAGAACAAAACTGAGCAAAGTAACTCGACCCCCTAAAGATAATAAAGAGCTTTTCCAAGTTTGTAATCGCTTCTCAAACTTGTCCAATAAAGGAGTCCATTCTGAGAGACTTAGTTTGTTCCAATGTAAAGGAACACCCAAATAGGTAATAGGGAGGGAGGTCAGCTGACAACCCATCTGGCTTGCTAGGGAGGTAGCCAATTGGTCAGGTATATTTAAAGGTACCATGACACTCTTATTAAAATTAATTTTCAAATCTGAGAATGATTCAAACCCTAATAAGAGCATTTTAAGGCGTTCCAACATCAATGAATTTGCTTCTAAAAAAATAAGAGTGTCATCTGCAAAATACAGATTAAGAACTTTATTTGTATTTAAGAAATTACCTAAATCAGAAATTAAACCTGCTTGGTGAGCTTTACTAAGTACTTATTTAAGGCATCAACCACTAAATCAAATGATAAAGGGACAAAGGGTCACTCTGTCTAAGTCCTTGTTTACAAGCAAATTAAGGTCCTAGTTCACCATTAAAAGAAACACATGATCTACCACATTTCAAAATATCACCTATCCAAGAGACAAAGAGAGAACCAAAACCCCTAGATGAGGACTTCCAAAAAAAAAAATCCCCAATTAATCTTATCAAAGGCTTTCTCAAAATCTAATTTAAACAAAATACCGTGTTGTTTAGTTATTTTAACTTGGTGAAGGACTTCATAGGCACAAATAATATTATCCCCTATTAATCTATCCTTAATAAAAACTGCATGTGAATCATCAATAAGTGGATCCAATACTTGAAAAAGTCTATTGGTAAGAAGCTTGGTTATTAACTTAAAGCTACAATTAACTCTGGTAGTTACTTTATTCATTGAATATGTGATTCTTAATGACTTGAGGGGTGTATATGAAAGAAGATGAGAAAATTAAAATAACTTTACCCAGACCTCTCGCCTTCTATCCGCTTGTACTCTTCTCGGGTCGCACTAACCAATAACCATGCTCTCCCTCCTTCCCGCCATTAATCCACACAAGAGGTTCATTTCCTTTTCTATTACTTCTCCCTCCTCTGCTCCTCCGGCCCCACGCCCCGCCGTTATCCTCCCTGTAATGTTCTCTCCTCTCTCTCTCTCTCTCACTCTCTAACGCTCACACATACACAGTGATATTTGCTTCATATATTTTGTCATCAAATTAAACAGGGACTGGGAAACAATACGGGAGACTATGAGGGGCTTGTAACCACACTAAAAGAAAGGTATGATGTGCCGTGTGTGGTTGCACAGGTGTCGCGAATTGATTGGTTGCGCAATGCTGCTGGTCTATTTGACCCTAACTACTGGAAGGGTACACTCCAACCTTCCCCCATCCTTCACTGGTACTCTCCAATTTTTACTCTCTCCTCTTTTTCTAAGTTGTACATAACTATTTCTATTTGCATCAACCTTATAGCTTTATAAGCTGTCTTCTTCACTATTTAGTTTTCATTCAATGATATCTGTTTCTTTTCTTGCACGAATTATAATAAGATTACACCCATTTAAGTCTTTCATTATCATTAGGTACTTGAAAAGAGTTGAAAAGGCCATCTCTGATGCCAAGCTTCTTTGTACTCAAGGTCAGCTTCTCATTTGTGCCTATATATTTATTTATTTTCTTGTCAATTTTAATCATTGTTTAAGTAGGTAATGTAGGTTAAATGAACCTAATTCTTATTAAATTGTCCAATGAAATCTTATATGCACTGTTAAGAATTAGAAAATATACTTCTTTAGCTTGACAAAAATTCAAGCTTAGTTGGAGCTTAATTGTACTACTGAGGGTTTAATTTTATGAGTAAATTAAGTTAAATGAGACTCAGCTGTATTGGTCATGTCTGGTACCAGCATCTGGCCAAACTCCAGAAGAATTTTTTCGTAGAGCGAGTTTGACATCCTGGAATATAAGAAAAGCAGCTTTCAGCAAAAGCTGAGTTCAAATTAATGTTGAAAATAAGTTGTTTCTGTTCACCAAGATTTTTTAATGACATCTGTCCACCAAAATAAATAAAAAATAAAATTTTCCTCGAAATATATGTATTGCACAACATGGATCCAGCTTCTACTGAGTAACAAATATTAAGTTCTAGTAGTTTTGGTAGTATACATTGTTAACTTTGGGAATGTAGGAAAAAACTTCTTTCCTTTCTGACATGCACAGCCGGACCAGATGCCAGTTCAGTTTGATCCCCACATTATTCTAAAACCAAACCAATAATTTTCTATTTTTGATACTGAAATTTCTGCTTTTTTTTTTCTCACATTTAACGAATCAGCTTCTTGTCTA
Source organism: Carex parvula (assembly GCA_025461045.1). Lineage (NCBI taxonomy): Eukaryota > Viridiplantae > Streptophyta > Magnoliopsida > Poales > Cyperaceae > Carex > Carex parvula. The sequence goes on from JAJGRW010000591.1 coordinate 121,000, forward strand.
ACTAGCTATCTATTTCTTGTTATTTATAAACACAAAACTCTTCTTACTACAAAAGAAAATGTATTTGTAACTAAAACTAAATATTTAAATGGTCGCTTACCTTACATGTATTGCAACTTCTAACCAAAAAAAAAAATCTCAAAAACTTTCCTTAATTGACACCACAAGCCAAAAATCTTTGCTCCACCAATGCTCTAGATTGAAACTGAAATATCTCTTTCCTGACCACTCAATTATTTATTCTGTTACTGCAGAAGATAAGGGTATATCATTGATAGGTCACTCAGCCGGGGGGTGGCTGGCACGAGTTTATATGGAGAAGTTTGGTTTCTCTGACATCTCCTTGCTACTCACACTTGGCTCACCACACTTGTATGATTCCATAACCACATGTCATATTTAAATTTGCTATTCAGCCTCATTTAACTCACATATATTCCCCTTTCAGGCCACCACCAAAGGGCGTGCAAGGAGTAATAGACCAGACAAGAGGCCTGTTGGATTATGTTGCGATGAATTGTGCACCAGCGGTTTATACGCCAGAACTAAGATATATATGCATTGCTGGAAGGTATCTTTCTGGTTTTCTAGAGGAATTATTCAATTGTTTTGAGCATTGGAACTCATCAGAAATTGCTATAATTTAAGCTAGATGTGTATGGAATAATTTTGTTTTCTTAGTTCTTGAATTTCCTTTTTAATGAAACCAACTTCTTTTTTCAGATATATCCAGGGAGCACGTATAACTGGAGGGGCCAGTTCTCCTCCTGATGAGAATACTTTAGGTGATACAAATTCAGATGGGGAAGAATCCCTTCCAAACAATGGAAACAGTAAATATGTACCAGCAGGGCCCACCTTGCGGGCTCGTTTTGTTGGTCAAGGGTATAAACAGGTATATGAAAAAAAATCCTGTTCGGACCAATTTTTGCCTTGTTGAGCTTGATTGTCGCAGTTTGACTTGGTGTATACCAGTACCAAATTGATATCTGTACCTAAGCGGTATCCATTCCGGGTTGCCATTTACCTGAGTATGTTGATATTTAGTGGTTTAGGTACAATGTTGCACTATACACCTTGCGAGTTGATATTTATAGACCAAAAGACACGACTCTACCAAAGTTTTCCTTTTACTTAAATGAATTAAATTAACACAAAAACCCGAACTACAAAAATGGACGAAACATTTGGCGGACCTTATTTATTTCTATTTCCACTTCTATTTTATTTTGTAGGTCTGCGGAAAAGCAGATGTGTGGGGAGATGGTGTTGTACCAGAGATGGCAGCGCATCTAGAAGGTGCACTTAACATAAGCTTGGAGGGTGTGTACCACTCTCCAGTCGGATCTGATAGCGATACCAGGCCTTGGTATGGCTCTCCTTCTGTTGTTGATAAATGGGCACACCACCTTCTTAATTAGCACACACTACACGAAAAGCACTTAGGATAGTAAAAATATTCTTTTGTAAATGGCAAATATTTCAGAATATAGCCTTTGAAATTCAACCAATTCTTCATTTCAAAGAAGCAAGATCTCAAAAGTAGGTGTCATTAAATACCACCACCTCTCTTTTGCAGTAATACTTCAAAATTCGGAATCAAACTATATATCTTGCTCTTTAATTATTTTTCACAAGAGATCGATCCATGTAAAGTTTTATAATTTTTTTGAATTCATTCTGTACAAGGTCAAAGAGTCAATACAATTAACAAATCTGGTTAATTGTGAGATATGAATTTTATTCTGTTTATTTTTTGAACATCTTGATCTAGTATTGAAATGAAGTGAAAATTATAAATTTTTATATTTGGTTTCCAAAGTTTTGAAATGCAAGTTTAAAAGAAAGATTTGTGAGAATTTATGTTACCAAAAAATATCAGTACGTTCCTTTTTTGAAATAGTTTTTGCATGTACCATTTTTTTTATAAAAGTATGCTAATATTTGGAGTTCCTGATGTATATTTTTCCTCCGTTGTTGACATCAAGCTTAACATTATAACTTCCGTTCAGTTACTTTTCAACCCATTCAAACTGGTAAAATTTTAAGTCAAATAAATCATTTTTTTTTCAAATTCGTTTTGTACTTTTGTGCAACTATATCTTGCTTATGAAATTAGAATAAAATCTTGTTCACTGTCTCAATCCTTCACAAACTGGTGGAAGAAAACTACTCAATTCAATCAATTATTCTTTTCCCTGTATATTGACTCTCTCAAAAACCATTTGTTACATATCAATATAGAATGATGTATTACATTATTATAATATCAATTAGCTTAAATATCTTAAATTGCAACTTATTGTGTTATATTAAGAATTTTGAATTTAACATTGTTTAATTAAAATTTCTAAAATATAAATGATATTATTTCAAATGATCCTAAAGTACAAAGTATGAAATAAAGTGCATTATTTGATTGGATTTTTTTCTTGGAATTTTTTTTTCTTTGAGTAGAGGTTAGAGGTCAAGCCACTCAACTATTTTATATCAAAATGAAATTCTTCCATCCGGATTTCAAACTTGTGACCTCTGACATTGCATTTGCCACTAGACCAAACTATAAAATAGGAGGACGCTAAATTATAAAATACATAATATGTGAAAATGCAAAATAATGTAATCATGGAAAATTGAACTCAAGACCTCACAAACACCCAAGTAAAACTCTAACCGCTAGGCTACAATAACGCATTTATTATTTTATGAGCGATATAAAACTTAAAAAAAAAAAATTTGATATACATGATTAAAAAATTTAAAATTATAGAGGTGGCTTAGCACCCACTGACATACACATAGATCCGCTCATGTATCCCGTGTAACTCTACAACCACTGAATATGTGTTTTTGGTTATTATGGGTTAAGGATTGAGGGTTTTGTGGTGTCCTTTATGTTAATTGGAATTTGTTCGTAATTTGGCATTTCAGTGCTTCAAACATAGCACATGTAGGCTATGTAGCTTAATTATTAAGATTAATTGAAAGATAACATGCGGCTTGCTGCAGTCAGTCAATTCGTGGTTCACAAGACATTAGAACGATGTACAATTTTTTTTCTTTTTCTAAACAAATATTCTACCGTGTGATTCTAAGTTTACTGCCAAAAATAAAGATAATATTTTTTTTCCAAGAAAAGTACCTCTCACCATTTCTGGTAGATGAGACGAAGAGAAACTTGCAACGCGTGCAAGACAGTCTTACCGCAAGGTCGAGTAACTTGCACTCTGCCTATAAAATAATAAAATGGTCATGCACTAAGGACATTAGCTGTGGGGTCATTTATCCTCGTAGGATACAAAACGCTGCAAGAAAAGCAAATGCCAAATGTCATTTATCCTCACCCACTTGCCTTTTGGCTCACCTAAGCACACGAAAGTCAAAATCTTTCAGAAAGTTGATTCATTCTTTAAGAGTGCATAACCCATGGATAAGTTTACACTAACCCATCAATTTTGGATCCAATTAGAGATTTTTCTTAGAAGAAATCGAGAAGAGATTGAAATGTAATAATATAGATTCATAGATTCTCTATTAATTCTATTACTATGAGATAGAAAAAGAAAATCTCTCTTTGAGAGGAAGGGATGAAAATGATTTTTTTTTTATATTTCAACAAATTTTTCAGAAATATCTGCGTACTCGTTTTCTTAGTCTCGTCTATAAACAGAGAAGTGGAAATAGGTTGGAGAGTACTGTAAAATGAGTGAATCAAGGATACACACTTCCTTTTTTACTTGTCAACTTCGACAACAAACAGATGTTAATGGATTTGGTGTCGTCCCGGAGATATCTAAAAGGTACCAAGTTTTTGTGTACCACCCTCCCATTATGCGCGCCACTAGGTATTGATTGGGTTTCATTTACATTTCATCTTTATTTGCCCCTTCTCGGAGCACAACACTTTTAACACCAATTGTAAAATTTCACATAACACGTTGAAATTTTAGCCCAACCATAGCTGTCACAGAGTGCAACATCACAAGTCGTTCCAGCTCAACTATTTTGTTTTAGTTTTACAACTACAAGACATGCAAATGTGAACAAACAAGATCTGATGATATGAATAGCAACAAAACAGCGATGTATAACACTCATATATCATTACCGTACCAGTTCAATTCCCTACATGCATCAACTCCAACTCTGGGATACCGGTACATCATCTGAAAACTGTGCCTCACAGTCACACATCTAAGATGAACTTAACCTGTGCCAAACAATTAACCACCTTACTTTGGCCCCTACAATTTGCAAGTTCACACTAGTCTAAGCCAAACTTAAAATTGTGCCTAAAACAGTCATCATGAATTCAATCAATCTTTGAAACTGGTATGCATCCAGCTCGAACAAACACCATGAATTAATGGAAGCAAAACACAAACACACAATAGACAAATCCTGGTAACAACATTCACCCAATCATTTGTCAAGTTCAATTACATCCATCAAGTGACAACAGACCAACACTAAACACTTTCTAAGTGAACCACCCTAAAAACAAAATAAAAGGTAGAAGGGACAAGATACACTGAAACATAAAACCTCAGACTGATAAGAGGTGAGGCTATGCACAAAGGAGACATCTGCGTTCCTTGAGAGAGACATGCTACTTCTAACTGAACATAGTAACATGACATTTTGTTTGTCAACCTAGGAGGATTTGATGAAGTGAGGAGAAAGCAGCTTGCTAATCTCCATCATCCCAATTTTATCCTTGTTGCCAAAAATGGACTTCAGCTTGTCATCCAATATTATCTCCCTCCTATTCGCCGGGTTCTGTAATATAAATGAAATTCAAATATCCATTAAAAATTTAGAAATCAAATAACTTTCAGCATATTTGTACAACATGACATATACACCCTATAAAAGGATGAAGCGCATCACATTTATCTCTTAAATGGATAAAGGTTATGTCATGAAGTCATAAACAATCCTTCACAATTACCTTAACATATTACCTAACTGCCCATATGACATTTTTCAATGCTTTAGATGGGCATATGAAATAAATCAGATTTTGCTGGCTTTTTCATGCTATTTTGATATTTCTTGAGAACTACCAATTTGAAATTACCTATAAATAGAAGGAAAAAAATTACACTGAAATAGGACATATGACAAACCTCCACATATTGTACAGTCTAAATACTCGTTAGCAACTGAGGTGAGGTATGCTGATTTTTTATACAGGTATACATACAGCAAAGACAGAAAAGCCACATGAAATCAAACAGTAATATCCTACAATACATTAAGGATACCGTTTCAAACAACAAAAATTAACTATATATCCCACGAAAGTTTTCCAATTTAAGTATTTTCTTTATACAGTAAGAAGGCAAAAATTGTTGGGTGCTTCAAAGTACTTTATACAGTAAGAAGGAAAAAAGTGGTCCCCTAAAAATACCCAAGAAACGGGACAAGAAAAAAGAAAGCACGAATGAACAATAGTGAAATATATATATACCTACTAAATTAGCACAGACTTAATAAAAAAAATCAAGAATGAAATTTATCGAATGAAAAAGCTAACTAAAGTTAACGCAAAATAACCGATCAAATAGATATTAACGGAGTATACATAAACGTAAACGTACCCACGCTATTGAACTGCAAAAGATGTATTCCAAAGAAAATTAATAGTAAGAGAAAATATCCATACCTGAAGAGAGTGTAACTTGATATGATCCCAGATCTTCTTCACGGCCTGAGCGCGAGAGATCTCTGCCACGCCAACAAATTTGCGAAAGGCAGGAGACACCGGCACCATTTTCGTGATACCGCTTCCCTTGGTTGGCTCCGCCGACGCGGCTGCCGACGAGGCAGGAGCAGCCCTGACCTTGGAGGAGGCCGCCGCCAGGAGGGATTTGGAGAAGCTCAAAACCTTAGACATGGCCGGAGGATTTTAGGGTTAGGGTTTTGAGGATTTGGTTTTATTTTTCGAGGGGAGAGAGCAGGGTTTAGACTTAGTGTCGAGTGGAAAATATATCTTGATTTCTTGGTTTTCTTTTTTCAGTTATAATCAGTCTAGTCTTCTGTCCTTGTTATATTATATTGCCAGTGGCGGAAAATGTGGGGTTTCTTTCCTTCACTGCGAGAACGGAGTAGGTCCCATCGGACCTACTTTGGCGTTCAATGAATTCTAGTACCGTCCGATTCACATTAAAATCTGTAAGCACGAAAATTGAAACAGATACATACGTGCTTTAAAGCAGAGAGCACGTATATTAATGCAGATTAGACGGTGATTAAGTCCATCGAACCAAAGTAGATCCTATAGGCATCGGATCTACTCCGAATTCTTTGGCTGCTCCTGGATCACTTGCCTCTTCTTGAAAAGGACCACGGAGAGTTTGTGTCAAAGTCCTTGCATTTTCTTAATATTATGTGATATGATGAAGTAATTTAGACCGTTTCTGTTGTTATCATTCGGCAATATTATTACATATTTTAATATGACCTTAAATATTTGTTTGTATATGTATTATAAAAATTGATGACTATCAAATTATTATATTGATATTTTTAACAAATTAACAGATTTATTAATACAATTCAAAGCTCTTTATGATAAAAAATAATGATTGACCCTATTGACTTTTCCAAGGAAAAAATATTAACTTGTATTTGAATGAAACATTTACAATTAAAAATATGTAACAATATTTTTTTGTGAGGCAATTACAAATGCTTGTTTATAATAATAAATCAGGGGCGGACCCAGAGTGTTCCAGGGGGCAGTTGCCCTCCTGAATTTTGAGTTTTAATGTGATTTATCGGTTCCGACCGATTTTGTCTCCCCTAAAATTTTTTTTGCCCTCCTCTGGACATTTAATTTGTAATTCGAGTTAAATTTAGGGTTAAAATTGAAATAAATATGTTGAATTTTGATTGGTAATTAGAATTATAAATCAGAGCATCATAAATTATAAGTCAAAATATTAGAAAGTATAAGTTAAAATATTATTTTTTAATGAGTACCGAATTAGTTAATAAATTTAAATCTAATTTAATATTTAAATTCGATTCAATATTTTTTTACCACCCCTGACAAAAATTCTGAATTCGCCCTGGTGAGGCTGAGGCTCCTTCAAATTTTGCATGAGTTCTTTTGAAAAGTCAAAATTTTGCAAGAACCTTGTTTTTATTTTATCCTAAAAGTAGGACCAGGGTTCACGGATGGTTCTAGATGCGCCTCTTAAGAAGGTGCACGGAGATTCTTCAACCCTCCGGTAACCGTCGATTACACCAGCCTTTTTGTAAAAAAGTTCGAATGAACGGTTCTTATGTTTTCGGTGTATGTCCTGACTTCTAAACCGTGACCATTAGCGTGTTCGTAACAGTAAGTTTACTACTTTCTACTTGTATGAATGGACTGATATTTAGTTGACTGTTTACAGAGGGACTTCCTGTGTTGAAGTTGGAGTAGCTATCCGTGTACCAAATTAAGCTTGGATTACTCTAATCTATAATTCTATATACCAAAATGAACTATATTTAAAAAGCTGTAGTATACTACTTGATAGTGATAGAAGCTTGACCGTAGTCAAACAACAGATAACAATTCTGTTAGGATACTGTTACGGGATTAATTACAGCTAGTGATGATGTTATTAAAGGATTAGTTATACAGTTAGTTACAAAGACTACATTGCCTGTATAGACCACCGTTTTATTCGGAGTTTGGTTCGGTAACGTCGAAAAAATGAATTATACGCAAATTATACACGAATCTTGTCAATATGCATGTAACAGGTACGAGAAAGGGAATACAATTCATGTCTCTATCATTTACTCTTCACTTCACTGTAATTAACAATACTCACGGCCGGATCAAAATCAATTTGGTGTCTATTATAAATGTAGAGATTTGTTTTAAAATTTGTATTGGGTAAAAAAAGAGCGACTCATATTACATTCAAGAACGGATCTAAGACTAAGTCAAAGGTGGTAAGTCACTCCTATAATTTTAAAATTTTAATTATGTATATTGAATTTTCATATTTTTTTTTTAAGTTTGTGTATACTTTAGCTCCTTCGTAAAATAACACGTGTGCCTGTAGGATGTAGCCTAGCAGTTAGAATCTCATTTGATGTTTCGAAGGTCTTAGGTTCAATTCTCAATAACCATATATTTTTTGTCATTTTACATATTAAGCATTTCACAATTTAGTCTCTCATATTCAAATTTTCTAGTTTCGCCCTTGAATTCATTCTACATGGTTAAATATTGCACTGAATTCAATTGCCCTTTCTATTTTACTTTAATCTTCTCAGCTCATCATCAGCTCAATATGCGGCCTAAGTTCTTCGACATACTTTTGATTGAGTTCTTTAATTTCCTCCAAAATAGCAAGGATTGAATTAAACTAGGGGAAAGGCTCGCTTTGCTTTGCTTCGGCAATGGCATTGATGTATGTATTGTGTGGAAGTGTTAAATTACAGGATAGTATAGCCATATTGGACTAATTAATTGCACCTTACAAAATGATCAGTGTATTATGTGATATACCTATGCTGTGCACTTTGTGTACATATATAGTTTTGTTTGTCAAAATATGTTGAAGAATAATCTCAGAATTTAAATTCATCATAGATTAGGGGTATATATACAAAAGTGTAAATAGGGACAGCTGTACCAAACAGTAACTAGGATAGGTACCAACGGTAAAATTCTAACCGTTGGAGAAAATGTCATATAAGAGAAACATCTCCATTGTAAAATATAGAAGTTAAGAAATAAGAAAAATTGATTCTCCTCAGTTTTGCATCTCTCAAAAATAACATGGTATCAGAGCGCTAAGTTCTGTGACCGAAAAAACCCAAATCCGTTACCAGTAAACTGGTACTCAACAAATCAGCAACAAACTGATAACAAAAAATTCAGCAAAGAAGTAAATGGCTCAAGAGGGGCAACACGAGGCTACCAACACCTCCAAGCTCACAAATACTTTGCTCAATGGCAAGAACTATCTTACATGGGCAAAGGCTGCATCTAGAGCGCTCAGCGGTCGAGAGATGCGAGAATACATCACAGGAGAAATTACCGAGCCAAAACCCGCAAATCCAGCCTTGCTGACCGAAATCGAAAAAAAGACAGCAAAGAAATGGAGAACACATAACGACAAAATCATAACATGGCTCACAAACTCCATGGAGCCATCAATCTCAGAACTTTTTCTACTTGCTGACACGGCTTTTGAGTTGTGGCAAGCCGTGAAAGACATGTACGGGCAAGAGAATAATTATTCCCGTATCTACCAACTTAAGCAAGAAATTCAGCAAGAAAAGCAAGGTAATAGAAAGCATATAGAGTACCTCAGTGCTCTTCAAAAGAAAAAAGATGAGCTCCGATCATACCGACCGCCAACCACCGACTTGGCAATAATCAAACAACGGCAAGAAGAAGATGATATATTTGAGTACCTTGCCGGGTTAAACCCCAGTTATGAGGCAGTGCGGGCTCAGATTATGAACACCATTCCCCTTCCTTCTTACTCACAAATCAAGAATATGATCCAACAAGAAGAGAGCCGAAGAGAGGCCATGGGTGGTCCACAACCTACAATCGAAGAGGGACACGAGACGCACGGCTTTACAGTGACCAAAAAATTTAATTTCCCCAAATCTGGCCAAAACCCTAGATCTCAAAATTACTCAAATTTCAGTGAAATCAAGAGATGCACGGGGTGTAAAAAGGAAGGCCATACTCATGAAAGAATGCTGGTTCCTTCATTCTCACTTAAAACCGAAACACTGGAAAAATCAAAACTCAAATGGGGCTGGAGGAGGTAGAGGCGATCGGATAGAGGAGAAAAAACAAAGGGGCGCTGATCAGAGAAATTCGGAGCAAGGGGGGTATTGCGCAGCACGTGGTGAGTGTGGGTCCTACGCGGAAACGCGTGGAAACTCAGCAGCGCTCAATTCATGCGCTGAAATGCAAAATGGGCCAAAGGAGTTCGGCCCAAAAAAGGAAATAGGCGCTGGAAATGCTGGTTTTTTCGCTGGCGGGTCAAGCACTGGCCGAAACGGGTCAAGTAAGACAGATTTCACAGCATATCAAATGCAGACAATAATTCAGCAGATGTCCATGCTGCTAAATCAACAAAATCAGTCTAAATTTTCTGGTATTTCTTCACACTCAAAAAATTTAAATTTGTTAAATAAGATTATTATTGATAGTGGTGCTACGGATCATATGTTTGGTAATCGAGCACTTCTAAAAAATTTAGACATGACCAACAATGACCAATTTGTCTTGGTTGCTAACGGTATGAAGGCTAAAATAAATGGTATAGGTGAAACTATATTTTGTAACAAGAAAATATTCAATGTGCTATATTTAAATACTTTCCCTATAAACCTACTTTCGGTTCAAAAATTAACACAAGAATTAAATTGTAATATAATTTTTTCTTCCAAAAATGTTATATTTCAGGACCGGGAAACCGGGACGAAGATTGGTGAAGGATTTCTTGAAAATGGACACTACTTTTTGAACTCAAAAAATTATTTTTGTGCTTCCGCTAAATCCATCGATATTGACCTTTGGCATAGAAGATTTGGGCATCCTTCCGACAAGATTTTAAATTATATTTTGGATTGTAAAAATTTAAATTGTACTAATTGTGAAGTTTATAAATTAGCAAAACAAACTAAACTTCCTTTTGTTCATTCCTATAGCAAGAGTGAGGCTATGTTTGATTTAATTCACTCGGATGTATGGGGACCGGCCCCAATTGAATCATATAATGGATTTAAATATTTCGTTATTTTTATTGATGACTTCTCAAGAACCACTTGGTTGTATTTACTCAAATCAAAAGATGAAGTTTTTTGTAGCTTCAAAGAATTTTTTTGTCTTATAGAAAACCAATTTAATGCAAAATTAAAAATATTTAGATCGGATAACGGAACGGAATTTGTAAACAAGAATTTTGCAACCTTTTTTAAAGAAAAGGGAATTATACACCAAACCACTTGCATCAATACACCCCAACAAAATGGAGTATCGGAAAGAAAAAATAGACATTTGTTAGAAATGACAAGAATATTGATGTTTCAAAGTAATGTTCCAAAAATATATTGGTCGGATGCCATACTATGCGCTACACATCTAATTAATAGATTACCAAGTTCAAAATTAGAAAATAAAATCCCACTAGAAATTCTTTATCAACGAAAAATAACCTTTGATCATTTAAAAACATTCGGATGTACAAGCTTTGTACATATTAAAAGAAATGATAAGCTAGATTTTGTATCAACAAAAACTATTTTTGGGTATTCATCCTTTAAAAAGGGGTACAAATGCTATGACCCTATTAATAAAAAATTGTTTATTTCTAGAAATGTTATATTTTTTGAAAATAAGCCATATTTCAAAAAATTGGGAGAAATTCAAGAGTCTAATCAAATTCAAAATGAAATAATAAATTCGGTAACACCCTACATTTCTCAAAATAATTTAGAAGAAAGTGATACAAGTGATGCCGAAGATGATAATAATAACAATATAAATGAAACCGAAGTAGGAAATAATTCGGGACTTAGAAGAACATCTAGAATATCACAACCATTGAGTAGACTTAGAGATTATATAACCTATACCGTCCAATACCCTATACAAAATTTTGTTTCATATAAAAAAATTTTGCCTTCATACCAAGCCTTTCTTGCCACTATAGAAAATGAAATAGAACCAAAAAATTACCAAGATGCCATTCAAAATCCTATTTGGAATAAAGCCATGAAGGAAGAGCTAAAAGCTCTAGAAAAAAATGAAACTTGGAAAATTGTTTCATTACCGGAGAATAAAAAACCCGTTGGGTGCAAATGGGTTTACAAAATTAAATATAATTGTGATGGTACCATAGAACGGTATAAGGCAAGGTTAGTGGCCAAAGGATTTACACAAACTTATGGTATAGATTACAACGAAACCTTTGCACCGGTGGCAAAAATGAATACCGTTAGGGTTTTATTCTCCATTGTCGTAAACAATGGATGGAATTTATATCAAATGGATGTTAAAAATGCATTTCTTCAAGGAACACTTGAGGAAGAAGTTTATATGACCCTCCCACCGGGTCATGTAAAAGAAAAAAATGCTAACCTTGTTTGTAGGTTAAACAAATCAATCTACGGACTTAAACAATCTCCAAGGGCATGGTATGGCAAGTTATCTCAATATTTAATTTCTTGCAACTTTAAAATTAGTAATGCCGATCACTCCTTATTTACCAAAAATGAAGGAAAAAATATAACCCTTGTGTTAGTTTATGTAGATGATTTAATAATTACCGGAAACAATTTAGAAACAATTAGAAAAATTAAATCCCAATTAAAAGAAAATTTTGATATTAAAGATTTAGGGTACTTAAAATATTTTCTAGGAATAGAAGTAGCATTTTCAAACAAAAGCCTATTAATTTCACAAAGAAAATATACCTTGGATTTGTTAAAAGAAACCGGTAAATTGGGTTGTAAACCGGCCCCTACACCAATAGATAGTAAGTACAAATTAAATACCGAGGATGGTGAACCCTTAGAAGACATAAACCAATTTCAAAGACTCGTAGAAAAATTAATTTACCTTACAGTTACTCGTCCGGATATCTCTTTTTCCGTAAGCCAAATTAGTAAATTTATGCATTCACCAAGAACACCACATTTGGAGGCCATAAATAGAATTTTAAGATATTTAAAAGGTAATCCCGGTACGGGCATATGGATGAAAAATAATAATTCTAATGCAATATGTGGCTATTCCGATGCAGATTGGGCCGGTAGCTTTGATAGAAAATCCACCACCGGTTTTTGCACATTTGTAGGCGGAAACTTAGTCACATGGAAAAGTAAGAAGCAAAATGTCGTGGCACGATCGAGCGCGGAAGCGGAATATCGAGCCATGGCGTCAACCGCAAGCGAATTGATATGGCTCAAACAATTGCTTAAAGACATGGGAATCAACGTTGATCAACCCATGAAGATGTATTGTGATAATAATTCGGCTCGACACATTGCACTAAATCCTGTATTCCACGAACGGACCAAACACATAGAAGTCGATTGCCATTTTATTAGAGAGAATGTCCAAGCCAAGGAAATAGAAGCACCATTTGTTCGGAGTAAAGATCAACTAGCGGATGTTTTTACAAAAGGATTAGACCCTAAACTGTTTGAAGAAATCACAAGCAAGCTAGGATTACTAGACATTTACAAGCCTAGCTTGAGGGGGGGTGTTGAAGAATAATCTCAGAATTTAAATTCATCATAGATTAGGGGTATATATGCAAAAGTGTAAATAGGGACAGCTGTACCAAACAGTAACTAGGATAGGTACCAACGGTAAAATTCTAACCGTTGGAGAAAATGTCATATAAGAGAAACATCTCCATTGTAAAATATAGAAGTTAAGAAATAAGAAAAATTGATTCTCCTCAGTTTTGCATCTCTCAAAAATAACAAAATGATTGCGTGTTTTTTCCTCATGAATATTGCAGGCAGACAGAAAGTTATTTACAATCAACAAAAGACAATGTGTTCAGTGCTGCAGAGATGACAATGTGTTACTTTGTTTCATAATGGCAAGATATGTGAAACTCTTATTTGCATGACTTGTAAAGAGTTGAGCCTACAACATTCTTATAACTGGTTTGTGCTACCAAGGTGAAAGTGAGAAGGTGAGGAGGTACCGCATTTTGTCGATAATATGATTTGAAAAGGGTATGACCCATTAGTATGATCCTAATGGTAATGGAGTGCTCTACACACTCTAACCTTGAATTGCATGTTTTACTAAGCATTTACTAAACTCTAAATGAACTGCCAAAAGAAAGAAAGAAAGAAAGAAAGAAGGGAATGTACTTGCCATACATTTTCTTGTGACAAATAATACAAAGTTGTAATACTTATTCATTTAGTCTATTTATCTCTATATATATGATATAGATTTGACTTATTTCTGTAATGGATCTATAATATCACGCTACTCAAAGATAGGAAGATCAAGGTGCCTCTTCCCAATGGCATTGACATCCTCGTCATTAGCATACACATCATACTTCACCAATGCTTCTGATGGTGTGGCTTCCTGCTTAGCCTCTTCCACCATTGCCATGAAATATCGGTGCCTGAAAATTCACATAAGAGAATCTCTCTATAAGATATCTAAGGTTTGGATCTTGCAATACTACATACCATTTGGTCAATTATTATTTGCCATTGTTGACTTATGTAAAGTTATGGTTGAAAGACAAAAGGTTACGGGTAAATGCATAACCAGGATGAAACATGGTTGCTTGGTCAAACACCCTAGATGAACACACAAAACATGCACCCACAAACACACATATACTAACCATCTGGAGTCAGAAGTTAGTTCAGGGTGAAAAGCAGTTGCTAGTAAGTTGCCTTGCTTTATGGCCACTATTACTTTGTCGTCTGTGAACTCTCTCTCCTGAAAAAATAAAATTGAATCATATAAAACAAAGTAAATAAAAAAAGCACAACATTGTTCTCATGTCAGAAGCGCACAAGCCACCAGCGCATACTAGACAGAAAGGTCTTCCAAAAATCATTATTTGTTTCCTTTAAGTTTGTCAATGTCTGATTTATGCTTGTGTATTGCTCCTGTTTGTGTTACTACTCCCGTTTTTCTTTCAAGTAAGATCAATTCGAAGAGCAAATCAGTCAACATTAGTTAGCACCATATTATTTTTTCTAGAGAGTATATACTACATAATTTATAAAAGAAATAAAGAATACCTCTTGGCCATCAATGGCTGGTAAGACAACCTTAGGTCGGTCTGACGAGACAGGCAAGTCGGCAATGACCTCAACATTAGGCCCTACTTCTAGTATAGCAGGTGCACGTATGAATACACCACGGCAAGTATTAGTACCCCCTTCTTTTTCAGCTAATTTAGGTACCACGAGCTCTATTTCAAAGCTCTGTAACTGCAGTAAGAAAATCCAAAACCAAAATACACCACACAATAAGAAAGGACTTGTGCAAATATAGCTTTACTTTTCTGGTAGAGTACCCTAACACTGCATGGTGCCAATGCCAGATAGTACAATATGTTAGCCACACCATATCATTATAGGGATGCAATCCTGATATCAGTGAAACAGTGGGGCAGTTTTATTTCCTCATTTCTTATGGTCCTTTATGCAAATTTGAAAACATAAGCATTCAAAAGATAAAAGTAAAAACCTGACTGCCGAAAAAATTACGATGCACTGTGCAATCCAAGCCCCCTACAAGCTCTTGTCCACCGGTCTTTTGACCTAAACATACAAAGAGATATAATATAGACTCTATAGAGAGAGGTGGAGGGAGCAGTTTTCCAATAATAATTCAAAAGTTCAGTATGATCGAGAAACTACAATTCTTCTATTTCTGGTCTTTTCCCAGACTAAAATAAATTACTTGTTACCCAGCACTCGATATTGAGTCAGCCAGTTTAGTACCGAGTTAGTCACAGTTTAAGACCATAATGTCAGTAATTAAACATACTGGTACTGAAATTAAAAAAAATTATATAATTGAACGGGGCACTCACCAACGGCCTTATTTGCAAGGAAGATGAGACCTGCACATGTACCCCATACTGGATTTCCTGAGCCCACGAATTCTCTCAATGCAGGAAACTTTAAGGAAATAAGAAGATTATCATAAAAGAGGAAATTTCAATGCACATACCTACGATAAAAGTAACAGCGCAGTACAAAACTTATTGTTATAGTAACTTAACATAATACTAACAGGATGTCTCACAATAACAACAATGATGTAAAAATAATATGGGTCTGATTATAACAGGTAAGTGCTGGGTTTAACCAGACTGCTATGATATCAACAATCAAGTGGTGATAAGAGACTCAAATAAATAATATTCTCCATGTGCATACTTGTTTTCTCTTCTAGGGAAGGGATATGTGTTATCCAATACATTACAGGGTAAGGCAGGAAATAAGGGGTGCTGGCAGTTTATTGTAACTGGTACCAGAACTTGCAGATTATCACAAGACAATAAGAAAGAGGATAGATATAAAGATACCAGATTATGCAATTCTGCTAATTTAGCCATGGTGGTGCTCTCACCCCCTGGGATTATAAGAGAATCAACACCTCTTAGCTGCTCTGGCTTTTTTATCTCCACCCCTTTCACGCCTAATCTTCTCAAAGCTACATTTTATACATAAAATATACACGTATAAATGTACTACTCTCCAAGCGACATGCATATTTAACATTCATTTTGGACTTAATTGGGAATCAAGCAGGGCTTATTCAATTTCAGGCCGGAATGCGACTTGAGAACATTAAAACCTCTAGGCTCTAGCTATTAAAGTTAATCAGAATCAGGGGAAGAGGAACTAAAGCTCTTCCGTCCCCTCCACTCCCTAAAAGGAATTATTAAGCAATGTTACCTGCTATGTGCTCGTTGTATGAGCCCTGGAGTGCAAGAACTCCCACCGCCATTAGAGAGAGAGAGAGAGAGTAATGGGTTTCGCTTGCTCTACCCCGAGCCGTCTCCGAATAATGTTCCATTTTATTTTGTTCCCTCTTTGCCGTACTTTTCGTTTCAACCCGGTAAACTGCGTCAATTACATACGGGTCCTACGTTCGATGATGGAAGCTAAAAAATAATTATTAAATTATAATGAGTGAGGCTATGGTGCTATGCATAGCACGGATGGGGTCCGTGCTACGGCTTAAATTGACTTTTTAAAATTCTAACGGTCGATCCAACCGTTCAATGTGATAACCATATGAATATGTACTTGCAAACTAAATTTTATATTTTTTCGAATTTTTTTACTATTTTTTAGATAGGTAGAATTTTCATGGTCCAGAATTTTCAGAAAACACTGATTTTTTCTACCTATCTGAAAAAATAGTAAAAAATTCGAAAAAATATAAAATTTAGTTTTCAAGTACATATTCATATGGTTATCACATTGAACGGTTGGATCGACCGTTAGGATTTTAAAAAGTCAAATTTTGAGCCGTAGCACGGACCCCATCCGTGCTATGCATAGCACCATAGCCTCACTCAATTATAATTGAAATTCACAATTCATAGGTGATCGGTTAAAAAAATTCTCTAACTTACAGCACAAAATTTGTTTAATGCTAAAAATTAATATTAATTACATCAATTTTCTTTACATAATTTTATAATACTTCCATCTCTATAATTTCAATTTAGCTGATGTGATAAAATGCCGAGATTTTTATTAATACCCTAAACAAAGAAAAAATAACAAATCTGCTCTCGGTATGAAATTTTTTATAAAAAGGTCCTGACCGCTCCACGTTTGGACGGTCCACTCTCCCTACCAAACCGCTCCACTGTGAGGCGGTCACCTATTCATACCAGACCACCCCACTATGAGGCGGTTTGGTGTTTAATCTTTTTTTAAAATGTTGTCCGCCCCTCCCTTTCTCCCAACAAATCCAACCCCTCGCCCCCTCCCTTGCTGTGCTGCCAAACCGGCCACTCCCTTGTCCCCCTCTCCTGTGACCCGTCCCCTCCCTTTCTCGCTGCCAAAACTGCCCCCCTCCCCCTCTCCTTCCCTTTTTGCTCTCCCTTCCCCTCCCCCTCCCATTTCCCTTCCCTTTTTGCCGAAACCCTTTCTCGCTACAAAACCCGATACCGGCCGATTAATAGGAAGGCGAGGCATTGGAGAGGCGAGGCGAGACGAAGCATGGCGAGGCGAGGCATTGGAGCCGAACTCCTCCCTATACGAAGCACCAATTGGTTATTTCCGGGTAAGCCGACACAACTCCTTTTTTTTATGTTTTGTGCCTTGTGTGACATTGGAATGTTGAAATATTGCTTTGTTGCTTGATTGTTGTGCGATTGAGGCGATTTAGGTTTAGGGTTTAGGGTTTAGGTTTCTTGGTTTGGTTAGGTCGTACCGAGTCATAGAAATTTGAATTATTAAATATCGTGTGCGGGTTGTTGATTTTCCCGACGCGATTGATGTACGGTATTTTACCGATTTTTTTTAAATTTAGTTTGCAATAATAATTCTTATTAATTAATGTAAATTTTAAAAATATGTTATTTGAATTGAGAAAAGATCACTTGTCAATTATTTTTATTTTAGGGTTTAGGGTTTTAAAAATTGTCCAAAATTATTTAGAAATTGTTAGAAATTGTTTAGCATCTATAGAAATTATCCAAAATTGGTTAGAAATTATTAGAAATTGTTTAGCATCTTTAGAAATTATCCAAAATTGTTTATAAATTGTTATAAATTGTTGACAAATTGTTTATTAATTTTTTGTAAAGTGTCCAAAATCATATTATTAATTTTTATTATGATAGTTTGCAATAATAATTCTTATTAATTAATGTAAATTGAAAAAATATGTTATTTGAATTGAGAAAATATCACTTGTCAATTATTTTTATTTTAGGGTTTTAAAAATTGTCTAAAATTATTTAGAAATTGTTAGAAATTGTTTAGCATCTATAGAAATTATCCAAAACTGTTTAAAAATTGTTTAGCATCTATAGAAATGATCCAAAATTGTTTATAAATTGTTAGAAATTTTTTACAAATTGTTTATTAATTTTTTGTAAAGTGTCCAAATTATATTGTTAATTTTTATTATGGTAGTTTGCAATAATAATTTTTATTAATTAATGTAAATTGAAAAAAAATGTTAGAAATTTAGTAATTGGCTATTTTCAAATGTAGTATGGCCAGACCTAGACGGGAACAATCACGAGATACTTCGGAGACCGGGGAGAGTTCACATGCTCCCGCTGGAGAGGCTCCCGGTGCAGAGGCCTCCGGTGCAGATGCTCCATGTGCAGAGTATTCGCTCATGATGCTGACACATTTAGTCATCTTCTGTGGATCCCATATATTAAACATCGTGTCACATATGCATCTATGGAGGTCGTTGGTTTTTTATATGTAATTTAAATAGCATTATTTAATACGATATATATCAGTTGCTTAAATTGAAATCATTGTTAAATGCAGGACGAGACGATGTTGACAATGAGACATCGCACCCCTGAGATACCGTATGTCCCTCATCCATTGATGGAGCGGTGCATCATAAACCTCGGCTTATATCAGCTAGCCACTATGCCTCAGAGTAGGATCGATCAGGCTCTCATTTGCGGTCTAGTGGAGAGATTGCGACCGGAGACTCACCTGCCGTCGTCATTAGGTTTTTTATATTTTTTTTAGTTAGATGGATTTGTCGGATTTTATATTTGGATTGTTAGATTTCATGTTATAGACTTACTATTTAGATTATTTAGTTTTGTTGTTTATCTATTCGAGAAAAACCAATTCATAATATTAAACAAAATTATAACAAATAAAACTACAATAAATATAGGGTAAATTTCGCTGGAGGTCACTAAACTTTGTCCTTTGTCACGAATTGGTCACTCAACTTTGATTTGTCCCTCCATAGCCACTGAACTTTTATTTTGTCCCAATCAAGTCACCCTATAACTTTTCCATCCAAATTATAACGGAATATGCTCATTCCATCCAAAAATTTAACGGAATATACTCATTCCGTCCAAAATACTAACGGAAAAGTTATATTCCGTTAATATTTTGGATAGAAAAGTTATAGAGTGACTTGATTGGGACAAAATAAAAGTTCAGTGGCTATGGAGGGACAAATCAAAATTGAGTGACTAATTCGTGACAAATGACAAAGTTTAGTGACCTCCAGCGAAATTTACCCATAAATATATAACAAATTATAAAACATTACAACAAATAAAAATTATTATCGTCAATTATAAAAAATATAACAATAAATTATTATAAAAATTATAACAAATAAAATACAATAAAACATTACAACAAATAAAAGTATAATCGTCAATTATAACAAATTTTAACCATAAATCATTATAAAAATTGAAACTGTAAATTACAAAATTAAAAAATGACACAACATTTTAAAAAAAAAATTAAACACCAAACCGCCCCAGTGGGGCGGTTTGGTCGGGAGAGTGGACCGCCCAACCGTGGGGCGGTTATGGCCTTTTTTAAAAAAAAATTCATACCCAGGACAAATTTGCTATTTTTTCTTTTTTTTTTAGAGTATTAATAAAAATCTCGGGATAAAATGAATTAATTTTCAAACTGCTAACATGGCATCCCATTAGTACTTACATTGATGTAACACTTCCGAACAGATTAATTTTACATTTGAAAATAGATTTGAAGATCAAATTTAATATTTTTAAAATCTGTTTACTATTTTTTTCCCGGATGGTTCAGAATTATTAGATCAAGTATTTTCTACCAATCTCAAAAATAGTTAAAATATAAAATTTAATATGTAAGTACATTTTTCATATAGAGATCATATTTAATGGTTTATATTAGGGCTGCAAACGAACCGAACCGAATCGAACTTACCTCCAGTTTGAGTTTGGTTTGAATTAATTTCGAGCTAAGTTTGGTTTGAATTAATTTCGAACGAACTCAATTTCGAACGAACTCAATTTCGAACGAACTTAATTTCGAATCGAATTTTTTACGAACTCAATTTTAAACTTTTACTAACTTTGTTACGACTTACGAGTTATAACTTATGGCTGGGCCATAGTTCGAAATTACAACACTTCAATAAAAACTCAGGCATTCTGAATTCTAATTACACAATACACCAAAGTTTAGTACAATCAATTAAAGTTCAGTATAATCACAGAATCCAAAGTTTTCTAAATAGCCAACAGGAGCAACATCACCAAAGTTTTCAAATATCCAAAGTATTCAAAGTACAATTTAAATATCAATAGAAATACATAACAATCACCAAAGTCTTGGAATTATTACAAACCCAAATATTATCCTAAATAAAACATTAATGTTCATTATCAGCGGAAATCAACGGTTTACGTTTGAGTTAATTTCGAATTAAGTTTGGTTTGCGAACCTATTTCGAACGAACTAGGTCCAGTTTGAGTTTGGTTTGAATTAATTTCGAACTAAGTTTGGTTTTAATTAATTTCGAACGAACTCAATTTCGAATCGAACTTTTTATGAACTTTTTCGAATCAAACTCGAATCGAATTACGAACTACGAATTTTTTGTGCAGCCCTAGTTTATATCGACTGTTGCTTTCTCAATTATTTTAGTTACTGATTTTTGAATTTTGAAAATGAAAATATAAATTCATAATACAAGTCTATATGTAATATGCATATCACCATAGCTTCATTTGTGGAAATATGTAATTGGCGTAGCTAGAATTTGAGTCAGGAGTGGACAAAAATATTAAGAATTGTTATCAAAATATCAAAGTACAAATTCAAAAACTACAAATTGCATCATGCTTTTGGAAATTTGGAATTCACAGAGTAGAGCAAACAAATTTCCAGAGTAGAACAACAATCTAATACAATATGAGTTCATAAAAAAAATTTCAAAATCCAGAGTAGAGCAGATGTGCAAGCCTGAACAATAGTGGCTCCGCAAGGTACTTCTAAATTATTTTTACTTCATTCCTGCAAATATGTAATTGTATGAGGGTAGTATAAATTATTTTTACTTTATTTCTGCAAATATGTAATTATATGAGGGTACGTATAAATTATTTTTACTTTTGGGAAAAATGGTTGGCTCCAGTTTCCCCAGCAGAGTTCAGTCGAATTCACATCACCTCAGGTTACCTGACTCAAGCAAATTATGATCGGATGGTTCTTTTAACATGACACGAATCTCAAAACAGGCCCCTACAGTCACCATAGGCATCGGATTTAGTTTAGCCCAGATAGGATTAATTTGGGCCGTCCGTTTCAATTTGCTTGAGTCAGGTACCTGGGAGGATACGGATCCAGTTCAGTCCAGGGATGCCTTTCTAATTGATGGCGCTGGTCGATGTACACTAAAAACCGTACAATATAAATCGAAGGGCAGTGATCGGTAGCACGCATAGTTCCAGTGTCCGGAAAATGGAGACGATGCGAGCATCCTGATTCTGAAAACCTTGTCGCTCGGAGTCCGAATCTGCTGCGATTCCGAGATGGATCGCAGGATCCTAAAATTCCGAGATCAACGGTTCAAAATTTTCGGTGCGCGGATCTCGGAAACGTTCTGAAAAAGTAAATTTTCATGCACGCATCTCAAGAAGGACAACAGTTGAGATGGGATCGCAGGGTCCTGTGATTCTCCGAGAATCGCAGCAGATTTATTTTCTGTCGCTGGAGCTCGACTGTGTTTCTTTTCGCTTTAAACCCAAGGCAAAACCCACCTCTCTTTCCCTCCGTCTGGCGTCTGCGATGGATCGGAGCTCGTCTCTCTCCTCGGAACCTTCTGGAAATAGCCACGTCAGTGCGCCTTCTCCAAACTACACCAGCGCTCTCGTTCAGGTAAAGCATTTTTGTTTCACTGGAGTGGCAACCTCCTTTTATAAACTTGCAGTGAAAACCTCGCCTTTTCGATTTACTCGACAAATGTGTCCCATGATCCCATCTAGAGTTGCCTGAGTACAGAACAGATGGTTATTCGCACCAACTCAATAACTCTTTTAACTTTCGGGGCTGCACCTTGACTGGTACAATCACAGTATGCTCATGCTCTCTCCATTGCCTACAGCAGCTTATTGTAAAACCCACATCTTCTACATCAGTTATGTGTATTCCGAAATTAAGCTGTCATTGTGTTGCCTGGACCTGGTTGTTTTGTGTTTTGTATCAACAAAATCAATCTAGTAATAATGATGCTGATTTATAATTTTCTTTTAAATATAGGATGCACTGAGACAGCTGGCATCAGTAGATTTGATTGAGCTATGCAATGAGGCGAGAATTGAGCATTGCCGTGCTACAAGAGACCTCAGCAGCTGTGGCCGGCACGTGCAGCACTTGCTGTGCACATGTGGGCATGCCTCACTCTGCCCTGAGTGTAGCCAGAGATGCGACACATGTCCCATTTGTCGGGTCCCAATAGTTGGTGAGGGTAGTAGGGCCCGCCTACGGCTTTATTACCAGTGCATCGAAGCTGGATTGATCTCTAGAGAGCATGATGATAGATTTCAGGTATCTTTATATGTGTTTTACATAATTATACTTGCAAATAATATGTCTCATATTTGTGACTAAAAAATGCAATTTCAGATATTTGCAAACACCACCTACGAGTTAGGTTGGCATAACAGTAAATATACAATCTGTTAGGTGTTGACAAATATGTTATGTGCTATGTCTAGTCTTTACCCCTAAGACTAACTTAAACCATAGTCAAGTGAAGCTGAGTAGGGATGTTTTTGATGGGTTTTAATTGCAACTACAAGGGATGTTTTCGCATTAGCTGCAACAGGACAACTATGTTTTTAATTGCTACTAAAAACATGTTACATTATTTGTAATAAAGTTACAACTTTGGTGTAATTTGAAAAGGTCCTTGCTTCTTGTTTTGACAATTATGAGTAGTTATAAGCAGGCAAATACTTGGAAATACTTCTGCATGCTAACTCACAGAAATGCGCACACACGCTCATTCGCTAAATTAGTAATGAATCCTGATTTTCAGGCAAAGGAAGGCATTGGAAATCGTGCGAGCCTTGATATAGAAAGATTGTATCTCTTGTTCGATGTGGCTTTGCGAAACAATCTTGCTTCTTTGATCTGCCACTGTATCCTTTTTCCTTTAATAGATGTCCATTTTCCATACATGAACTCCAACTGTTCACCATTTCAGTACTCAAATCATATAAGGCCCATTTTTTCTTTGAATTTACAACTCAGGTTTTTCTTTTTGTTTGCTTATTTTAGGCATCTAGGATTTTGGTGTTATATATGTATATATATTTTTGTTTCTACCTTAACAAATACAAAACAGATGTAACTGACGTGTGTTTGGATGAGAATGCTGTATCAAGTGACCCAGTACTTGCTTTTCTATTGGATGAAGTCGTGGTAAAGGACTGGTGCAAGCGGTCTTTTGCACACCTTGTGAGGAAGATGCGAATCATTTGTATCCTTACGATACTGTCTTTTCTTATTTATATTTTCAATCAAGGACCTTTTTCTTATATTTCTGTATAAAGAGTATTATTACCTTGTCTGTATTGATTGAGAATGGTGCTGGTGGAAAATATGGTGGTTTTGACCCCCTCCACAGTTGGGTACCAGAGAAATTATAAATGATACGAGTACCTTGCATAAATTTTAAATTATGCTACAGTACCTGGTAGATCTTCTATACCAATGTGGATACCAAGGCAATTTAAAAATGGTACTTAAACTTGTTAGTGACATCTTTGACGCTTAACTCCAACCTAGACAAAGGCTGTGTCGGAGCCATGCAAAAGGACATGCCTCTAATGCAAAATCTTATAACCCAACTGAATGGTATATGCATGGTAATTGAGGCAATGGTTTCTTCCTTTGATGAGTCACATGCACAGGTTAATGACTTGCACCAACTTCTTGAGGATACCACAAAGGCAAAACAGGTACGCTTCAGTAAAGATTGTGTTATTGTGTTGTAAATCCATATAAACCTTAATTCTGAAAAGTGCTCATGTAATAATGTTCGAGACGTGTCCCAAATTTTAGTCCAAAATTATCCTTTTCCCATTTTGTCTTAATATCTTAAATTATTTATTCAAAACTATGTTGATGTTTGTTTTATGACCTCCCTTGAGGCATCTGGAGTTCATTTTTTGATATAGATTCGAAAAACTGGACTTCAAGTGGTTTGTTCAGTATGTGATGCCCAAAATGCTGAAACTACTATTATTGTAATTTCTGAATATTGCTTGAAATTTTTTCCTAATTTTCCAAGTTTGTTGTATTTTCTATACAGTCTATGGAGTTTAATGATTTTGAAATTTTAAGATCCTCCCAGTTTGTAGAGAATTTTCGATTTTGGAGACCATTTTGGTCCATATACCCTCCCAAAATCTTAGCTGGAGCGGTTGATTTAACATGATGCTCATCTGAAATTGAAATATTTAGTTATTCCTGATTACCGGGTTATAATTAAAAGTCTAATCTTTAACCTTCTTTGTTTATCTTGGTACAGCATTTGGAGGTGATGATGTGGTGCACACGACATAAGTTTCTCGAGCATGTCCAGCCACAGTATCAGGACATTGCTACATGGGAGTTGCGTGTAAGTGAGAGAAAAGCTGCTTCGGCCAAACGCTTCTGGCCCCAAATCAACTTATCTACTATGAGTGAGGCAAACTCTAGACCCTCTCTTTTCATAGAAGAGGCTTTGCAAAACCTAGAGTTAGATGATGTTTCCGAAGAGGATATCTTATTGTCCCTTGAGCACGAGAGACCAGAAATGGCTTTTTATCCCCGGGTTGACCAGTCGAACCAGTATCCATTTACAAGCGTGCGTGCTGCTGCGGATGTGTTGTTCTTACGTGGTGCTTCTGATACGGTGGTTGCAAAACAAGCAATTGTATCCTTCTTGCTCCTTAACTCGGAATTCCTCAATATGCCATTGTGATGCTTTTATTGTTGCAGATCACCATGTACTTGCATTTTCCGTTTTGAGGTTTTTAGTGCTATGTACCACTTACTTTCAGGTCAGGTACAGAGTTTAAGTGGTAACTGAGCTGTTATTGAGTGGTAGGCATTAGTATGGTTGTACTTGCCTAGACCCTTGATTGCTCTGTAAAGGCGCCTCTTAAGTATTTACTATTATTTACCTTAACAGTCATTTATAGTTCTTATATTATCTGATTGATCGGCACTGGACAAGGCCTGATTCGCTGTGGAGGTTTCTACTGGATGCTTTTTGTGCAGCTTTTGGTGTAACTAGTCAGGCATTGACTGAATGCATGGTTTTTTATCTATTAGATGACCACTCAGAGCAAGCTCTTGAGGTAATAATGTCTTACTCATTTTCCAAAGAAACAGACTTTTGGAAAGAGCATTTTTTTGTATGAGTATGCAAAATAAGCATGCATGATTTATGTTTTCTTTTTAAAAAGAATAATGTGCTAAAAAATTCCCTTTGGCATTAGTGGAATCTGGCAGTGCCATACCACCAGCTTTTAATTGAACAGGGGAAAATGTCTGGAGTTAACATGAGCACTCATTAGGTGTTATTTATGAAAGTAACGAGTCCTTTCCTCTACATTTAATAAACCAGCATATGTGGCCTTTTTAGACCTAATATTGGGGTAATGAAATGATTTTCTTCCCTGAATGAAGTTCTCTCTATCTTGAAGCAAAACAATGATTTTATGCTAAGATAATTGAATGGAGCATTGATCAATGGAAAGAACAATTCTTGAAACAAAAATACTTTGTTAGCATTTCATATTTTTGGCCTTTCCATTTAGTGACTTCTCTTCCTTTTGCATAAATTTTGTTTGAGTGTAACTTATCCGTTAGAAATTGGGTGTTTTGAAAGTGGAAAAATCATTGTGGCTTTTAAATAATGAAAAGTAGTGTTTTTTTTCTGTATGGAAAAGGAATCCAAAGAAATGAAAACTAGAAAAAAGATCAAATTTGGTTAGATACCTTAAGTACATGTGCATTGGACCTTACTGGTAGAGAACTAAGGTCTCGGGCTACAATCTTTCTTTGCAAATATATATCCTGTCGGTATTATGATGGTCCTTATCCCAAAATATAATGCTATTCTTTAATTGCCTTAGTAAAATCTTGCAGGAGGCTATTCTACTTCTACCAAAGATAGCAAACCCTGAGACTCACCCGAAAATAGCTCAAGTGCTTCTAGAAAGGCGGCGTCCAGATGCAGCACTGACCCTCCTTCGCTGCGCTGGTTCTGATGACCTCCCTGCAAGTGTGGAGGCTGCAACTGGTATGACTTCTCTCGAGGAGGCCGTAAATGCAATACGGGTCAGAATAGATTATGGCCTCATGACTGAGGCATTCATATACCAGAGAGCATACTGTGATAAAGTAAAGGACTCGGAAGTGAAGTTACAGCAGGTGGAATTGCTAGCAAGTGAAATGTGTGCTTTCTGTTTGGAGAGAGGTTTGGCTGATAGAATGATTGAGTTGCCTTGGAATCTTGTAGAAGAGAAGTACCTGCACAAGTGTTTATTAGATAGGGCTAGTGAGAAGCCGGAATCTTCGTGTGGTAGCCTCCTTGTTGTCTTCTATCTCCAGGTATGCTTTACCAATTTGCCAATCTGTTTAGTTGTGATGATTTAATTGCTTAGAGCATAATATACAGAAAACAAAAGAAGTAAATAATTTTTTTCTTCCTTCAGAGGTATAGGTATGGAGAGGGATATAAAGTTCATACCAACCTTAGAAGCATAGAGCAGGAGGCAATAGAGAAACTTGGTACCGATGCTTCGTCCAAAATAAGAAAAACGTCTCAGAGGAGGCATGATTTAGTTGTAAGTTCCCTTTTTTTCTCTAATACATTATTGCTATTTTTGCATATTTTTCATTATTAGGTTATTAAGTTGTAACTTTTATAAAAATCAGGTAAGGTCACTGGAGCTGTTACCTGAGTCAGAAAGGCATAAGGTGATGTCAGAACATTTGCCAGTAGGAGAAAACCATCATTTTGTAAAAAATGATGTACCACTAGTGTCTCATGGGGGTAATCTTCCAAATGGATCTATGGGTGGAGGTGTGTTGTATGCGTAATAAAAATAATAGCTTTATTTATTTAATTCTGAAATTTAAAAAAGTTTTGGTTAACTCTAGGGTACCCTGATTTATTTTACTCAGTGGACTATGTAATTCATTGTTTCACTTATTCCTACTGTGATAATTGCATCAGTCTTGGTAAGAGAGATAATTCCCAATATTAGTCATTTTTCGAGCTTTACTAATTAAGTATTGATTTGAGCACGATTCGTTTATTCGATGCTACAGTTCTTTCATGAATCCTAACCTGACCTGACTTCTTTTTGTTTCCAAAATTGGATGGAAACTTAAATGAACTGATAACCAAATAAACACAATGAAAATTTAGGGGGAATTTTGTGTGTCCTTCAAAAACTTTGAAATTATGTATTTCTCCTTCTAAAATTCATTGTATCATATTTATCCTTCTAAATTTTAAGAACTCGTAAATTTATCTAATTTATTGTTTTTTTTTATCTGTTGAAACTCATTTTAATTTTATATAGTTTTCATTTTGGAAGCTGATATGAGTACCCGCAGTTGAGTACCCCCTCTGTACCCGCACCTAAAACTGCCATAACTGCTTGTGGGGACCAAACCGTTTACAAAACTGCAATTTTGTTTTACAACTATTAATACTACCGTTGTAAAGTATTTATATCTAACAAGGACAAGTATTTATATCTATACAATGAACAACATATTGTGATATATGATTTCCTAAAATAACCGTACCCGCACCTTTTCTTCAAAATTCATCTCTTCGTACCCGCATTTTGGGGACCATCAAACGGCATGTGGGGACCACTAAAATTGTCAAAAAAAAACGTGGGGACCATCAAACGGCATGTGACTGAGCTTACGTGTGTGTAATAAACGACGTGGGGACCACTAAAATTGTCTACAAAAAAATGTTGACCAACAATCAAGTATTTATATCTACAAATCAAGTATTTATATATGAACACATTAAGTATTTAATCTGAACGCATCAAGTATTTATATCTAACTTATCAAGTATAAAATCTGAACGTATCAAGTATTTATATCTATATTACGTTGGATGAATAAGAATCTGAATAGAGTATATTTATATCTACAGAGTTATAACAAACAACAAACTTCACATATAAATTTTCTAAGAAAAATTCAAATCAATTACCAAAAAGCATATCAATTAGCAACATATCAAAATATCAGTTACTACATAAAAGATATCAGTTATTCACAAACATATCAGTTATTCACAAACATATCAGTTATCACAGTTCCTAAACCAAATTAAGACAAACAGTTTCATTCACAAACTAAGACAATTCATTTCTGTTATGCACCAAATTTGCAATCATTCTTATCATGGATAAGAAGATTATAAGCTAAGCTATGACGCTCCTTGCTGATAAGATCCTACAATACAAAAAAAATAACATTAGTTCATAAAATAAATCAAACTTAAATGAAATAAAATACAGTAAGTCCATAGGAGCATTACTGAAAAAAAATTTACCTGATCAAAGTCCATTTGAACATTCCTTATTAAGCAATCAATGTTACGAATAACAAATATTGCACAATCGACTGATGCCTTTTGCTTTGGACATTCCTTCCAGGTAATTTCAACATCTTGCCATTGTTCATCACCTAAAAAAAGAATTATATCTGAACACATCAACAAAGTATTTATATCTGAACACAGCAAGTTTTTATATCTGAATACATCAAGTATTTATATCTGCACACATCAAGTATTTATATCTGTACACATGAAGTATTTATATATGAACACAGCAAGTATATATCTGAACACATCAAGTATTTATATCTGAACACAGCAAGTATTTATATCTGCACACATCAAGTATTTATATCTGAACACATGAAGTATTAATATCTGCACCAGCAAGTATATATATCTGAACACATCAAGTATTTATATCTGAACACAGCAAGTATTCATATCTGCACACATAAAGTATTTATATCTGCACACATCAAGTATTTATATCTGCACACTTCAAGTATTTATGACTGATGATTCCAGAAATGTTTTCATCCATCTAAGTATTTACAAAATGTAAGAAGAAAAATAAATAATATTAAACTCACCAAGTCTCCAAGCCAGAAATGTTTTCATCCATCTAATTGTTTCTATGTGCGGCTCAAAATAGTAGTCATTCGATTTATCCAGACAAGAGTTGTACATGTGAATTTCTCGGTTATGCAAATCAGCCGCAGCAAGTATCCAATGATCACGATCACACAGGGGAATAAAAAGCCATCTTGCAGTTGAAAATTGAGGGCCGAACAACTGTGGTGCATCTCTCAAAAGCTGTAAATATTGTCTTTTTGGTGCTAGTCTCTACAGAATAACAAATTAAAAAAAAAAAATCAAGAATCATTAACAAATAAAAGAAAAAAGTGGTATACAATTTCAGTTGATTATTAACAAATAAAAGAGTAAAACTTACTGAAACATAAGATGTCAAAAAGAACCATTCCTCAACAACTGGTACTTCAATTTGCATTAGTTGGCATGCAATTTCAACCATCTGCAAAGAATCAACATATCAACAAGTATTTATATCTGAACACATCAGTATTTATATCTGAAAACATCAAGTATTTATATCGAACAAATCAAGTATTTATATCTGAACACATCAAGTATTTATATCTGAACACATCAAGTATTTATATGTGAAACACACCAAGTATTTATATGTGAACACATCAAGTATTTATATTTGAACATATCAAGTATTTATAGCTGCACACATCAAATATGTATATCTGATGTACCAAGTATTTATATCTGAACACAGCAAAACACATCAATTTATTAACAAAGTAAATTTTAAATTGTTTACCTCTGAACCAATGAAGCGCTCACTGAACAGCAAATCATAAAATTGTGCAACAGTGGCAAAAATGTTCAACTCTGAGTTCTTGAATGCATAATCTGTTTGATTCAGCTCAAGTTGAAAATACTTAATAGCCCAATCGTCAAGAAGTCTGCATTGTTGCTCACTGATGATATTTCTAAATCCATAATCCCATTTTTTATCGGGCATTTCCATCGGTTCAGTTAATGGCAAGCTACCATTGTCAGCAAACAGGCTATCTCTACCATAACTCCAGTCTTTATAAAATTCGGCAGATTTGATAGGCACTGTTTCAATTTTTACCTCTGTTTCAATAACAGCAGACTCAAGCCAATCATCAAAGGGAATGTCTAATGGAGGTAAATCGGCAATATAAGGCAAATCTTCTATTTCGTCCTCTGCTGCCACTATCTCCATCTCAGGAGTACTTTCTACCTTTCTTATTTGTTTCTTGGCTTTCCTAGCTTTGTAACCCCTACGTTTAACTGGTTCACGTGTTTTTGCCTTCAGTTTTCTCTGATATGTAATATCCTTGGGGTTTGGTTCTTTCCCTTTTACTTCTTGGCTTCTCCTTTTTTTCCTTTGTAATCATTTTGCCAATGGCAATATCAAGTTTACTCTTAATTGTACTTTTGGGGGCCGTCCTCTTTTTTTAGATTTAGCAGGTGGTAGTAAACTTGTAGATGGTTGATAATTCACTACAGTACTAGTCTGTTGATCAGATGATGCAGATCGTGTTCCACTAAGCACATTCTCAACATTTTCTTCTTGCATTGTATCACCTTAAAATATAAACAAGTATTAATACCAATTATAAGAACTATCTGTAACTATACTATGAGTTATGTTGAAAAATATAAATAGTTTCTTCCCCAATACCTGTTCCTGAACCAGTAACTACCGCCTGAACGTTCACTTCATCATTAATTACTTCACCTATAAAAAATTGAACACATCAAGTATTTATATCTGGAAGCAGAAAGTATTTATACGTGAATACAATAAGTATTTATACCTGAATACATCAACTATTAATATCAAAATCATAAAGTATTGATATCAGAAACAGTACGTATTTATACCTGTCCTTGTAACTGCTGAAATTTTTTTATTGTTTCTACCTCTAGCTGGTCTCCCCACAACTTGAGAAGTTACTTTTGCACAACTTTGTTCACCATTGACATTTGCTAGTTACATACAAGTTTGAATTCCAAATATCAATAAAAAAATTATTTCAAATATAAACATAATTAAAGAAATTAAATGAAACAAAATAACAAACCTAATATTATGTTTCTCAATTCCTGAAAACCATTGAAAACTGCACTATGCAAATTTTCGTTAAGACTGCCAAGATGAAGCAACTCTTGAATTATTGGATTTGTAGCCATTGTCAATTGATAGAGCCTAAAGAAAAATGTAAGAACAATAATATCAAGTATTTAATTATATCAGCTTATGTATATATACCTGTGACATAAAATATATATTATAAAATATTAATCAGTTATTTTACCTGCTTTGTTCAGGTATACTTGGCAAATGTGGGTCAACTATGCACAAATTGTAACGACAGACATCCTTCCTCCACCGCTCCACAATATATTTATCTTCAACAGCAAATATCTTCTCTTGCTTTAAAACTTGGATGGAATGTGCACATAGAATACCCATTGTCTCAAACTTTCTACATATACAATGCACTTCCCTTAATGCTCTCCTATAAATAACAACAAACATTTTGCTCCAACAATCACTAACTTCATAAACTGCTTCTTCGTCTTTTTCTTCGATTAATTTGCATGACAAATTAACACATTTTCTGAATTGTTGTTGACATTTGTAAAAAATATCATTTGTATAACTACGCTGAAACTGAGCCTCCATCGGCAATCCATAATGCAGCATAGGAATTCTATATTTCGATTTGTGATCAGCATCATTCTCATTTTGCCAAATACTTTTCAGAGCAGCTTCAAAATTCTCAACAAAATCTTTAAGACTCTCTCTCTTTGTCAGATAAGAATTCAAGAAATGGTTCATACTTTCTACCCTTTGGGTACTAGTCATTCCAGCCCAAAATTGCCCATCTAAAAATACTGGTACCCATTTCTCTCTTAATTCAAATATCCCTCTAAACCAGGAATCATTTTCCTTTCCGAGTTCATCCATTAATTTCAACCACTTTTCTTCAAAATCTTCTTTCGTTTTCGACTTGTATACAACCTCCTTGACCTTATCGGACTTTGCAGTTTTTTTCTCCTGAACTTTATTGGACTTAACATTATCAGACACAAATCCCCATTTGCTAGGGAGCTTGTGCAAAATATGCCAAGAACAATATCTATGTACTGTTTGAGGTCCCAATACATGTCGTATACCAGATTCAATGCTTGCGCACTGATCAGTAAGAATACCTCCCGGTTTCACACCATCCATGCATTCCAAAAACCTAGACAATGAAAAAGTATTAACAGCCAACTAAAAAACTACCAAGTATTTATACCTAACAGCTCAAGTATTTATACCTAACAGCTCAAGTATTTATACCTAACACCTCAAGTATTTTTATCTAAAGTAGTTTAGTATTTATACCTAACACCTCAAGTATTTATATCTAAACCATTAGAGTATTTATATCTAAATCATTAGAGTATTTATATCTAAACCATTAAAGTATTTATATCTACAGAATCTAAAGTATTTATATCTAAATATCTAAGTATTTACCCTAAACACATCAAGTATTTTTACCTGGCAATGCACCATTTGTAGTCTTCCACACTTTCCCTACCGAGCAAAGCACAACCGAAGATAATAGTCTGACCATGGTGGTTAACACCAACAAATAACACAAGAGGCATATCGTACCTGAGACACATCAAAAAAGACAAATTACTAAATATACATATATATTGTTGTATTAATTTCAACTGATACATGTATTCACTCTTAAAATAGAAAGTATTTATATCTGAACACACCAAGTGTTTATATCTGAAACAACAAGTATTTATATCTGAATACACTAAGTATTATATATCTACACATGTCTTTATATATCTTACTATTTTTACATATTCTGACATATTCTACTAAAAAAAATACTGACATTTAATCTGAAAAAAAAATGAATTATTACCTATTGGTCAAGTATGTTGCATCCATAACAATAACATCGTGGAAATACTTGTAAGATGCTCGACTACGGCCATCAGCCCAAAATACGCTCCATAAACGCCCATCAGTTGTATATTCGTATCTATAAAAAAAATCTCTATCGATTTTTTCCTTCACTCCAAAGTAATCAAAGAGTAGTTGAGCATCATTCCCACCAATAGACTGTAATTTCAACCTCTTGTATTTGTCAATATGATTCCGCGCATCTCTACGAGTAAAAGGACACCGCATATAACCTCCAGCAGTTTTTATTACAAGATTGATATTAACTGATACCACAAGACCTTGGTCTTCATTAAACTCCAATAATCTCTGGTATTGGTTTGGGATATATCGGAATCCTGCAATAAGGAATGCTGTTTCAGGTACCAAATCATGATTGTGCCCTAAAATCACTTTCTTTACTACCCAATTCCCACTCAAATCAGAATCTCCCAATTTAACACATGCCTTACAACCTGTCCCTATATAACCCTTATTCCTCTGTGGGACAGGTCCATCCTCAAGACGTATTGGCTCTTTGCATTTGCCACAGGCAAATGTTACATGGTTGACGAAGGCAGTACCCCTCTTCTTATGGATTGACCTTTTGACAACAGCAAATCCAATTTTTTTCGCATATAGCTCATAATATTGGCGTGCTTCATCAATCGAATCAAATACATCACCAACAGCTGGTGGCAATAATTCATGATCTTCGTCTTCCATATCATCTAATTCATCTTCTACAACTGCTTCAACTTCTTCTACAAATCTTTCACCTTGAACCTCAACTTCTTCATCCAACTCATTGTTGACAGATTCCATGTTTAGATTCAAGTCAAAATCTCTGATGCCAACAACATCAACCTCCACTCTTGCATTTCCATTTACATTAGATTTTTCACCTTGAAAATTGTCTGTTTCAGGTTGTGAAACATCCAATATGGTGTTCAGATCCCAGTCAAACTCTCTAATGCCCACATCATCACTTATTACATCATTTTCACGATGCAAATCTTCATAGAAACGATACAGATTCACCTCATCCACTTCATCACCATTATATTGTATGCATAATTCATCTCCAAAAAACTCATTGAGATCAATATCCATCCTAATATTCAACAATAAAATGCAAAGTATTAATAACTGTAAAATCAAACTGTATATGGCTACATGTAAAGTATTAATACTAAGCATGAGAAGTATTGACATCAAAGTATTAATAACTATAATAGCAAAATGTATATGGCTAATATGTCAAGTATTAATACTTAACATGAGAAGTATTGACGACAAGGTATCCAAGTATTAATAACTGTAATAGCAAAATGTATATGACTACACTCTCAAGTATTTATATTCATAATGAGAAGTATTGACATCTTGGTATCCAAGTATTAATACCTGTAATAGCAAAATGTAGATTCTACTCTATATGTTATAAGGCCTGCCAACTGAAGTATTCATAGAGATGTAATGAAGTATTAACATCTATAAACACAATATTATAAGTTTACACATAACAAACATATTTATTCCCATACTTATTATACACATACAGAACTCATAACAAGAAATATCAACCGATTTCTATCAAGAGATTTCTTAATAAAATGATGAAATTAACACAAAATAGAACAGAAACACCGAAATCGCCAGAACATCTTCGCAAATCAAATTGTCAAAAACATCTGAAAATTCAAAATCCAGATTGTGTATATGAAATAGAAACGAAATCACCGAAATCGCCAGAACAAAAACAAAATCACCGAAATAGAACAGAAACAATATTAACCTAGCTGATCACCTTTGAAAAATCACCGAAATCGCTTCCAGTTTCGAAAGCCAGACGATCGCCTCCAAATCGCCTCCAAATCGCCTCCAAATCGCATACAAATCGACTCCAAATCGCCTTGAAATCGCCTCGAAACCGACCTAAAATCGCCTCAAAATCGCCGAAGCTTCGAAAAAGGAATAAACGGAGAGAAAGGAAAGTTTGAAATTCAAACTGGAAGTTAATCGGTAGTTTCTGTACCCGCTTACGGTTATGGAAGTTATTCGGGACGGAGTAAGTGCGGGTACGATGCGGGTACGATACTGTGGGTACCAAAATAATTATTCTTTCATTTTATCCTTATTAAAAAAATATATAGTATGTGTAAGAGAAATATCCAGGCTGAAGGAGTGTTTCAATTCCACCTCTATTCGGTTGGAATAGATCTCTATTTGTTAAGAAATGTATAAGCAGAAAAATGATTCGAATTGTATATATCTAGCTCCAAGCACATCCATGATCCATCATCCACAAACGCAACACGTGTAAATTGTTTTTGAAATTTTTTGAGAAATATGAATCATGTACAATTTCTTGACAAATGCGAAGCATGTAAAAAATTGAATTGAAGCAAGATTTACATTATGGATGCAATTCTGGGAATAGCAGACGTGCTCTGGATGACGATCAAAACTTTGGGCAATAGTTTCTGAGAGATTTAGCATGCCTTTAGTTTAGGTAGAATATATAGGACTAATTTTATCGCCACATATGGAAGCCAATATTTATTATTCATTGAAACCATTTTTTGTATGCATTTAATAATAGTATGAATTTATATTTACATAATCTTTTTCCAAAACATATCACTTCTAAAATTTCTCATTAATTTCCACCACAGATTGTTAATGGCATTTGCACTCTTTATATATATATTAGTATCGTGCCCGTGCGTTGCAACGGGGACATATTATAAAATTGAATAGAATATGAAGAGACCTTTTTGTTTGACATTCACACAAAATTAAGAAAAAAATATATTTAAATGAAAATAAAAGACACAAATGAAAAAAAACGGAGATCCAAATAATAAATAACAATAAAAGAAACAACAACAAATAAAAAAAAACGAATCAAATATAATATGAAAAAATTCTTGAAGTATCATTGTACGATTTAATATCTAATTTTCTGTACAAACAAGACAGGTCATTAAATGATTTAGAGGAGAAATGATACGTAAAGAAACAAAATTGGAAAAGATATAATTAAATGATTCAGATAAGAATTTTCTCTAGAGATATATTTTTGATAGAAATTATTTTAATAATAGTAATTTCACTACATGAAAATTCTTGATATTCTTTATTTTCTCTCCAGATCAGAAAGATATGATTGTTTCCATCAGCACAAAATCTACTCTTCATCTATTCACAAAGATACAATAGCCCTAAACAAAATTCAGAAATATATGATTGTTTCCATTTTCATTGTCGAAAATATAGAGAAAGAGGAGAAATGAAACGAAGGAAACGGAGAAATAAGAAAATAATTTAATTGCAGGAATCAGAGATAGCTGTAAGGAGAAATAAGAAAATATATCGCTAGGGATACATTCAAGACAAACCATGTAGCAGTCTGTGTGGCAAGTATGTTTTTAAATAAATTTAGATTTCTACACACAAAATAGATGTATTTAATCAAAAGAAGATAGATTATGTGATTGAAGGATTGATATTCAATTTGAAAATTTATCTTTCAATATCAACCGTTGACGGATCAGGACAATTACGTGCATAATATAAGAATGGAGATATATTTAAAATATTTATTTTTTTATAAAAATATTAGTCTGATGATTGAAATATTTAAATATTTTAAATACCGCTGTCAGTTTACAATGGAACAGAACAGGCGAGTCTTTACTGGTTGCATTCACTCTCCCCAAATCCAACACCAGCGATCCTGCGATGGCGTCTCGAATCGGATCCTTGATGTCATCCACAGCCCGCCTACGCTCTCTGAAACCCTTTCACGCACTCCTTCCCTTCTCCACCTCCTCCACTCCTCCCACCTCTGGCTTTACTAACACCACCGCCTCCTTCGTTTGGTCCGACTCCGACTCCGACTCCGAATCCAATTCACCACCTCCGTATGATCCGTTTAGCAACAAGCCCGCAGTACCCGAACCTTCTGACCCAACAAACCTCCAAGAGGTCTTTCACAAAATACGCACCCAAGGGTTAACCAACCATGCCATCAAGATGTTTGACGGATTGTCTAAGGATGGGCTTACGCACGAGGCGCTCCAACTGTTTAGTGTGATTAAAGACAAAGGGACGATGCCCGATGTGGTGGCCCACACAGCAGTCATCCAGGCCTACGTCGATGCTGGTGGGACCCACTGGAAAAATGCTTTAAGGACTTACCAGAGGATGCTCGCTTGTGGCGTGCTGCCAAATGCATATACCTTTTCGGTTTTGATTAAAGGTGTGTCTTTTATTTTCTTTTCTTTTCTTTATTTTCAGTTTTATGTTAATATGTATAACGGTACAATCGTACTTGAGAGTTAATTTAGCGAGGAAACACTGAAAAAAATGAGATGGCTTATGATGTGGCCTCATGAATTATGCACCATACATGTTTGACGAAATGACCAAGTGAAGTTTTACATTTCAAATGCTTGAATTAGTAAATTGGTTGTTAGTGTACTTCTGAGTGAATAGTCAATAAAAGATGGTCTAAAATTTCTAACAAGATATATCTATGCTTGTGTTATCAAAGGGTTGGCGAAACAGAGGAGATTGGCTGAGGCTGGCAAGTACTTGATTGAGATGGTGACACGTGGCATGAAACCAAATGTAGATACCTACCTGTCAGTCTTTGAGGCTTATGTGTCAGAAGAGAAGTTGGAAGAAGGAAAAGAGTTACTTGAGGAGTTGAAAAAGAAAGGGTTTGAGCCTGATGAAAAGTCTGTTAGAAGTGGCACTGTGAAAAGAGGGTATATGTTTAACAGCATCATGAGATTGTTCTTTGACAAATGAAAATGTGTGTTTGTATGACTTACTGGGAGCGAGATATAGGGCGGAGAGTGTTGGGGAGGTTGGGGGGGGGGGGGGGGGGGGGGGGGGGGGGGGGGGTGTGGGTTGAGAAAACCCACGTGTAGATTAGATTCGACACCGAGTTAGTGACCTAAACATATGACCTTCACTTTAAAGATAAATATATGTAATGATTTTTGGTAACTTACATTGTTTCTCTAGAACTGTCAAATCAATCTTTATTTTCTTTCTTATGTCCTACAATTTTGGTCTGCCTGTTTTGGATCACATGATAAAAACATTGGAGGTGAAGCCACCCAACTGTTTATATCCATCCCGATTCCGATCCTGCGAAGCATTGTCTTTGCACCAGACTATATAGTGGCATTTGTCAATTTTTCACTCTCCCATCACAAATGCAAAATAGGGTTAATGGAACTTTTGCAAACCATAAGATACCAGTACACTTTTAAGCCTACACAGGGTAGTAGTGCAAAAGTTTCTAGTAATTTCTGTCAGCATATCATATCATAGCAGAGTACTACTATTGCATTATTTCCTACATTTTAAGCATAAAATTCTAAATACCAGATTCTTGCATGATCTTTGCTAGAAGATAAAATAACTAGTTACCTTTCAAATTACAGCACAGATACTGGTTAACTTAATCATCTCACACAACCCTGCTGTCAAAGGGTCTTTAGTATGCATATTACTGACAGATACAAAATCACACAAGGACTTGTCATTTGCATCTACAATAAACAATTTAATCTCACTTAAAATGCTCCATCTGTATCTTCGCCAGATGTCCCCTCTATCGTGAACGAATCTCTTTGGGCAGTGGGATCGTATTGTTTAACTACAAGCACAGATGCAACTGCTGAAAACTCAGAAGTGGCCAGGTACGATCCAACTGGCCCCAACTCTGGACAGTCCTGTTTTTGGGTTAATGCAATGCATGGTGGCTTTTGCCCAACCACAAATAGGTTGCACCGGCCAATGGCCTTCACAGCTCCCACCACCTCTTCCCTTCCGCTAAATGTCTTCTCCTCAAAAGTGATTGACCTGTTGCCATCTGCCACATTTGCTTTAAATTCCTTGAGGAACTTCTCGTCAGCGCTAGAGCCGTCAGAGTCATCCATAGAGACACTGATGCTTGCACCATCTTTTGAATTGAAAATGAATTGCAGAACAACTAGATTTATGCCTGGATGCTCTGCCATGCGGGATGCATAGGAGAGGGCCTCACGGTCATCGGGCCCACCAAAAAATAGAACAGCAATGGTGTACGACACCTCACTGGCCGATACCTGGACACTGCCGCCAAACCCGCGGTCCACCAAGATCCCGACTGAGCATGGAGCGTGGCGCAAGACACGTTGGTTGATGTTCTGGTGGTCGTACCTAGGGTTTCCATAGACCCGTCAATACGTTGATGCTTGTGGAATGGGATGAGGATTAGCGCCGCCCTTTTCTGCTCAGCACTAGCTATAATATCTTCATGGATTGTTTGTAGGTCAGAGATGGCTGTCATTGGCCTAATAGACACATGACTTAGTTTCTCGTATGCATCGAAGGCGACCACAATTTGGTCGGTACCTTCTGCACGGTTCTTGTTCCAGAAAGGCATCCCGTTCCTCCGTGCCTTGTGCACTATCGAGATTGCAGAGGAGCGCTCAGAAAGCTCCATTAGATGCATGGAGTACACAACGAGGCCCTGTCTGTGGGTCCCACGGGATGATTCTATGAGGTTGATTAGAGTTGGGATGTTCCTGTTGCCATGGAAGCAAGCAAGAATGCGCAGTTCACTGTCCTTGTTGACCCTCTGGATTGTACGGTGCTTGTATGGAGGGGCCCGCCTGGCTGGCTTGTAAATTGCCGTGACAATGGGTGTGGTTATGAAGGTGGTGAAAAGTGCCATCAGTACCAAAACTGCAAATGTTTCATCATTCAGCACCTTGCGATCCTTGCCAATATTGAGAACAATAAGCTCCACAAGCCCCTTGGTGTTCATCAAAATACCAAGGGTCAAGGCTTCCCTTGCTGGTACCTTCATTGCAAGGGACACAAGCACAGTACCGCCAATCTTGCCTATACACGCAGTTGCAATGACAAGAACCAGCAACCCCCATGATTGTGCACCACTTATTGTTGTCACATTTGTTTTGAGCCCACTTGAAACAAAGTAGAGAGGGAGCAATAGGCTGGAGATGAGATCCTCCACCTTTTCAATAAGCGCCCCTGCAAAAGGCCCCTCTTTCGGCATGACGATACCAACAACAAAAGCACCAAAAAGTGCATGGATGCCGATTGTGTCGGTTATGAACCCGGCAGCTAGAACAGCTGTTAGAGTTGCACAAATATAACTCTCCTTCACGGGCTCTCCCTCAGGTGATCGGCGTGCCATCCATGCAAGCCCCGGTCTGACGGCCAAGGCTACAAAGATGACAAATGCTGTACCTGATAGGAGGACCCAGATAGAGATGAGGGGGGACCCACTACCTGACAAGGCAATGGCCAGTGCAAGGAGAATCCACGCTGCCACATCGTTTACCGCTGCAGCTGACATGGCCATGCGACCAAGATCAGTTGTGAGGAGCTTAAGCTCGGCTAAAATACGTGCAAGTACTGGGAAGGCAGTGATGGAGAGTGCCACCCCCATGAAGACTAAGAATGGGGTTCCTGGAGCACCCTTAGAGATGGTCTTGCGTAGTACCACAGAAGTCCCTATTTTAAAAAAATCAGTTGTGCATTAGACCTTACAAGTGCTAGTATAGTCAATCTCATCTTGTCACCGTATATTACTGTTATGATGTGTTACAAAAGAATAGAGGATCAACAGAAACTGACATGCCTTTTCATAGATTGTAAGCAAAGAATTACCTTTAAAGATTCTTAAGGGTACCAATAATTTCCATGGTTAATAAAAAAATCATTGTTTGAAATTTCAAGTTATATGTGCTCAGCCTACTAAAAATTTACCCATACCAGTAATACATTTAATTAGATTGGCATATATTTACCTACTCCCATGATGAAGGGAAGGGAGATGCCAGCAACAGCAATTGCAAGAGCACGCTTGCCAGTACGGCGTATGGCACGGAGATCGAGCTCGAGACCAACTAAGAAGAGGAAAAAGAGAAGTCCGATGTTTGCCACTGTATCTAGCACTGTCAAACTTGACTTTGGAAATACAGTGTTGAGAAACTTTGAGCTTCTGCCTAGTGCTGATGGCCCAAGTAAAATCCCTCCCTATAATATTAATGTACCAACATAAAATAGATTAGGAAGTATAAATATTGGGATTTATTTAAAACCTACAAGCCTCAGTAAGAAATAGGACAAAGGATTAATACTGTTATACTGATAAGTTCATAACCGAATTTGCACTAGATTGGACTACTCACCTTTATATGGAGTTTTCATTTATAATGCGGTAAAAATTGGAAATTCTTGATTTGATATGGTTTAGCTTTATGTTTAATTATATCAAAACTGTCAGTGAAGTTATATATACGCCAGATTCTCAACTGCAAGTAATAATTTCCAAGGGAATAAATGTAAGTTTACTTGTTCCTCTAGACAGTTACTCTGTTTAAACATATAATAACTTTGTACAATCTTATAAGATGCAGTACATTTAGTGAGCAACAAATACATTTAATTATTGAAATTTCCTTCGTTAATTGATATGGTAAAACTTCAATTTTGCATTGAATTTGACAGCTAATCTACCAAGGAAAAATATTTGGGA
Source organism: Carex parvula (assembly GCA_025461045.1). NCBI lineage: Eukaryota > Viridiplantae > Streptophyta > Magnoliopsida > Poales > Cyperaceae > Carex > Carex parvula. Next base: position 163,213 of record JAJGRW010000591.1, read on the forward strand.
AAATAAACTTATTTGTCAGTTGTCACGCATCACTCACAATAGAGGACTTAGGAATTGACTTGTGAGAAAAATGCCAATCAACCTAGGGATGGCAATGGGTCGAGCCCACGGGTATTTTGCTAAGCCCATGCTTGGTCTATTTGTTAAAAATCTATGCTCGGCCCACTCATGGGCTTTTTTCCAGGCCCATGCTTGTCTGTCCTTGCCTATGGGCCTGCCCATACCCACTGACCCATCCATATTCAACCACATCAAATAGGCCGTACAAGACAACAAAACAATTTATAATATGATTTTTCTAATGAAAGAAAAAATAATTTATAGTTTAACAATAAACAACAGTGTGATTTTGCTATTGGAGCACAAAATAATTCATAGTTTAATAGCAAATAAAGGTAGCTGTTCTGCTTTTTTTTTAACATAAAAGCCCATAGGTTGTTTGTGGGCTTCGGCATAAGCCCAGGCCTGATCTGGCCCGTCTCTAGACCCGCCCTTACCTGACCCATCACAGCATCGGACCAACCGCGTAAAGAATGGTCCGGACAGATAAGACCGGGCCGCAGGGCCAATTGAGCTTTTCTGCCATCCCTACTGTCAACCAACTCCTTTTTTCTTTGCTTTGACAAACGGACAAATTTGATCCCAAGCTTTCAAAAGTCAAAAGACAAACGGACAAATTTAAAACTTTTGTCCCTTGCGCTGATAAAGATATGTGAAAGCGCTCTTTAATTAAATATTGAATTTCATAGAACATAACATTAGTATTAGTTTTTATTTATTTTATTGAAAATAATTAGCGGCCGATTAAAGCAAAAACAAAAGCAGAGAAGATGAGGTTTATTTATTGAGGGATGCTTCTATGGGCATAATGACATATTTATAAAATAATATATTTTTATTTCAAAGTTCAAACAGTCGATTTGACCGTTCAACATTTTTTCCATATTACAATGTACTTGGAGGTCAAATTTTACATTTTTTTGAATTTTTTTTTTATTTATTAAGTATTTTACAAAACTAGTCAAATTCAGACAATTGAATTTTGTACCCATCTTAATAAATAGTAAAAAAAAATTCAAAAAAATATAAAATTTGACCTCCAAGTACATTGTAATATGGAGAAAATGTTGAACGATCGGATCGACTGTTTGAACTTTGAAAATAAAAATATACTCATTTTACAAATAGATCCTTATGTCCATAGAAGAATTTGCCTTATTTACTTCTTAGTAAAATCCCATAGGCACAAAGAATATCGGTTTATTGATTTAAAAAAATAGAATTACATACAAAAAATGGATCAAATTATCAGATCACGTAGCAGCGTTTAAAAAAAAATGTAATTTCCCTTTTCCTCTCTCATACCGACAAAAAGAGCTACATTTTTCATGGAGTAAAAATAGAAAATAAAATAAGAATAAAAAGTATTGAGTGTTTTTCAATTCCAGAACTAAAAGATAAGAATTAGCTTATGTCACGAGGCTAAGGTCTAATAGTAATGAACTAATGATATAGTCTTTCATAGTAGATATTCACGGTCAAGTTTCAGCGAAGACAGAAATCAAATTTAATTTGAGATGTGTAGTCAAACTATACGGACCTACTAGTTTGTACTTTAATTAAAAACAAAGAAGGATTAGCTTTATTATAATAGATCAAAATTTCAAAAAAAAAAAAGCTTTTGATTTGCAAACAGATCCAATGAAACAGTTTTGATTTGCTTCGTAATAAATACAGACAAATTCTGATTCTTTCTGATTTCCAAGTCAACTTTGTGCTGAAATGACAGCTAGTCTATCATTAAATATGAAAACTTATGTATCACGTATCAGTCATAGTAGAGACTTTAGAAAATATTCGGTCAACAAAACAAACAATTTAAAATTCTAGTCCCTTGTGCTGATCCTTCTATTCTATGTAAAAGCGTCCATTAATTAAATATCCAATTTCATGAAACATAACATTTTGTTTAGGTTTTTTTTTAAAACAATTAGGGGACGAATAAAGCAAAAACAGAGAATATAAGTTTATGTTTATTTAGTACAATCCGATAGGTACAAAGAAGATCAGTTTATTGATTTAAAATAATCATAACATTATATACAAATAAAATAACTGGATCAAATTATCATAGCACGCAGCAGCTTTTAGAAAAAAAAAATGTAACAACTTCCTTTCTCCTCTCTCATTCCGACAAAAAGAGCTAAATTTTTCATGGAGAAAAATTTAGAGAAGATAAAATGAGAATAAAAACTATATATCAAGTACTTTTATTATTCTAATCAGGGAGCGCGTTATTTCTTTTCCAATCTTGAAATTAAAGATCACAGAAAGAAATTAAACAATCGAAAGAAAAAAGAAACATACAATGATCTCGGCAATGACGCGTGGTTGGCGAAGGGGGCGAAGAAGGTACGCCAGAAACCTCGTTAATGCAACGACAATGCATATCTGAAGGATGAGCAAAGGGAGCGCATAGTCGAGCGGGTTGTCTCCCTGCCATGACCCGTTTGAGGTCGCCTTCATTGGCGTGGGGCACGTCAGCTTCGTCGCATTTCCAGCCATCGCGGTTGCATTCACCGCCGAGGCCATTGCGGAGAGAGAAAGAGGGGCGATCGACGAAGAGGAGCGGATGAGAGAGGAAAGGATAATTAATTTGGGTTTATCTCTCCTCCGCTCGTTTTCTCTCTATGACTATGAGCTCCTATGCACATGCGCGTTCGTTTTAAGAGGTTGGAGGAGGAGGCGCTGTTAGCTGGAACCCAAATTGACTGCCTGTTCATATAACTATTATGTCTATGAGAATTCATATCACCGACGGTACCGTAATAGGTAATCTTTTACAATTACTTGATCTCGACCGTTCTTTTTAACTTGGCACGAATCTAAAAGCCCAATAATACTGCCCCTCAGTCAGCCCGAATCCCAAACCGGCTGAGAGTTAATCTCAAACCGTAAATAGCTAATTGTAAAAGGGAATCTTTTACGGTACCGTCGAGGATATGGATTCATGTCTATGAACGCTGCAAAAATGTATGTTGCCATCATAATTTTTGGGAGCTACAGAAGTGTACCCAAGAGTATCAGTATCTATAATATTTGAGTTGATTTTAACGGAAAATTGTTGGTTACCTTTTCTAAATTGTTTGTTATTTCAAAGCAATATGTTAACATAAAAAAACTAAAGATGAACGATGTCACATATGATCAATTTTTTTTTTTCTTTTGATCACAACACAAGTAGCTATACTTTTTTTGGTTTAATATTACAATATTTTTTTTGTTACTAGCTGGTTAATTCCTAATTAAACAAATACTACCCTAATCAACTTATTTCTAGAGTTACCACCCAAGCTTTCCCAGTCCGTGCACCAAAATAGAATGGTGCGCACTCTGGGGAAGGGCACCATTTGGTGCTCTAATTGGAAAAGCGCACCAAATGGTACCCTTCCCCAGAGTGCACACCAACTATTTTTTTCTTGTGTGATTATCTTATGTTTTGTTTTACAATTTTGGAATTATGAATTTTGTTTTAAGGAAAATAAAATTTTGTCTTTTAAGGAAAATAAAATTATAAAGTAAATAAAATTCAGCATCCAAAACAAAATTTAGAATTCCAAAACAAAATTTATAATTTCAAAATTGCAAAACAAAAAAGAACATAACCACAAAAAAAAAGGTTGGTGCGCACTCTGAGGAAGGGCACCATTTGGTGCTAGGTTAGGCCACCATTTGGTGCTGGGTTAGAGCACCAAATAGTACCCTTCCCCAGAGTGCGCACCAGCCTATTTTAGAGCGCGGACTGGAAAAGCGTGGGTGGTACCTCTGGAAATAAGTTGATTAGGGTGGTATTTGTCTAGTTAGGAATTAATCAGGTGGTAACAAAAAAATTTTCGGAGATCCAACAGATTGGGGTTTTCTGGAGGAGACTATTTATATCTCGATACATATGTTGTATGCAAAATTAATAAATAGTAGAATTCTAAAATTGAGGAACTTTTTCAGAACTGTAGACTTAGTACAGTGGCACGAGCCCTCATATTTTTTCGGAGAGATACAAATTCAATTCTCAAGAATAACATTTAAAAGATGCTGAATGTATCTGAATATTCTTTAATAATAATAAAAATACAGAGACTTTTGCTACAAAATTATGAAATTATTTTTTAATACGATGAATGAACTTCATCTCATGATATCTTTTTGATAACAAAATAGTTTGCATTAGATGACAATTATAGCATGTCTTGTATGAAAGATTTAACCACTAGAATTGAAGGTACACTGAGGTGTCAATGAGTACGATATGGGTATGATGAAAGCATTTTTATACCCATATCTATTTTAGAATTGACCGTACCTATACTCAACTCTATTCTTACCTGTTAAAATTATTAGGTAACAAAACAGCAGCAGGTGAATAACGAATAATACTATATAATAATTAGTTTATATTTTACAAATTAAACATCAAAACTCATTCATTTCACACATATAAAATCACATTATTAATAAAAAAACAAATGTGCATTCATTTCCAACTGAATTATTTTATTATAAATAAAACAAGAGAATTCGAAAACACGAATTTCTCTTCAGTTAACTAATTATCAAGGCATGCTAATAAAAGCAACATGTTTATCATTTTTCTTATAACAAAAAACATACACTAAATAACAAAAGTACATCACTACTAATTGCTCAAACATTATCGTATGAAATATCATGCAATAAATTCCATCATCACTAATTATTGCTAAAATATTATCATATAATTTTATTTTATATAATTACTCTATAGGGTAACAGGTACGGAATAGCCTTTATATATTTAATTAATAAAAAGATCGTTACTCATATTTATACTCATATCCGCCTTATTGAATACAGTACAGATCGAGTAAACTTTATTCATACCCGCTTTATCGAATACATTGGGTATCTATAGCAATTCTCTATTTGTGCATAGCCATGTGCGGTTCATATATTAGCATTAAATGTACATTTGGGAAAAAAAAAAAAACTAGAAACAGTGATTATAGGCAGGCATAAAACTATCATCTTTATTATTAGGCAACGATATCATTAAAATAGGTCAAAGGAACAATGCACACGTCAAAAGAGATATGGATAATAAATGGTCAATTTCATACGGATGACGGTTCAAATGCCTCCATTTTTCATGCCTCTATCATGCCTCTATTTTAAAAACATTAATAACTTAAAAGTCAAAATAAAACCGTTGGATATGATCTACATCATTTTATCTATGCGCGTGTAAAAAATTATGACATTTTGATTTTGTGTTGGTTGTCATCAAGAGCTTGTAAAAAACTTACTAATGTGGATAATTTCTAGATGTTGATTTCTCAACTTATTGATTCACATAAAAATAAAATTAAAATGTGATAATTTTTTATGAGCACATAGATAAAATGATGTAGATCATATCCAATGGTTTTATTTGGACTTTTTTAAGTTTTAAATTTTGAGTTATTAAAGTTTTTAAAAATGGAGGCATGGTGGAGGTACAAAAAATGAAGGCATTTGAACTCTCTCTTTCATATAATGCTTATTGATTACCAGTTGAAGCATTAATTTTTTTTCAACCGTTGACGATGGTTATCTGTGCACTACATTTTAAATTTTCAGTGCTCAGACAATTTTTGTTCCTCTTTATCCTATTTTGCCCCTAATAAAAGCCATCTACAAAAATGTGTCCCTTAATGAAATTTGTAGGGGTGAAAATGGAGCGAATACGGAGCGGATAGTTGTAAAATTATATCCATATTCTTTTTAATTTTCTGGATATGAATACGGATTAGATATCAGTCGAATATAGATATGGATACGGATCCGGATTAGATATTATTAAAATAATTTAAAAATATCAAAGTTCGTAATATTTATCTAATTTAATGGTAAATAACAATATTTTTTCATAATATATATTAAAATATATGATATATATCTTCTATTCAGATACAAATAATTGAAATGTAAAACTATATCAGTATCCATATCCACACAGATATTCAGATATCGGATATCCACATCTAATTTTTCGAATACGAATCAAATACGGATCGGATATTATCCATAACATTTCACCCCTACTTATTTGGCGCGGAAGATTTTTTTTTTTTTTCATTTGTTATGCTTTTTACTAACAAATAAATCAAAGCTACTTTACCCGAATCCATATCCTCTGAGTTAACAAAATATTTATGTTTGCATCACGGCCGTTCGATCGAATCTGAGCCAATCCGATCTGAGGTGGAACCTATGGGGCTGCTTTAATAGTCATGCAAATTCTGATTGGACGGTTCAAATCAAAACATAAATATTTTGTTACAAGGTGATATGAATTCACTTACTCTTGACAGAGTCAGAATTATTACACAAGCACAAATGTTAGATCCGGACCGTCAGATCTGTTTTGACAATTTATCCGATTGGTCTAAATTATGTACAATCAAAATCTAAACTCAAAATTGGATTTACTTCGGAAAATCCAGACCGTTCGGGCTCGGAAGGGAGCGCGTATCCTCTGAGATATCTCGACTTTTGCGTGATCGACGTGTACAGTGTCTATTCGGAGATGGTGCAGAGCCAGTATTATTTGTGGTGAAGTATTTAAGCGGTTGAGATTTTTCAAAAAAAACACTCAAAGTTTGAGGTAATCTCAGAGGATGCAAATTCCTCGGAAGGGGAAGAGTGACGTATCTCTATTTTGACATCCGATGCAACTTTTAGCACTCTCTTTGCCGCGAACGGAAGCGCATTTGCTGTAATCCGAGACCAGTAACAGTAATCCTAAAATTCCTGCAATCCGAAATCCAGCCGTCGAACTGTTCCGAGATGCGTGCAAGAAAAAACCAGCTATTTCGAGATGCGTTCTCGGAAAAAATTCAATGGCTGAATTCAGATTGCAGGAATTTTAGAATTACTGTTCATTGGTTTCGGAATTTCAGCTGATCCGAATCCGCCACAAACAACTACTGATTTTAAGAAAAAAAATATTATATGAATCTCAAAGTAATACAAATATGGATGTCACCTAACTCATTTTCATGTCTAAAAATTTCCCTACGTTGTCGAACTTACCAATTCGTTGAAGGATAAAAACTATACAATATAAAATTTTTCTATGAAGAAATTCTTCTTACAAAGAAGTGAAAAACCATTTGTTTATAATAAAAATTCAATATAATTTTTAATTTTCCTACAAGTTTGATACTGAGTTGTTTTTTCATCTTATTTATTCTGTAACATTTACTATTTCTATTTTGATCTGCTTTCCCATTTTTTTTCCTATTTTTCATCTTATTCATTCCCCAAAATTTTATTTGAACTTGTTACATGGCAGTCTCAAGTATTTCGAATTTTTTTTTATAAAAAATCAATATGGCTAGCTGTTTAATATGAAATGAATTAAATGTTACTTTTTATATTTTTTTTACTATTTTTTTAATTAGGTAGACAATCACTCAATGCAACGGTAAAATAGATATATAGTGCAACGTCAAAAAGATATGGATAATAAATGGCCAATTTCATATAGGGCTTACTAATTAATTACCAGCTGTAGCATTTAATTGATTACAACAGTTGATGATGGTTCGGTGAGAGACAATTTCGTTTGTTTATTTTTTAGGGCTTAGGTAAAGGTTTATATTTAACAAAATGGTCTGGTGAGATGATAATTTTAGTATATCTGGTATGAAAGAATGTCACCACTAAAATCAAGGGTACATAGGCTTGTGCGGTACATTTTAGCTTAGCATTAAATTTAATTTTGTAAAGAAATAGCTAGAAAGAGTGAATTATAGGCAGACATAAAAATTGTCATCATTATATTATGAGCCAATACTATTAAAGAAATCTTGCTAATCTAAAATTACAAACATCCTGTATTCGATTTTCTCTTTCAGATGAAAATCATATTGAAGTACTTTTGAGTTATATTCGCGCACGTCACAGTTTTTTTTTCTCTTCTTCGTAATATGCTATTTAAAAAAAAACTTAATATACTAGATATAAAGACTTCATATGCTATATATAAAGACTGTATTTTAAATCTTTTAAAAACTTACACTTTGAATATTTAAAAGACTTGATATGCTATGTATAAAAACTTGACATAATAAGTATAAAAACTTGATATGCTACATATAAAATCTTACCGTTATTAATAAAAATTTAAACTCAATAATTTATTTTTATGTTTTATACTAGCTAGTTCTAATTTTCATACATAAATATAATATTTATAGAAGATTTTAATTCAAATTAAAGTTCTAACTAGCCCTCTAATATTTATAAAGAGTTGATATGGTTCAGTTTTTATAAAAACTTAATATGTTAAGTATAAAAGAATATGTTATGTGTAAAGAATGGAAGCGCATTTGCTAAAATCCGAGACCGATAACAGTAATCCTGAAATTCTTACAATTCAAATTCAGCCGTCGAAATGTTCCGAGATGTGTGCAAGAAAAAACCAATTGTTTTGAAATGCGTTCTTAGAAAGAATTCGATGACTGAATTCGAATTACAGGGATTTCAGAATTAATGTTCATTGGTTTTGGAATTTTAGCTGATCCGAATGCGCAAAGAATTGCACGTGTAAGGACAACCGATAGTTTGATATTTTTAGTACAAGTTCCTATACAGACAAGGTTTTGGATTTTTTTTAAAAACCATAATTAAAATAATTAAATTTAAATAAACGACATGATTAGGCCGAGATTTACAAAAACCATCAATACCGAAATGCCAATTCGGTCCGATCGAATTTTTTTACTCCGGACCGAATTGGCATTTCGGTCCCCCTCTTTTTCACAACAAATCAAACTTTTTCCGTGTGGCCGACCGTGTGGTCCTCTGGACTGAAATGGTATTTCGGTCCAGAGAATTTTTTCTCCGGACCGAGTTGCCATCTCGGTCCCAGACATATTTCTTGATTTTTATTCTTTCTCTAAATTTTGTATGTACAAGTTTATCCGGTCCCAAATTAATCATTTTTCAATGCTTCGAATTTTGTATGTACAATTTCATGTAGCCATTTTGGCCTTTATCAGTTGATGATTAATTTTGCGAGAACCTTTATCTTGTGATTAATCAAAATTCCATGTAGCCATTTAATCGTAATTGAATTTTCAATCCGGTCGAATTTCTGAATTCGTCAGGTATGTGGTTAAATTTTTTATTTGAAAAAAATATCCGAATTTTATAATTTTTTTCTAGAATTATTTAGTTTAGTTATAGAGTAAATTAGTTTTTTGTAGTGTATTGTAGTGTAATTTCATGTATTATAGTGTGAATTTTTAATTTAGAAAAAAAAAAAGAATTTAAATTTTTTTTGTAGAATTATTTAGTAATATATTTTTTGTAATAAAAATAACTTTAGGGTTATCGGTGAATAAACTTCTAGGGTTATCGGTGAAAAATTACCATTTAATAAAATAATAAATAAAATTTTATATTATTGATAAGTTTTTATAATATAATTCTTTGTAATAAAAATAACTTTAGGGTTATCGGTGAATAAATTTCTAGAGTTATCGGTGAAAAATTACCATTTAATAAAATAATAAATGAAATTTTATATTATTGATAAGTTTTTATAATATAATTATTTGTAATAAAAATAACTTTAGGGTTATCGGTGAATAAATTTCTAGGATTATCGGTGAAAAATTACATTTAATAAAATAATAAATGAAATTTTATATTATTGATAAGTTTTTATAATATAATTCTTTGTAATAAAAATAACTTTAGGGTTATCGGTGAATAAATTTCTAGGGTTATCGGTGAAAAATTACCATTTAATAAAATAATAAATGAAATTTTATATTATTGATAAGTTTTTATAATATAATTCTTTGTAATAAAAATAACTTTAGGGTTATCGGTGAATAAATTTCTAGAGTTATCGGTGAAAAATTACTATTTAATAAAATAATAAATGAAATTTTATATTATTGATAAGTTTTTATAATATAATTCTTTGTAATAAAAATAACTTTAGGGTTATTGGTGGATAAATTTCTAGAGTTATCGGTGAAAAATTACCATTTAATAAAATAATCAATGAAAACGTGGTTATTTATATTAAAATATTTTTTTTGGGTAAAAATAAAAATCACGGCTCCACATCAATTAACCAGCAATATAATTTAGCATATTTTAAAATTGTATTTTCTCCGGACCGAATTGGCATCTCGGTCCGGCCAAAATTTCCCTCCGGACCGAAATGCCAATTCGGTCCGGACTCTTTGTTGGATTTTATGTGGTGTCGGCTGCGGAACAATTGAAAATGAGGGGGGACCGAAATGCCAATTCGGTCCGGAGAAAACAAATGCGGTCGGACCGAATTGGCATTTCGGTATTGATGGTTTTTGTAAATCTGGACGCAATCATGTTGTTTATTTAAATTTAATTATTTTAATTATGGTTTTTAAAAAAAATCCCAAGGTTTTGGTGACATCATTTTTTTGTTTTTTTGCATGGGCAAAAGTACAATAGGTATTTTGATATTTTGAAGGGACGCTTCCGGAGATTTTCATTGTCACTAAAATTTTGTTATATCCGTTCATGGTGTCTTGGTCCGGTCCGGTCCAGCCCACATGATAAAAGTTCAAGAAAGAAAGAAAAAGAAACGGCAATTAAAGCCCATATATTGAATTTCTATACGACTCGAGAATAATTGGTTTTATTCTAGATCAAACTTTGGCAAGAATATTTGGTTATATAGTATAAAGTTGTCTCTTTATCTACCCGGACAAATAATTTGTAGGCTAAGAAAGAACGAAGAATCCGATCCCCACTTAAACCAGGTGAAAGCATCTGATACTCTTGTTTAGGTACATTAGGCAAAAGTGCAAATAACATTTTGATAATCAATTGATTAATAACGACTTGCTGATTATTAGAACATAGGGACCATAAGGCATTGCCATAATTAACTCTATAGAAATTAATCAGAGAATTCAACCTTTTTGTACTGTAACTATTAACTATTATTATTTGATGAGGAAGTCTAATACACAGTGTGTTAATTGCATAGAGCCCCTCTGTACAATGAGTCCATATTCCACTTTAGAAAACCAAATTTACATTTCTTTTACTATTTTATTGGAGAAGAAATTAATATATCTGAGAATTCTTGACTGTGCAAAAACAACGGTTTTCTTCCTATCTGAAAAAATAGTAATGAATCCTAAAATATGTAAATTTTGATATAAAAATATATTGACCGGCTTGGATAGTATTTTAAACTTCCTCATTATATAACAATTATTTGCAGGAAAAATTCATTGCATTTTTGGGTTTTGACCAGAGTTGTCAATGAAACCAATTGCAAGCAATGGTTTTCCTTTTTTCTCTTGTCTTCTTTGTACAGTAATTAGCTATTGATTATCACTTCCTTTTTGTCAGAGATATATGGTGAGATTGCGATGATAGTTAATTTCCTACCAGAGAATCTGTATTTTTGTTAAAAGTTCAAAATTAATTACATTATTAAACTGTAGTTGCTTGTTGCTTGTACAATTCACATTTCTCAGCTCTATAAAGCACCAACTTCTCTCTTACACTTGGTACCTACTTGCTTCAATCTTCTAATATAGACCCCACAATGTTACTGAAAGAATATATTCTCCTTCTATATATAAGTAAACATGCTTAATCAATTTTCTAGCAACTCTAAATAGCCATGTATTCCCTTCTTCTTTCACATTTCTATGCATTTCAACAAACCATAAAAAGCAGTTTGAATACTAATTTCAAATTTACCTGTTCTATCATTTTAGCAATTTTCCTCATCTCATTTGGTCTGCAAATTACAAAAGTTGTCATTTTCTTTCTCCCCCTTGTAATTTCAACCATAGGGTGCTCTATACCAATTTTTCTTTTCCTTATTTCTGAGAAAAAGATGAGCAAAGAAGAAATATTTCTTGAAGCAGAAAGAGCTGAACTTCCTCTAGTTCAAATTTTCAAGGAGGCCAATTCAAGCACCTATGACTGTGAAATGGAGGCAGGGTGTTTTCTGCAAAAGTTTGAAAGGGAGTCGAAACATTCTGGGATTGATGAAGAAGGGAAGACAATTATTTTTGCTGGAAGGGTTGAAGTGAAAAATGGCCAAGGCTTGTTTGATGAGGATTTGGCTTCACTTAGGGTAGATTGTTTGGCAGCAGGATTGTGGAATAATTATTTTGAGGGGTGTTCAAAATGGAGCTATAGAAACACAGCAAACATGGAGGAGATAAATCACTTAAATTTAATATAAAATTTTCATTCTAAGTTTGCAGTTGGTATGCCCAAGCAATGACTGCCTTAAGAAAAAGTTACTGAAAAGGAAGATAAATTTACCCATCCAAAGCATTGGAAATTATCTCCTACCACTACTTTGGTTCTTCTACATAGATAGTAGTTGTGATTTCTTTGAAGAAAACTGGAAGCTGGGGTAAATAATGCAACTTTTGACATAATAGTATCTCTTATTGGGAGAGAAATTATGAGTGACGCTTTGGTATTTTGAGTAATGCTGTTGATAATTAAAAAGTTTTTCAGGGTACAGCAAAACTTTTCCTTTTAGAGCAATTGATTTTATTTCGTAAGCTAAATGGATAATGGTACGGATAAAGGCTATTTCGTACCCGTTATCTTATAGAGCAATTGATTGTCCGCTACTGGTCCATAAAAGCCCGTTGATTTATACTATTCCCCATAAATTTATATTTATTTCCTTGCACAACAGGCCCATTTTACCATCAGCCCAATTTGACATGTACACAACGAGCATAAAATTTCCTTTGAATGTGGTATATCATGTATAAACTAACTAGGGGTGTCAATGATGCCCTTTTAACCGTTTATATTCGATAATTAACACGGGTATGGATATTTTTTTTTGTTAGTTTATATGGGTAAGGATTTTATTTCGTTAGCTAAATGGATAATGGTACGGATAAAGGCTATTTCATACCCGTTATCTTATAAAGTAATTATATAAAATAAAATTATCTGATAATGTTTGAGCAATAATTAGTAATGGTAAAATTTATTTGTGTGATATTTTATATGATAATATTTGAGCAATAATTAGTGATGTGCTTTTGTAAATTAGTGTATTTTTTGTGATAAGAAAAATGTTAAACATATTACTTTTATTTTTGCATGTTTGATTATTAATTAAATAATTGAATTGTATGAAAAGATATTTGTGTTTTTAAAATTATTTTGCTTTATAAAAAACAATATAGTTCGGATTGCTTGTACATTTACTTTTTTATTTTTATTTTTTTATTAGCAACATGATTGCATATGTGTGGAATGAATGAGTTTTCATGTTCTATTTGTAAAACATAATAAAATTAATTATTATATTAGTATTATTCGTTATTTACCTGCTATCGTTTGGTTACCCGATAATTTTAACGGGTAAGATCAATTCTTAATAAGTAAGGGTAAAATATGAATAAAGTCAATTTTTAGTGAGTATGAGTACAAAAATATTTTCATCCTATTCGTATCGTACCATTGACACCCCTAAAGCTAACAAACCTACTACATGAGAGTCCAACAAAGGTAAAAAGCAAAGAAGAAAATAACGGCAGGTCATTAAAATTTGAGCCTTATCTGAGAAATGAAGCACATATAATTTATCAAAATAACAATGCTAATTGGCAGATCGATACTAGCTAGATGGGATCCTATCTACAATCTTAAGCTACTGCTACTGCCTTGGCCCTAGTACATGCTTAACTAAGAATAATTAAAAAAGAGCAACATATATAAGAAAGGGAACATAAAATGAGAGAGAAGGAGAGATCGGAGTAGAGAGCGAGGTATCGTCAGAACTCGGAGTATAGAATCTCTATTCTCATATCGATTGGAGCGCGGTGGTGAACAAATCCGGTCGTGGAGAGAGATGAAGGTTAATGTAATAGAGTTATCAAGAGTGTATAGAAGTAGGATGAATGCATCTGGGACCATGGGTCAGTATATTTTTTTTTCCTTTCTTCGCGCTAAACCAAAAACCACTAATTCATATACATCTATGATGCTCATGCCAAAGCTTTCTTTTCTCACAATTTATCTATGGTTGCAAATATAATGCAGGTGGAGCATGTGGCTATGGCAACTTGTATAGTGCCGGGTATGGTGTTATGACAACAGCCTTGAGCACAGCACTGTTCAATGACGGAGCTATGTGCGGGGCATGCTACCAAATCACATGCGATCAGAGCAAGTCACCGTGGTGCAATGCTGGCAAGTCTGTCACCGTCACCACCACCAACTTCTGCCCACCAAATTACAACGAACCAAGCGACAACGGTGGCTGGTGTAATCCACCCAGGCAGCATTTCGACATGTCAGAGCCGTCTTGGAATGTCATTGGAGTTCATAGTGCTGGAATCATCCCTGTTCAATGCAGAAGGTACAAGCTCTGTTCCTATACACAGACCAACACCCCCCTCCCCCACCAAAAAAAAAACAAAGAAGGAGAAAATATAATATGATTAATGTAAACTGTAATTATTAAATGTTAGGGTGACTTGTCAGTGTTGAGTATTTTAGATATAATGATTTGGTACTCTTTTTGCCTTTAAAATTTATAAACCTTCGTACTCAAAGAATAGGTTAGTTGCAAGCGCACAACCTATCGATTGTAGTATTTAGGTGTCGATCCGCAGGGAGAGAGGGAAACACTAATTTTAATAAAGAAAACTACTTTTAAAACTAAACAATAAAAGTAAAGTGGGGGGGGGGGTTTGTTCTAAAATCCTAATGTTGGGTTCAATACCCGAAAGAGAGGAGTTTCAAACAATAAATGTAAATAAAATAAAGAGAAGAAAGATTGGGTTGTTTTCAAGTTTAAGGAGATCTAGGGGTATTCGGTCTACAATTCCTTGCTAATTCTATTTATTCGGTTTGTTTAAATTCATGTTTGATTTGATGAGGTTTCTAACCTATGTTAGCCTTTGGAACAAATATTAATACAACTACTTTGGGTGGATGGATTAATGTGCCTCGAATTCTAGGGCTGTCACTAACCTAGAGGGATATTTAATCACATGCTTCAAAGCATATATCGATATTTGTTCTAAGGTGTCCTAATTAGGATTTGCCTTCGCCTTTCGGTCCTTCACCAAAATCCTAACCTTAATTTCTATAGTTCCGGATTGGATATCAAAGTACGGTCGCTTCTAACCCAATCCTAAGGTGTGTCTTTATGGTTTCAATTAGTAGTCTCCTCATGACCAATGCCGGAATTTAATAAACTTAAAGCGGAAAAACACGATCAACGCGATTTCAAAACTACTTCAATTCAATAAACCCTAACCAGGTGAACTCAAAGGAACGAGTACTAATGAAATTCATAAAGAATAAATCACAGAAATTAACAATCAAATCCGATAACACAATCATAATAAAAACAAATATCCGAATAAGATAGAATTAAACAAGTTCATGCATTGACCTAAACCCCTAGAAAGAGAACTACTCTCTCTTGGAGAGATCCATAACAAAGATTGGCAAAAACAATAAGAAATGAGATAAAGAAATGATTACACCATTTCTTAGATCTAAAACCTCGATCTTGCCGACTCCTTGCTTGAATCTTCTTCTTCTCCTTCCTTCAAAAGCTTGAGAATTTCTGCAGGATTTCTCTCTCTCAATTTGTGGAAAGATGGATATAATAATGGATATGTACAATAATGGATGATGAGAGATGTGGTCTCCTTAACCTTATATAACATTTTCTGAACTTGGAGATCAAGTCGTTTTATTTTCGGCGCCCACTAAGCCCACTAACTTCTATATTTCTAATTCTGTGATTAATAACTTGGAGACCAAGCTATTCTAATTTTGGCGCCCACTAAGCCCACTAATTTTGCATATTTAGCAGTTTTTCAGGCTGGAGCGGCCATTGATGTGGATGTACAGAATTATATATTCCGAATTTGGATTTGTTTCTTCATTAAAGTTGTAGATCTCTTTTTCCTGGTTCCGTCAAGCTTTGAATCACCCAAATCGGAGTTCGTATGACCAAAATATGGCCAAAATACGAACTGTGTGTCGGCTGAGTGCGTCCGCACTCGGGTCAGTGCGTCCGCACTGCGCTCGGACTTTTCTGTTTTCTGTGTCTGATGGCTGAGTGCGTCCGCACTCTGGGTCAGTGCGTCCGCACTGGGCTCGGTTTCTCCTGTTTTGCTCTGAAATTCAAACGGGCATAACTTCTGATCCGTAACTCCGTTTTCAGTGTTCTACCACTTTTCGGAAAGCTTGCGAGAAGATCTACAATTTGCTCCATTTCCTGTAACTTAAATAGACTTCGGCAGTAACTTGATTCTTGGATATATTTCATTATATTCTCTACTAAAATACAAGATATTTAGTGCTATTATGTGATAAAAACTAGATCGAATGTGTATATAATTTAGACCTATCAGTCAGCGGTCAGGAGGTATCAGGTTCACGATCAACGGAAACTCGTACTTTGAGTTGGTGTTGATTAGCAATGTCGGCGGCAGCGGTGTTGTTAGTGCAGCGTGGATTAAAGGCACCAACACAGACTGGATGTCAATGTCAAGAAATTGGGGCATGAACTGGCAGAGCGGCGCTTACCTCAACGGCCAGAGTCTTTCCTTTCGCGTCCAGACCGATGACTGGAGGACAGTGACCGCCTATGACGTGGCACCCAGTGATTGGTACTTTGGCGGTACCTACAGTTACAGCTGGGTTAACTTCTAGCTTCTTTTGATCGATGTATATTGAAGTATTTATGTCAGATGTCGACATGTTGGGTGCCAGGTCAAATTTTTGATCATTTTGGCCATCCTAAGTAGCCTGTATAGTTTAATTATGCTTTTGATTGTTGTTTGCTCGGAAAATATATTGAAAGACACAAACTAATGAAATGAAAATACGAGGTATTATGCTATTCCATCGTTTATTCAATCGATAAAAAAAACAAAGGCATTTTCAATATTGTCAAATTAATCAATTTACATATGCAATAAAATGAATCACAACTATAAATCAGGTGAACATATACGAATCAATACCCGAGTTTTATTTTTTACCAGTAAAATTGTCATGATTGAAATAAGTCCATAATGGTTATTAATTACGTTTCATGAGGTAGGTGTTGAATCAATACTCAAGTTTATTCTTGTTTTTTCTGGTATTCTTTGATATGTTGTCTGCTCTTATTAATAACTTAAATACAAAAATATTTGTTATTAGAATAATCTATGCTTATACAACAATGCCTTTCTAAATCTTTCGTAAGGGTATATATTTTTTTTAAAACCCTAAACAAAAAGTTTGTTGCCTAACTGAAAATCATATATTCGATATACATGTTGTCTAACTGAAATTTGTTGCCTGAATTACATATTCTTTAAAATATTTTATTTGCTCATAAAAATCTAATAATAGAGAAGAAGACGTCAAAACTAATAAGAGTAAACATAAAGTAGGGGGAGGGGGAGAGAAAGGAACATGATCAGTGAAAATCAGAGCTAATAAAATTTATATTCAAATATTCTTATTGAATCGGACTACAAGCGCATAATCATATCAATGTAGTAAGAATAGGTATCCATCCGCAGGAAATTAATGGTACAAGTCTTGAGCGATCAAATCACAACCTTTCAAAAGATTAGTCAAAATCTGAAAATTTAAAGTTCTTGTTTGGTTTTCTATTGTGCAGAAAATTTAATCTAAATTAATTCTAAGTAAGAGATAATAAAGCAAATTCCTAGGACTTTGGCTACTTTAGTACTCAATTCATTTCAATAATTTCTTATTCGGTACTTAATTTTCAGATGTTATTTGAAGGTCTCTAATCTAATTTAGCAATTATTCGCTCACGTTGTATAATTGCTCTATCTATCAAGGGATCCGGCTAAGACTTGAATGATTGCTTGCCCTCAAACAATTCCATTCAAACCCAGTTTGATTGGCATAGGGCATGATGTAAACTAAATCATTTAATTCCAGAGAATTTGCTAAACCATTTAAAATTTGGACTTGGTACAAAGGACTTGTTCAAAAATTTTAAAACCCTAAGATGTCTATGGTTTCTCCTTTGAATGACTTATTCACTCCATTCGTTATTCCTTAAGAAACATTCTCAAATGACATGTCACGCAAATACCCCTAAATCCAAAACTACTAATTTCTCATCCGTTTACCGATCCCTTCAAACTCAATAGGAATTCTATAAAATAAAAATTAATTATCCTTCCCATTTGATTTGAAGCAAAGTATGCCCATTAAGTGTAGTGTTGGTACATGCAATTTTTTTATTATGAAATTTAAAAAAATTAGGGCTTATTGACACACCACTTCATTTGTGGGGCCCGTACCCTTTCATTTTATTTTTCCATTTTTTCTTTTTGTATATTTTTTTTCTGTACATGTAAAGAAATTTTAGAAATTTGAAACTGTTTTGGTTTTTGCAAGTACCATGACGTCTTGGTCCGGTCCGGTCCAGCCCACATGAAAAAAGTTAAAAGAAAAGAAATGACAATTAAAGCCCATATAGTGAATTTCTATACGACGAGAGAATAATTGGTTTTGTTGTAAATCAAACTTTTGCATGTATCGGGTGCTTATTTGGTTATATAGTATAAAGTTGTCTCTTTATCTATCCAGACAAATAATTTCAGTCTAAGAAAGAATGAAGAATCCGATCCCCACTTAAACCAGAAAGCATCTGATACTCTTGTTTAGGGACATTAGGCAAAAGTGCAGATAATTAACATTAATTTTCTGACAATTAATTGATTAATAACGAGTTACGTACTGATTATTAGAAAATAGGGACCAAAAGAATGAACAAAACTAAAGCATTGCCATAACTCTATAGAAATCAGAGAATGCAACCTTTTGAACTGTAACTATATAATTAATTATGGGATGAGGAATAAGTCTAATATACAGTGTGTTTGCTCATCTATATAATTAATTTTTGGGTTTCGACTTTCGACCAGAGTTGTCGATGAAACCAATCAAAAGCAATAGTTGTCCTTTTTTTCGTTTTCTTCTCTGTACAGTAATTAACTACTGATTATGACTTCTCATTTGTCAGATATAGAGCGAGGTTTCGATCGATGACAGTTAATTTCCTAAAAGAGATCTGTATTTTTTATTAATACCGGTACGGGCCTGGATGCTTCGGTGAAGATCCTTCTGTTCCGCTCCTGCCACAGTGCCCATGTCCCCGCTACGGTGCTACCCAGGTTATGTCCCATCGTTGCCGCGTGAGCTTGTCAAGAGTATCTCTCTGGTCAACCAAGCTTGGGTTATTGAAACCCCATCCTGCCATTGGAGGTTGAATTGCGCAAGCAACACCGTCCAAGGTCCATAAAAGCCCGTTGTTTATACTATCTTCCCCAAAAGTTCTATTTATTTCCTTGAACAACAGGCCCTTCTTAACATAAGTCCAATTTGACATGTACACTATGAGCATAAAATTGCCTTTGAATGTGGTATCAACTATCAAGTATCAGCCATCAAATTACAAATATAATTTTGCAAAAAGAAATACTACATAGAGTCCAATAAAGTGAAAAGCAAAAGAAAATAGCAACATGTCATTAGAAGTCTGAGAACTGAGGTACATTTATAATTTAGCAAAATAACAATGCTAATTGTGAGATACTAGCTAGGTGGGCTCCAATCAACAATCCTAAGCCACTGCCTTAGCCCTAAGATATGCTTAACTGATCAGAATAGCAAAGAGCAACATAAGAAATGAAACATAGAAAAATGGCACTTTTGCACCAGACCCCAGAGGAACAAGAAATTTATTTATATCATGTGTGGAAATTAAATATGACATGATATAAATATACTTCACGGTTCTTACTGGGTCAAGTATCTAAAATAGAGCCGAATGATAATACTTCAAGAAAGCAACTATATATGAAGACCCATCTCCTCTTGACAATGGTATATAAATGGCTAAAAATTTAACCAGTTGGCAGTGTAGGTACCGCCAAACCACCAATAATAGGGTGCCACGTCATAGAAGGTCACCGTCTTCCAGTCATCAGTCTGGACCATAAAGGAGAGGCTTTGGCCGTTGAGGTACGCACCGCTCTGCCAGTTCTGGCCCCAATTCCTGGACATAGACATCCAGTCTGTCTTAGAGCCCTTAATCCATACCGCACGAATTACACCGCTGCCGCCTACGTTGCTGATTGTAACCAGCTGCCAATATGAGTGCCCGCTTACCTGGAACCTTACACCACCGTATCGTTGACACCTTACCCTGTAGATAAATAATGCATATTTGTTATTAGAATTTAGAGTAATTAACTATAGCTTGTTATAGTTAATTTAGAGCATTGATACTTTGATAGGTCGCAAGCCACATTTAAATTGGCTAAAATGCATGCCCCTACAAAGAACCTATGTGATCATGCATGCAGCTTATTACAGTAACAAATAAAAGTTTACTAACTAAAAAAATTACTGATAATAAAAAAGGGAAGAAAAAAAACATAGTAATGTAATGAGTCAAGTACCTCTGATAATAAATGGGGATAATTCCAGCCCGGTAAACCCCAATTGTCTCAAAAGCAGGCTGAGACATGTCAAAGTGCTGCCTGGGAGGATTGCACCAGCCGCCATTATCGCTTGACAACGCGTAATTCGGCGGGCAGAAGTTTGTGGCGGTTATGGTGACAGTTGGGTAGCCAGGTTTGCACCACTGCGTCGTGGTGGGGTCACACTTGATCTGATAACATGCTCCACACATCCCTCCATTGTTGAACAATGCTGTGCTAAGCGCCGCTGTTTGCTGCCCATAGCCGTCAGTGTACAAATTTCCGTAACCGCATGCTCCACCTGTGCATATGTATATCGAAACATGAACTCAATTAGCTCTACAGTTTAGTCAAGTTATAATTACAATAAAGAGATAGATATTGTAGTATTATTGGTGCATGGTTGGTCCTATTTCATATAACATGTACTATATACGCAGACAGAATTTTATCAACCCAAAATAACAGCTCACCCATTGTTCCCGAAGCATCGGCACCGCCATAAAAGGTGGCGTGGGCCGGGATCCACTGATCAGCCATTGATTCTCTCCATTGAATAGATACCAAAATGATAAAACAAAACATGACTGGTAGCCTCTCCATTAATTTTCTTTCTGTAGCGAGCTTCAAACTTTATTGACATGTATTGGATTGGTCTAAAAGGCTATTTATAGTTCGGTTTCCAAACCCTAACCGGCCTAACTGCTCTTAAAAATAATTGAGAAGGAAAATGAAGAATAAAAAAAGCTCTCCATCTAATTATTGAACCACTTGATTGCATGCAGGTTGTCTCCATGACACTACATATAATTAGTAGTTCTGAAAGATAATTTTAAAAATGTCATTGAAACATGCTAGATCAATATGCTATGCATGTAAATTTCAAAAATCAAAATTTAAAATCATAGCCGTTTGATGTATAAAATTAATATGTACAATTTGCTATATTAATTAAAGTCTAGCATATTAATGTTGATGTACATATTAATTTTAAATGTTGATCTATGCATGTTGATGTATAGCATATTGATCAGCAGTGCTATGACTTTAAAAATGACACGACATATAAACTCCATGACACGACATGAAGAATTCTTTAACAAATGTCCATCAAACATGAAAAATTTGGCTGTCTAGAAAGTTTCAGAAGTGGATGAGTTTATTTTCTGATTGGTTAATCAATAATTGACATTATTACAATCCAACTATAATAAATTGAGGTATCAGTAAAGCAACATCGCCGAGAGAAATAATTCTCAGTGAATAAATATATTGTGAGCAAAATCAATCAAATTTTCTCTACAGACGACAATTTGTTAAAATGTTGAGTGACATCAATTACTTGAATCTTTTATATTTCCATATGCATGATTAATTGCAATCTCACAGTGCCATGCACTGGCATATTGACCGTACTGAATAACATTAATTCGAATATCTATGAATTAAATCAAGGGGTGTAAACGGAGTCGGATTATCCGATCCGTATCCGGATTAAACGGAGCGAATAGTTACCGGATTCGGATCCGGATATACACAGAGCTGTATGAAGGAAACGCGTCCGGATACGAATTCGGATAATATTCGCGGATATCCCGAATAATCTAGATACAATTCTTCGCGGATCCAGTAAATCAAGTAACTCCGAACTCCGCTGTTTGCAGTGCTTTAAAGTAGCGACATGGAATTGAATAATGATTATATAATTCTTCCTCCCACGGCTGTCTTATATAATGTTTCCTCCCCATCTCCATCTATTGTGGGATTAATATTATCCACCGATTCGGACTTTGCTGCTTTCAAGTTTGAATTGAATTTTCATTTTTTTACTTTGGCGCTCCCTGGCAGCGACATGCTGCTTTGAAGTTTGTTTCATTCACTTTTTATATTGTATAAACTCTTCTCCATTTTGAATTCAAGAAAACCTCCATTTTTTCATTTTTCTATTTTCTGATTTGGTTTTGTTAATTAATTAATTTTTTTAATTAGTATTTATATCTTAAAGTTCATATGACTCAATTATCCGATAATTATTTGTTTTGTATCCGTATCCAGAATCCATATTCGGAGATTATCCGCTCCGTATCCGTATCCGTTTAAAGTGGATTTGGTTTTACATTTTGACATCCGTTTACTATCCGTATCCGTATTCGTATCCGCTCTTTGAAACGTGGATATGGATATAGTTTTACCACTATCCGCTTCGTATCCGCTCCGTTTTCACCCCTAAGTAAATGGCATATCGAGTGATAAATTAATAATACTATGAACATGTACCTAATGGATCCACCCTCAAATCAGGCATCCATTAGATTCAAGAAGATACAAATAAAAAACAATTATCAAACTAGATAGTTAGTTGTTTGATATATACATGATCAAGTACCAAACATTAAAAACAAAAAAAAATCAAACTAAAACTACAATCATATGCCGGAAGAATCGGGCCCGCAAAATGATTATATATATATATATATATATATATGTGTGTGTGTGTGTGTGTGTGTGATCATACCAAAAGAGAGGATGCGCTTTTCAATCTTTCACATTTTTTTTACCAATATCTTATTTTGGTAACTTGAAATTAGTAACCAAAATGTTAGTTAGACGTGCATTCCCGCTAAGCACGGTCACCAGCATGGTATCAAGATTGTCTGTGGCGCTTGCAGTCATACCCAACCATAGGTAAATGTAGGCTTAGAAATATATTACACCTCGTCCTCTAAGAGAAACTCAGATGCTTTGGTATTAGCATTGCCCAAGTAATTGAAAATTTAAAGAATATGATATACTGCCCGGAAAAAGAAAAAAACATATAGCTAGCACAATGTACAAATTTGTGTGCATGCATGTGTATATATGAGTACTGTTTCGAGTGACAATACTTTATCACGTGATCAAGCGACATTTAATTTTTACGAGATGCATATCTCAGTTAGTTAAAATATATACTCTTTTGAGAGATACAAGTTCAAAATTAACTAGATAATTTCGATCGGTTATATATTTATATTTCACTAACTTGAAATTTTTGTATTCATCATACTTCAAAAGCTTAATTTCCAGTTAACGAAAACAGAAGAGTTGCAATTTTCCCAAACAAAAAAAACGCAGTATTTAGTATTCTACAATAAATGCAGAAATCAAAATCTTAATTTAGATATATTTTGTTGCATCCGAGACTTTATACACTTGATCACATATATGGTATCAGAATTGTGAATGATAAATTAATCGATAATCTGTGGCGTGTTAGATTTGACTATTCTACCGTAAACTAACTACAAAATTTCCACATGTGGATGTGGTTATTTAAAGAAAATGCCATATTTGTTAATCAAGGAGTGATGAACCACATGCATATGCATGTAAGGTCCAACTCCTCTTGCTTCACCGCACTATCATTTAGGGGATGGTTATTTTTTTTTCGATGCTTGAATCGTCTAATAATCATCGGAAGTAGAATACGAAAGTATAATCATTTGATAATCGTCGGGTTTTTTTTATCAATTTTTTATTAAATTCAATTATGTCATAAGTACAATACGAAAAGTCTCCTACGTATATAGATGTGTTATCTCCTTAGGTATATATATTTCATAGATTACAACATTTTTCAATATGTCATTTTATATTTTCAATTCTCAGCAAAAACTAATAAATCAATTAGGGCCTGTTCGGCTGCTCCCAAAAAATTACTGTTCACGTCAGTGAATTTTTTTTTTCCCACGTGAACAATAATTTTCGGTTCAAATTTTTTTTGATCCCACACCCACACCCATTCCCTAGGGGGCGCCGAACAGGCCCTTAGAGGTTACACGACATTTCCGCTTGGTGTTCTAAGAAGGGAATAGGAAAGGTGGGTAGGATATCACGGTGGCATAAGAAGTTGGAGAGGTTTTAGTTGTGGTGAGAGTTAAACGTCTGACGTTCTCCGTTTTTTTCTTGCAGATCGCCATCCTGATAGTCATTCAAGTCGCCATCCTGATCCGTCTGAGTATTACTTTCCCGTTGTTTACTGTTGTTGGTTGTTAATTTATTACTGATGTCTCTTGTTTTGTATATTGATTCAAATTAATATTTATGGCTAGCAAATTTAATTTGGAACTAGTCAATTATGAACATTGGGAAAGGTTGACGCGGGAACACAAATAAATACATTATCAGCATGAGTGTCGTACCACATAATGTCAAAATCGTATTGTGCCGTAACGTGTGTCTCTTCGTAACGTGATTTTTCTACTTGTGTGTTTTTTCCCACAAACCCATCGCTCAAGTACGTACAAGACGCAAACGCATAGAGAGGCGCTCGCCTCAGGGCGCCTCTGAATCCATCCTCCACCAGCTCCCCTATTAATGGACCCTTATATTTTTGTTTGCAAAAATATAGATAATATAATTAATTAAAGTATCTTAAAAAGTAAAACAAGAAGCCCTTATATTTTTTTTGTAAAAATTAAATATAATTTGCAGCAACACGGTAATAGAACAAAAAATAAAAAAAGAATTAAAAGAGACACAATTGGATTTGTGGAACATAAATAATAAGCTCTCTTAATTCTTTAGCACATATTGGTACAAAATCATGCTGTATTACAAGGAGGGCTCATATAAACAGATATGTAAGCCGCATCCTTAATTAGAAAACATGATGGACATAAATTTAAAAACAAAAACAAAAATACAAACATGGTACCCGCAGGAAATCAGTATTGCACGCTTGCCATCCTGCGGCCCTGTATATTTCTGCTTTAGTTCTTCTTAGCCTTCAAATTTTGCTTAAAACGCAATGAAGGAAGAATAAGCAAGTATTCTAGATTTTCCAAACCTCAAGTAAAGAAAAATACTAATCATACATAACACCTGACATAAATACTTCAATATACATTAGAAGCTAGAAGTTAACCCAGCTGGTACTGTAGGTACCGCCAAACCACCAAGTACTGGGTGCCACGTCATAGGCGGTCACCGTCTTCCAGTCATCAGTCTGCACGCGAAAGGAGAGACTCTGGCCGTTGAGGTACGCCCCGCTTTGCCAGTTCTGGCCCCAATTTCTTGACATTTGCATCCAGTCTGTGTTGGTGCCTTTAATCCACACTGTGCTAATAACACCGCTGCCGCCGACATTGCTAATCGACACCAACTCAAAGTATGAGTTGCCATTAACCGTGAACCTAATACCTCCCGACCGTTGACAAGACACCCTAACATTTAATAATTACAGTTTACATTAGTCATTATTTTTTTTTTTGGGTGGGGGTCTGTGTATATATAGGAACAGAGCTTGTACCTTCTGTATTGAACAGGGATGATTCCAGCACTATAAACCCCGATGACTTCCCAAGCCGGCTGTGCCATATCAAAATGCTGCCTGGGTGGATTACACCAGCCACCGTTGTCACTCGGTAGGTTGTAATTTGGTGGGCAGAAGTTGGTGGCGGTGACAGTGACAGACTGGCCAGCCTTGCACCACTTAGACTTGCTCTGATCGCATGTGATTTGGTAGCATGACCCGCACATACCACCATCATTGAACAGTGCCGTGCTCAAGGCTGTCGTCATAACACCGTAGCCGGCATTGTACAAGTTACCATAGCCACATGCTCCACCTGCATTATATTCGCAACCATAGAGATAAGTTGTGAGAAAACTAAATTGGTGGTTTTTTGGTTTTAGTGAAGAAAGGAAAAAAAAAAATTATACTGACCCATGGTCCCAGATGCATCGGCATCGCCGTAGAAGGTGGCAGTGGCTGATGTTTGAGCCATTGATCCTCTCCATTGAACAAATGCAAGAAGCAAGCTAAGGAGTAATGCTGATCTCATTGCCTTCTCCATATCTCTTCTCAATTAGTTAATTTAAGAAGGAATGAATATGTTTGTTGATATGCCTTAGACTAGCACCAAGTACCTATTTTATACATGCAAGATGTTCTAACTGCCTAAACCGCTATCTTCTCTTCTACAAATAAAGAAATGAGAAAAATCAATGGCCATGTGAATTGGTAAAGAATATCATCATGAAGCCAATAAATTAAGGTCAATTAGCTATTCTTTAATTTCCATTCCATTGATTCTTTTCACATAAATAGGCAATGTCTTATAATGACTGGCCAACCAACTACACAAAATATTAGCATCTAAATATTGGGCCGGGCTCTTAATATTGTCGTGGGCAGATCCATGATTTTCGTCGTCGGAGGAAAATAAAATAGCAAATCGGATTTAAATAGTTAATCGGGTTTAAACTCGTTAACTAATTGGATACTGGATAAAAAATAATACTTTAACTTATATTTTGCAATACTTTCACTTATAATTTATGATAATCTAATTTATCATTCTAATTACCAATCATAATTCTAATTTTAATTTTAACCTAAATTTAACCCGAATTACAAATCAGAAATCTAGAGGGGAAAAAAATTCAAGAAGAAAACAAAGTCTGTCGGGACTGATAGATTTCCACTAAAACTCAAAATCCAAGGGAGCGACTGGCACCCCCCGACATCATATGGGCCCGCCCCTGAATTTTGTTACAATCTTTGTATCTGCAATCTTATTTTCTTTTGTTCTTTTTTTTTCTTTCTTTTTAAGTCATGTATGACCGACATTTTTATTAATATCCAAAGTTAAATAGAAATTAATAAATATACCCAGCTTGGCTGGGTTTTAATAAAAATGCCCAAACCGGCCATTAAATGGTCGGTCCCTATTTTTTTCTCGACTGGCCATTAAATGGTCGGTCCTCAATTTTTTTGTAATTTCGCCATTTTGCATGTTGTCCACTTCGTGTGAGGTGTTGCATGCTTCATGTGAGATCCTGATTTGGTGCTATCTTCAGAAATCGCCTAAATTCGACACTTTTACTTCATTTTTGGCCTAAATACGCAACTTTCTCCAAAACCTGCCAAAATAGCCTAAAAACACGTTTGCGGTAAATAAATTGAGAAAATTGCTACTTTGCATTCGCATTTGGCCATTTTCCGCAATAAAAGATATGGATTTTCGCTAGATGTTTTGGCCCGATCAGGGGTTTTTTAGTACCCAGCCTAAATACTCATTACCGCTAACCCTGAACCATAGTTTTGATTATCTCCAGAATGAAATTTATAAACTGGTTGGGTATATTGTTAGTGAAGCAAATATGGAAATCCAAGTCAGATTTAATATGTCTACCGATGACCAACGTGACTACCAATTAGTACCGGTAACAAACCAGGCATCATTCGAAATGATTTTAGGAAATGTGGTGTCTTTCCCACAAAGGGTACCGATTTTGGAGTTGTATATAGAGTTGAAACCAAACCATGCCGGTTTTAATTCCCAATTGAATCTGAACAGTCTGGCCCTTGTACCCAGTCAGATCCCTGAATCTTGATGCCGACCCAGTACCAGTCGGAACCCTGAACCCATAACTCGACCCAAAACTGTTCGGGTTCGTAGACCGGTACCGGTCCCTGATTATTCGCATGTACCTGTGGATGCAATTGATGATGACAATTTGGAGAGCGAGGATGAAATGCTCTCAGATGAGTCATCAAATTCCGACGATTATGTTGGACCGACCAGTTAATCACAATCACATTCTTGTTCACAGTCCCGCCAAACACAGTATCCGATAACTGGCTGGGAAAATATAAGACATCTGATTGATAGTTTTAATGACATATCTGGTTTTCGGCCTGCGGATGTTGATTTTTTCGACCGCACAAATAGAACATTTGATAACCCATTGGCGTAGGCAAAGTATTTGAGTCGAAAATGGCTCTAAGGATAGCAATTAATGAGTTTCATATCATGAACAATTTTGAGTGTAAGGTTTCTAAAAGTGAACCTCGACGTTTAGTTGTGGTGTGCAAAGATGATTTTTGCAAATTCAAGTTATGCGCGAAACCTAATGGTCTTTTAGAATCATGGATTATTAGTAAACAAGCAATCTCGCATGCATGCAAAGTACCGGCATCACATGCTAATCATTGTCAGCTTACAGCAGAGATGGTTGCCCTTGCAATTGATAATACCATGAGAAGGGATGTTACAGCAAGTATAAATCATATCCGAGATGTTGTAAAGGCCACATACAAAAATGTACTCCAATTAAAGTATAACAAATTATGGTGACGCCGTGAACTTGCTATTGCAAATATTTTTGGGAGTTGGGAGAAGTCGTACAACTTGCTAATTCCGCTGTTGGAAGCAATAAAAATGACCAATCCGGGAACCAAGTATTGTGTGACATCGGCTCCGATTGATGGATCACCATATAGGCATTTTAATTATAAGCAATTTCTTTATTTGACTTGTTATCAAAATAGTAAAAATAACAAATTTATTTGAATTAGTGTAGTTAATACCTGTCATCTCTCCAAAAGGAAGATGAAAGGTGTGCGTCTCAGGACGCCACCACTCGACAAGTTCATGTATAAGCGCCGCATTGATGACAATATCAGGCATGACTGCGATATGGTATAAGCCCAATCAAATCAAATACGACGCGTATTTCTCGTGGTACTCGCAATGCAACCGATAGTGTTTGACGTTTAAAACCTCCAAACTCTACATTGCAACATAAATAGGAATTATAATATGATTTGATTTCTGACCGAGTTATGAAAAATCAAATAAGTAAATGCTTACCACCTTAGAAGCCTCAATACCCTATGATGGTTGTGAGGTATCCACAGCAACTGGCTGAACACCTAATGCATTCTCCTCGTCTCTCTCTCTTCTTGATCAGATACTTCATCTTCCATACTACAAAACCATTTTGGATTTTTCTAAATTATCCTAAACCATTTTGTAATTTTTTAAATTATTCGGATAATATTATAAAATCATTTTGGAATTTTCTAAATTATTCTAGACTATTTTGAATTTTTTTTAAATATTCTAAACTATTTTGGAATTTTGTAAATTATTCGAACAATATTCTAAACCATTTTGGAATTTCCTAAATTGTTCGAACAATATTCTAAACTATTTTGGAATTTTCGAAATTATTCTAAACCATTTTGAAATTTTCTAAAATATTCTAAACTCATTTGGAATTTCCGAAATTATTCGAACAATATTCTAAACCATTTTGAAATTTTCTGAAGTATTCTAAACTCATTTTGGAATTTCCTAAATTATTCGAATAATATTCTAAACCATTTTGGAATTTCCTAAATTAGCGTTAACAATATTCTAAACCATTTTGGAATTTTCTAAATTATTCTAAACCAATTTGGAATTTTCTAAAATATTCTAAACCATTTTGAAATTTTCTAAATTATTCGGAAACATTTTGGAATTTTCTAAAATATTCTAAACCATTTTGGAATTTTCTAAATTATTCGGACAATATTCTAAACTATTTTGCAATTTTCTAAATTATTTGGACATTATTCTAAACCATTTTGGAATTTCTAAATTATTGGGAAAATATTCTAAACCATTTTGGAATTTTGAAATTATTCGGATAATATTCTAAGCTATTTTGGAATTTCTAAATTATTCAGATAATATTCTAAACCATTTTAAAATATCCTAAACTACTTTACTATTTTCTAAATTAAATAGTAAATAAAAATATTAAAAATACCTGAATTGAAGTTCCGATCGATCAGACAGTTAGATATAAGACGAGAAGAGACAAAGGGAGACCAGAGAAAGAGATATGTGAGGGAGAGAGGTGGTGCGCCTTTCGTTAAATAGGCAGAACTCGGAAACTGCAAATTTTGTTCCCGGTTTCTATTGATAAAACCGGGAATTTAATCTCCAGTTTCTAAAACCGGAAATTAATTCTCCGGTTTTAGAGAGCCTGGGACTAGGATCTTTGTTTGCAGAAAGAGAGCTTGAAACCGGGAACAAAATTTTCAGTTTGGTCACTTTTGGAATTCCGAGCGAAGAATGTGCAGATTGTGAAATTAATTATTAATTTTGGATATTAATAAAAATTTCGGTATATGTCCGGCCAAGTAAGCTAGGTTGCTATATTTTTTGTTGATGCAACGAATATAAATAATTATTCCCTACAGAGTAATACTAATTAAATTTTGATAAATAATTACCAACCACCCGCTGATTGAATTCTTGACATCGTCAAAGTTAATTTAACATAATTAGCAACGTTAGGTACCACTTATATATACTAATATCTGACTAATCTACTTGATAAGCTAATTATTATAAGTTGATTCTTGCACAAGTCAAATGGAACTTGTCCGAGAGGGCATGAGAACATGTACTCCGTAAATAATGGCCACCAACATTACACCGAAAGGTCCGAGAAATGCAAATAATATATAACACCGCCAATAGAATCATTATTTTCTGTGGTTGTCAAAGTGTAGCTTCATGTTCTGTTCAGTATGTATATACAAGTTTGTATTTGCTATTCGTTTCAAACTTTGAAACTTCGCACCTTTTTGTTTTAATTTTGTAATTTATTAACATTTCCGTTAATTAATCAGACTCTATATATGAGAAGTTTATGGCTACCTTTACCGTTACTCTGAATGCCTTAAAAAAATTCTAAAATTATTAAGCCATTAATTAATTCCGTGTTGTTTCTCATTTGTAAACATTTTGCTTGAGATAATTACTACAGTAATAAATCTAAACCTCTATCGAGATCTATCCTTGTTCAGAATATCATCGTTTGGAATTTGTGACCACACATACATGCACATGGTGGTGAAGAAGTTATATATTTAACGTCGACATTCTTCGGATGGTTTGAAATAATAGAAAGGATAAATTAAGCCCCATTAAGTAATAAGAATTCCAATGATTAATCAAGGTCACGGCTAGAATGGTTCGTGATCTGCCGTGATTTTGGTGATCCACTGCACATGGCCGCAATTGCTCTGCTCTGCTCTGCAATTACCAGTGTGTACACACACACACTGGTGCTAGTTAAATGTGTGCGATTAGCATCCAATAGTTTATACCAGCATGTGGTTTACTTATCCCATGTGTTCCTGTGGAGATCAAAAATCAAAACGGTGTCTGCTTTGAGGTTGAATTTGAGAATTAGTTGATGAAGTGTGATTTAACCATCCTGCAAATGATTCAAATCAATCATGAGTAATTCAGCGCCAGGCATGCACGCCCATTTTTCTCTATGATCAACGTGACTTGTAATTAGCAGTTCCATAGCACCGAATCCTGGATATGGATGCCATTTTGGCTCTCTATCACACCACATTATTAACGAAAATGTGTTCTAAAAAAAACACAGTGATCATAGAGAAAAATGGCCGTTCTAAAAGAAACACCTAGCTTTGTTTAGTCATAAGCTGTTTTCAGGTTTCTTTCTACTGGACCTGGACTAATTTCCTTTTTCTGATATAGAGAAAAGCAGCAAGACCCAATAAGAGTTTATACTGATATATACATTCAACTTGAATCTTGCATAGTCTCGGTCCTCTTGGAAACATTAAATACACGCATATAGATTTTACACATTGGGTTGTAAAAACAGTTGTATTTTCAGCAATGAAAACTGGTGGCAGATTGCCACTTATTTAAAAATAAAAAACATTCAATATGCATTTTATTGTAGTACTATATTCCATTTGTTCTTGTACACTCCACTTCACTAAAAAAACACACATTACAATTTTACAAGAAAAAACAAATTGCCCAGGTTAGCATGAGAAAATTTACAAATTTTCAGTAGTCAGTTTCCACAAATACATACAGGACAAAGAAAAAGAAAAAATAACAACATATGCGTTTAATTGACATAAGAAAATTAATCTGATTTCTCAACCATAGTCTCTATTATGGCTGATTTGGGGTTGACCATTGGTGGGCCCTTCTCCCTTCTCTCCAGTTCATCCAGTCGGAAAGTTATGAGCTTGTCCCAGTTACCTCCTTCGAATAAGACACCAACTTTACCATCTGTTACTCGTTGCACAATTCCACAATACATGTGAAATGGGTTTCGGGGATTTTTCACTATCACGATCATACCCGGTAAGAAAAGTGGCAGGTCCAGTACACCAGGCTTCTTCTTTGAGGGCACAATATCTAATGTACCATTGTCCTGTTTAGGAATGAATACAGTTAGTTTATGTACAAAGACATATATGTTTAGAACCTGATTTAAGGCCAGTACCAATCCGATATGTTCTTAGAATAATAAACTCATATATCATCCAATTTTTTTGTTTTTCCTTAACTTAAGTATTTAGCTATATCTTATACTTTCAGAGAAATATGACTCAGCAGTTGAATATAAAATGAATCAAATACCAGGCAGTTCATACTGCTACAGGAATACTTTACTTAGTATGTAATGATCATTGCACAGCTTCATTTTTGTTTTTTACTAACCAACTTTTTTTCTCTCAAGTTAGTATGAATTTGTTTGACGAAAATGGTAAATATCAGACACAGCCCCTAGAAAGGATAAACATTAAATGAAGCTAACTGAGGCCAATTCTATCCAGAATAAATAACTCCATAATTTACTCCCATTTAAATTAAATAACAAAAAAAATCTCAATACCTTATCTTTAGGTGGAGGTGGATTCTTCTCAATGAACAACCTGAGCCCCTGCTCTCCACCTGGGAATCCGCCGGTAAAGCCCATCATCTCCTTTTCAAACCCATCTGGATTTACATCCAAGGAAACAGATGGCTCCGGTTTCAATTCGGGTTCCGGATCAGACGATTCGGGTTTGGGTTTGGGTTTGGGTTGGGTTAGCTCCTTCTGGACTCCTATCTCTCCATTACAGAGACCGCGCCCTCCCAAGATCTCGGAGAGGCTGGGCTTGGCCAATGGAGAGCAACTGGCGTGCCTGAAACGGAGAGGTTGGAGAGGAGGGGAGTGAAAGAATCTCTTGGGGAGAAGGGAAGCATGGAGGTTTGTAGCCATGTCAGATCAATTTCCGGCTCTCTTGTGGATTGAGTTGGCGCTATTTCAGTATCCACAGATGTGAGTCACACACACACACTAACACGCAGGAGGAAAAGGTTTAGGTTCCTCTCCAATTGAAAACAAATGGATGATTCTAGGTAGATCTGGGCCGTGCATCTGAGGTCTAACGGTCGGTCTTAGCAGAATGGCTGCTCCAATCAGTAATGCTCCATTTTATATCGGACCCAACGAATGGACGTGGCAGATTGCGTGGGACCATCTGATAAGCTCCATCTTAGCTGGACAGGACGGAACCTTGAAGAAAAGAGACCTTTGCCGATTGCGGTTCAAAAGGAGGCCAAATGGGCCCCTTTCTCGTTTTAAAACCAATGACATGGTGCTACATTTCAAGCCTAATAAAGCCTTGTCGTAACAATGCGAGAGACGTAAATCTGTAATCCTCTGTATATTTCAGTGTGCCTAGGAGCATCTGTATTAGTGAAAGTCTTTGCAATTGTAAACAAACTGTCATTAGATAATTGTAATTCAATTCATTTTAATTTTATTTGTCATTAGATAATTGTAATTCAATTCGTTTTAATTTTACCGACTCTACATCCATAAAATTAGATTTAATTTTATTTTGACTACCACATCAGCGATCTCCTCTTTTTTTGGTTGACCTCTTTCTTCTCCATGAGTATTCCGTGCTTTTTCGTTCCTGTTACTTCTCTCCTTTCTCCGCTCACTTCTTTTTTTGAAAAATTCCATGGCAGCCTCCGCTTCAATAAACAAACAATTCTCTCTCTCTTTCTCTCTCTCTACTCATCAGAAGGAAACTATGTCCGTGCAAGCGAATTGCGATTCTGAAAACAAAAGGAGCCAAGTCTAGTGCTCAACTTCT
Source organism: Carex parvula (assembly GCA_025461045.1). Classification (NCBI taxonomy): domain Eukaryota; kingdom Viridiplantae; phylum Streptophyta; class Magnoliopsida; order Poales; family Cyperaceae; genus Carex; species Carex parvula. The sequence continues at coordinate 197,542 of JAJGRW010000591.1, forward strand.
GAAATGTAAATTAGATCAATTTTGTACATTGTACAAGATTGTACATAAAACATATGAATAAATTTTAAATTACAGTCAATCAACATAGCAACAAACAAACAAGATTGGACATTGTACAAGCCCTAGACAGAAGCAAAAGAAATAAGAGATAAACATTTAATTATAGTCAGAATCACCTGAGCATTAAAAAACATATGAACAAATTCTGAATTATTAATTGAAAACCTTCTCCCTCTAACATTTCAAAAAGAGAAAGTCATGAAACAAGGTTTAATGAAAATGGTGTTGCAACTATATATTATTTTACATTAATCCTAAATTAAAATAGATTACTCAATAAAAGCAATGTAATTACAATATGAACTTATCACTGTTCATCAAAATACATAAAACATCATAGAACTTCCCAAGCCCAGCAAACATAGCTTGAGAGAACAAAAATTACATCCAAAACCTTAATTACTAAGAAATTACAACAATTTGATCTCTAAACAAAATTAACCAACCAATGCATCTTCTCTTTTAACACCTCATACGGATCCTACAGCACCAGTAGCTAACCAGCAGCGTACCAGTAGCTTACCAATAGCTTACTAATGATATGCTATAATTACATTACTTTTGATATGCTATAATTACATTACTTTTCAACAGATCCGAATTTATGTGATATATAATTAACTAATTGATGAAAAATTCAAATTAGATCGCTTAAAAAAAGAATGAACACTTTCAGCGATAATTACATTACTATTGATATGCTATAATTACATTACTATTGAAAAATTCAAATTTGATATGCTATAATTACATTAACTATTGATATAAACCAAAATTAAAAATGTTTCGACATATCCTAATTTCAGCGATATATAATTAACTAAATTATGAAAACTTAAAATAGGAACACCTAAAAAAATGATGCACGCTTTCAATTTAATTGCAGTTTAAATTGGATTTCCATTATAAATGCTAACCTACAACCTTGTTCTCAATTCAAGTATAGTTGTATACGTACATTCATATTTTTTTTAAATAGACTAGCATTAGAGTCATGGCAACGGAGAAGACCCGCTGGACGACTGAAGATAAGAAAAAGGGTGCAATGGAGCCCCAAAACATTGTTGATTTAGATAAGACGGAAAACATGAACAGATTCCTTACTAGTATAGAGGAGTTGCGCAAGGAGAAAAAAGAATATCATGAGGACAGAAAACAGCAGCACGAAGACAGCAAGAGGCAGCACAAAGACAACAAGAGGCAGCACAAAGACAGAATGGAGATGCAATTACTGAAAATAGACGCTTCAAAATTGGATGACGACCAATATGCATTGTATAAAAGGAAGCTTAAATCTTTTTTGAGTGATGAGTGATGGTGTTGTTGAGCTAAAGAGACTAGGCAGTAGTGATAGGTCTCTAATATGAATAAAGTTAGATGATGTATTTTGTTTACTCTAAATTGTCCATAGTTTTTGTTTTCACAATTTTCAGCTGCATTTGTTTTTCAAAATAATATTCAAAATAAAAGGTATTGTTCTTCAATTTTCTCTAAGCAACTATAATCTTTAGATTGACCTCAGTTAGGTCCACACCACCAAAATCTCATTAACAGTGATATCTAATGTGCATGTTTTTAGATGATTCTAGTAATTAAATGGTGTTTAGGTCAATCATGATTTTAATTCAGTATCAGGTGCTAATCAATGCAAATGTGCCTTCCCCTCGACCAATAAGATGTATGCCACTAATTAGTAAAAAAGTTAAAAGAAACAAAAACTCATTCAATCTAGTTGTCAACTTGTACCAGTACGTAGTGCGAAACAGGTAGCAGAACCAACAAAAACGTTACCAGATATCCACATAAACTGCAATTAATATGAACCAAAAACAAGAAATTTTGTTTTGTTCGATGACATTTACAGGAGGTAACAAAACAATTATAACTTAGGCGGCTACTACATCAAGATAATAGTAAAACAAGGTTAGTACTTTCTTCAAAAATTTCTACCTATAGGAACAGCATGGGGTACCAAAACAGTAAAGAAAGATCAAATTCCTAGAAATAATAAAAGGAAACTCTCATACGTATTTCCTCATTTTTAGTGCACTACAAAATTTGGTATCAAATTTCAGTGTGGAAACATGAAAAGAAGCCTTGATCCCCTAAATTTGGTTCCAAATTTCAGTTTGAAAACATAAAAAGAAATCTTTAGAGCTCGCTTACCAGTAAAATCCTGGAGCACTAGTTCCTTTGAAGTGAAGACGGAGACATTAGCTCCATGTCTCGAATTCTTGGCTCAAAGCTGCGATCTCCATGTTCTCAAATTCTTTGCTCAAAGCTGTGATCTCCATGTTCTCTTTCATTTTAATGACATTTCTAGAATCAGGTTCTTCAAGTCCTACGATTATTCACAATTGGGTTGTCTTACCCGCCCCATTAACCCCGACTAATCCTACCTTCTCTCCCTTCTTCACTTCCCAGGTGACGTCCCTGAAGAAAGACATGCGGAGGAATGGGAAGGGGAAGGGGGAGAGGAAAAACGCAGCTTCGCCGTGCGCTAAGAGGAAGGAGCAGCTATTTTATGAAATCCATTGAGCGTCGCTGAGTAAATTCTCCGCGAGAAGTCGGTGATTTCAGCGAAATGAAAGCTTTCAAATTATGAAAGCTTGCATATTTTCTATTCCTTCTCCATCGGTGGTTGACGAAATGAAATTGCCACGTCGGACGCCAATGGAGATGCTCTAACTAGGAGGTGTTGTAAAGGGGAACAGTTTGGGTCCGATGCCCATCGGACTCAAAGTGTGAGTTCGATGGATTCGATGACCGTTTCGTTTGATCTGCTTTAAGATTCGCATCCACAACTTTCAAATTTGTTTTAAAATTCGTGCACACGCATCTTAAAGTGAATCGGATGGTTCATAAACCCATCGGACCCAAGTTGTTCCCGTTGTAAAGACATTTTTCTATTTTTAATACAATTGCTGATGGGCACAGCACCCGCCAACCTTGACATTTAGTGTGTTTACACATGAAATTCGTCCTATGATTTATCGTAGTGTATTATTGACTAGAAAATATATAGTCTCCAAACATATTAAAAGGGAAAAAAAGGTTAATTGGCAATCTTGGAAGCAAGGCTTTGAAAGGAGGGGCTTAGTCACGGCCCCACTGGGCAGCTCTATTTACATTCTTGTATTGCTTGAGAATCGTTATTAGAGTATATATTGTACTGGAATAATTCAAGCAATTGAATATTTTTTACTTTATATTGTACTAGAATAATTAAGGGGGAATTTCATGTATATCCCTCAAAAACTTGGAAATTACGTATTTCCCCCTATAAAATTCATAATATCATATTTACCCTTCTAAATTTCAAAAACTCACAAATTTACCCAATTAATCAATAACTGGAACTAATTATGTATAATGTTCTCTAAAATATAATTAACCTCCTAATCCCTCCCCTTCCCTTCTTGGATCACTCTTTATGGCCATGGCGGATGGAGCCGTTCTTCTTCTCTCTTGCTCTCATCTCATCGCCCAACCGCGCCACTCCCTGCCCTCTCTCTTCTCGTGTCGCCTATACCACCCATCTTTGAATCTCTCCATCCAACGAGTACAGCATGTGTGCAGCAGCAATGAGGTGGACCCCACTTTGTAGGCAGTTGAGTTGTGCCCTCTCTATGGTCAATTTCTTCAAGCCAGTGGTACATGCCAAAAATGGTGTCTAATGAAATAGATGTAGTTACGGTTTATAGAGAACAACAATAGGCAACAAAAAAGGATGCATATAGTAACTTCATTTAGTAAAACTTTTTTGTGCCTGATTACTTCATTTAAGAAATTGGGTTTGGTTAACTCACGAAAATTAGTAATTGAGCTTTATTTTGCTATGATATCAGTTGGAAAAGCTTGCTTGACAATTTGAATTGATGGATTTTTGGGTATTTCGTTTTTTCCACTCTTTTCCATTAATAGGATCCAAACCCGATAGCCATTAATGGGTTGTTGCACCTCTTCATTGTTTCTGTTGGATGTTTTGAGATGGGATCAAAGGGCATAGAAATAAAAGGAAACCACTCAAACTTGTTGCCATTAAACTAGCAATCCAACGGGAGATGAGATGAGAGCGATACTAAAGTTCTGTGGCCATGGCCCAGGTGCGATATTGAGAATACTAAATTATAGGTGTGCTTCGATATGTTCAATTGGGAGCGCTCTCATCTCCCATCTCATCTCATCTCTCTCACGCCACTATTATAAAGTTGAACTAGCAGTTCGACATGGACGGGCAATCTCATAATCTCGGTGATTAATTATATTTTAGAGAACATTATACATAATTAGTTCCAGTTATTGATTAATTGGGTAAATTTGTGAGTTTTTGAAATTTAGAAGGGTAAATATGATATTATGAATTTTAGAGGGGGAAATACGTAATTTCCAAGTTTTTGAGGGATATACATGAAATTCCCCCAATAATTAAAGCGCTTCTTTAATTGCAACTACACATTTACTTTCTGATTGTATCAAAAATACAAAAGAATATTCCTCCTATACGCAACAGAAATTTTTGTAGTTTCAGTCACCATCAACATCACCTTCAAACCTCCTGAAAATTCTATAATTTATTACTGTTGGAAATCATAAAGTCAAACAATTACGTCTTATCTAAAGATCAAACAATTACATCTCATAAATGCGGAATATAATATTTGATTCCATAACGTTGGCCATGGAATCCTCAAATATTGCGAAGAGCCGTCTCTGTGTGCATGAGACAAGTCTTCAATGGCAAAAAGTCATATTCTCGTCTTTACGTTGTATGGTCGTGAATTAAGCCTTCCAAGACAGTAAGACACGCCTTTGAGAAATCACTTCCAAGTTTTTCTAATGAATTTCTCCTCTCAAGTCTTTGATGGTGAAAAAAAAAAAGGCACTCAGATTCTGTCTAAAATAACGGCTGTTCAGAAAACTGAGTTATGTGTTGTATCTTGTGCCTTGGGACCCATCATTATATAGAGTAACACATCTGGCATTGCACGTGTGGCCCGCACAAAATCCGTGCGGCCGCACAAACGGCCAGGCGTGTCTACAGGACCGCCTTTTCTCTGAATAACCGACTTTGCTGATTTAACAATGTTTTGTATGACCCACACAAACTTATGGCTGTATGCCAGCTCTAAAAAGGTATTTTGTGCATCCGTATAAAAAACAGTGCAGTCGCATCAAAAAACCGTGCAGCCGCAAAACTCTCTGGTTATCAACCAACTTAATCGAGATATTTTGTGCGGCCCGCACAACTCTCTTTACAGCTATTCTTCTTACTTGCAAATCTCAGAATCAGTCCATTAATAGTTTGATCTTTGTCCAAATTATTTTACACATTTATGAACCACACCCTATTGAATACATAGATTGTTAAATATCTTAATTTCATATTAAATCACTTAATTAGAACAATCATATATGACAATATACAATTCATAATTATATTACATATATGCTCAACCGTTTGATTATAATCCAACAATTACTTCATTTCGCACCCTTTCTGACAAGTTCTCTTTTGCCCGCAAAATTTAAATTAAGTCCCTATTAAATCTTGAAATACTCCACTGTTATGACCGAGACAACCTATCCACTTTTTATTAATTAATCAATCTATCAGTGAGAGATACTGTTACACTACATTATGTTTGTTGATAAGAAACATAATGTGCCAATACGATACAGAGCAAAAGTATAGTACCTGTACTGTACTTGTTAGTGTACTATCATGATATATCTCAATCTAAAATACCCAGAGAGACAGCCGGGTTGCGGACCTGATTCAAGGAGAAAACGGGCATTGGGATAGTGAGAAAATAAGGCTACTTATGGGGGAGACAGCTCTGATCTGAATTGAGGGCACGGCGCAAAAACCACAGCCGAGGTCACTAATTGGAGATAAGCTGATACGGCAGTGCAGCACTAGAGGGTCATACACAACAAGGAGGGGTACCTGAAATTATGCCATCAAGTGCAAATTGCTATACAGTATACTCCAACACAGATAGCAGCTTGGAAGGCAATATAGAGTAACAAACTGATCATACCCCGCATACAATTTTTCCTATGGCGGGCTATCCATGACGGATTACCTACCTTGGCGAAATTACAGGGAATGATGCAAGCTGTCAATCCAAAATGCCCTCGATGTGGATTAGAAAATGAATATGTCATACACACTCTTTTCTTTTGCCATGTGGCCCGTGGTGGGCATCAGAGTTAAGCATAAGGGTGCATTATTTGCCATTATCCTTTCCGGCAGCCTTCATGAGCATCATACAGGGGTTTACCAAAGACAGGTTAGCAAATGGCAAGCATAGCCTGGTACCTGTGGAAGGCCAGGAATGAAGCAATCTTCACCAACAAGAAGCCAACTCCGCAGTCAGTACTGGCACAAGTGAGACATACCGACATGGGGGATAAGGGTCTGAATGGGATTGTGCTGCCAAAGAGCAAAACAGGGGCGGCAATGTGTGTGGTACCGTTCGATACCGAAGTCATACTATTTGATGGATCTTGGGAGGGGTCAAACAGAGCGGGATGGGGGGTCACAGGATATGATGAGAAAGGCGAATTGTATGCCGTACGTTTTGGGGCAATAAGGGCAACTGATCCGCTTCATGCGGAGGCACAGGCAATGATCAAAGCGTTGCAATTGGTATTGGACCGGTACACAGCAAAACAAGGGGTGCAGATTACAATTCTCTCGGATTGTCTGACCCTAATCAATGCAGTTCAAAGAAATAGTGTGGACGAATTACCGATTTGGAATGCAGCTCAGACAGTGGCGGAATGTGGCAATTTGTTCTTGCAACACGTAGACTATGTCACACTTCAGAAAGCTACAAGAAAGGCGACACAGGACCCATACAATTTGGCAAAGTGAGCTTGAAGAACAGGAACAAGTTTTACGGGAACAATGGAAGACTCAGATTTAAATTTCACCATTCAAGCGTCCCTCAACCGGGAAGATTTCCAACTAAATTACTGAATCTGCCGAGGGCAGCAGAGGAATTTTACAGCACCTTACCAGTAAACCAGTTAGGGGCGATATGCTGGGCTGTAATGAAGTTAGGATAGTTTAGCTTTCTCCTTATTACAGAGTTCTTAGAATTAGTAATAGATCAAGAGTGAGGCTACGGTACTATGCATAGCACGGATTGGGTCCGTGCTACAGCTCAATATTTGAGTTTCAAAATTCTAACGGTCGATTCAAACTGTTCAACATGATTATAAAATGAATATGTACTTGCCAACCAAATTTTACATTTTTTCAATTTTTTTTACTATTTTTTTAGATAGGTAGAAAATCACTGTTTTTGGATGGTCCAAAATTTTCAGATCAAGTGATTTTCTACCTATTTAAAAAAATAGTAAAAAAATCAAAAAATGTAAAATAGAAAATCACTGTTTTTGAACCGTAGCACAGACCCAACCGTGCTATGCATAGTACCGTAGCCTCACTCATAGATCAAAGTAGAATAGATAGGTCCTTATTTATTGCTTTTATTTCTCATCATATGTATTACAGACAATTCTTACAATTCAATCAAAGCCTAAGGGCCTTCAACTCAAAAAAAAAAAGTCCCAGCAGCTTTGAAATTTCTACAAATACAAAATATTATTTTTAATTTCCCATATATTTGTTACATGATTTTTTTCTTTTAAAAAAAAAAGTTAAATGGTGTTACATTTTGAATTGCAATGCCCTTTGTCTGACAAGTTTTTATTTCCTTGATAAAAGCAGAAATGAATATTCGTGTAACAGCATAAAACGAATGAGTATCCTAAATCATCAAAAATTGACAAAATGCTGATAATTCATTAAAAGACCAAAATTGAAACAGCCTTCTCAGTTTCTCCATTACCAGTAGCTGATTCTTTGAAATTTTCAGAAGTGACTGCTTCATCTCCTCAAAGAATTGGCCTGTTTCGCACTGTGTGCAAATTAATTATATAAGTTTCATAAACAACATGACATCCACAAATAAAACTTTAGTCCATAATTGGAGCTAATTAATGGTATATAGTGGCAGAAGAACAGTACTTTAAAATCTGAAATAGACCTACCAGAATGTCTCTGTCTTGTTGGATAAAATTAAGGGTTACTTTTTTTGATCGAGACTTGATTGAGTAATATTAAGAAAAAAGAATACATTAATCAATCTATCAGTACAATAATTTTTCATTTTACTTGATCTCTAAATTGGCCCCAAACTAAATTAGTCCAAGGATACTAGACCTTAATGAAAATACACATGTTAAGCACCAAAATGCCAATTTTTTATTTACCAGAACTCAACAAAAAAAAAACTAGAAACGAAAATCATAAAAAAAAATTTAGAAGAGAAGTCTGTAGACCAAATCCAATACAAAACCAAAAGTTGTTCCACAAAGAACATAAGGTCTTTTCCAATCCAATTCAATTTTATCGCCTCATCTGTTGTCAACAGCTATTATCGCTTTTGAGTTATTACCAATCTCAATTGACTCGTGTCAAATCAGCTTGCTGCTTAAATTTGTATATACTTATCTTGCAGGGAGAGTTTTGGCTCATAAACAAAAATTATAAGCAAGTTTATTGCTTATATCAAATGAAATTAGCAGATATATTTCATAGGCTTAGGCCGAGGTTAATTAAGGGTAGTTTGGCATTACCTACAAGTTGGAAAAGAAACAAGATGCAGATTAATTGAGAATAAACAAAACAGGCATCAAACAACAACAAAAGAACTTGTATTGCTATTTGTATGTGCAATTGATAGAGAACATGAAAAAATGGCTGGTGACATGGTGTACAGTAGGAAATAGTGTGTATCAGTCCAGAGTTTGGTACTTATCTATGTATTGCCTGGTACCTGTCGGTACTCGAGTCTCAATTAAGGTTTCTATATATATAGCCTCTATTCATACCCAAGTAAGCAATGAGACAAAAGACAAAATGCAACATACTGTATTAACTAAATTAATCAACTGGTTTATTATATTATTATCAGTAATGTTACAAAAAGAAAAAGAAAAAAAAAGGTTCACCTGTACCATAACAGCGTCTGTTGCAAGCCATATCCTAATATCCCGGATCCAAATCTGCTGAAATCCGAGATCATCTGAAATTTCTGAAATTCCGAATCTAATCGTTGAACTGTTTCAAGATGCATGCACAGAAAAAATTGGATGGCTGGATTCCGGATTTCAGAAATTTCAGGGGTGATCTCGGATTTCAGCTGATTTGAATCCAATCCCAAACTGTGGGACCTGTGATTTATTTGTCTCCTTGCCTATACTTGAAGTGGGAAATAAATCTGCTGCGATCCAAAGGAATTGCAGGACCCTGAAGATTTATTTCCCTTCAAGTGGCGCCGTGGCGACACCTGAAGATTAAAAAAAATACTAATAAATAAACATAAATGAGTGCTGCTTGTAAAATTATAAGGTCATGTAACTGTCACCGAAAAACGTAACCAATTTGCCAAAGTAAATAATCATCTCAGAACCCTCTCAGTGAGCTTTTCATAACATTATCAGCAAACCCTATACCATCTAAATATTGATTTGTGTGCTAAAATTGCTGATTTGCTATGTTATTGCATTTAACCCTATTTCAGAGCCATGTCAGATAAGTCAGATGATTTAATGGTGGATCACTTGGGATGTGACGAGCAAGAGGTCCGACTCAATGCAAAAAGTTGGATGCAGATGACAACAGTCAACTTAGTGCAAACTGAAATTTAATGATAATACTGTTTTAATTGACTGCAGCTTTTAGGTTTGATCATTTTTATTATGAGTCTTTTTCCACAGAAGGTGGGTTTGACATTATATGACTTGCAAATTTGAAGGCTAGCTCATGAATGAAAATAGTATATTGTTGAATTGAAATAATTGAAATAATTAATTGATTTCTTACCTTTGCCCGATTATCGTCGCTTCGGTGTTGTATGTCAGAATTGGTGCAAGGTGGCAAGAGAAAAACATCATCATCCAGCTCAGTAGCTGCCATGATTGGTCCTGGATGAAGATATTGCCACCAAAAAGCGTATTTTCTTCAACCTTTCTGAAAAGAAAAATTACTACATGGATCTACCCGAGCTGCACGGCCAATTCGTACGTGTGTGGTTCTTCATTTGGTTGGCTCTTCACCGTAGACATTGCTTTCAATATCCGTATGTTAAATCCATTTATCCGGAAAGCTACGACCTACAGCATTTTTATTTTAGCCATGAAGCAATCCGTACTAAATGTAAACAACGCAGGTTAGTGTACAAAGTTTTCTAGGATTATGATCCTAATGAGAGGTCAGATTTTACAGTGATGTTAATCGGCTGCTATCATAAAAAGATAGCCTTTTGGAAACAGGGTGATTCAACTTGGACATTACCTCTTTTCCCCTATAGTTACCACTATACTCGAGTTAACGACATTATATTTTCTAAAGGAAAATTCTATGGTGTTGTTAGACATCAGTTTGCTGATCAATTTTTTTTTGTTGATGTTGGCCCGGATTCAAAACTCATATATACCGCTTCAACATCAAAGGAAAACTCCGATGATTCGAGAATTTTACAAGTGCCTAGTGGAGTTCAAAGGAGAATTGTTGCTCATACAATGGAAAAGAGAGGAGGGAGAGGAGCTATCTATCAACACAAATGTTGTTGTCCACAAGCTTGATTTTGAGGAGGGAACTTATTATGAGGTTAAGCATATTAATAACCACGCATTTTTTATTGGCCAATTTTAATTTCTGGATACACCTTGAATGCTATCTACTTACACACAAAAAAATTCGGACTTTAACCTGGTGGGATGGTATGATTAATTTAGAAACATATAACATGGTTACAAAAAGGTTGGCTCCTCTATTTGTTAAACCAACCTGGCTAGCTCTCCTAAAACTTGATACAGATGAGTAGACTAGTCTGGGAGCATCTTTGTATTATTTATCATTATTAGCTTTTCTTTTAGATTTTAATTTACCTTTATCAAAATTAACTTTGTTACTATTGTTCAACTCCGCCTGTGTCTAATGTTATCATTTGTTTATTCACTAATTTATTATATATATCGATGATGTGTTCTTAAGAAAGCTTAGTAATAAAGATTTTAAATAATATTCGTATTATACGTATATTTTTTTTTTTTTGAATGAATATCTGAATTAAAAACTTGTTTTTGGATAATTCATTTGACCCATAAAATTTTTGTTTTTAAGAATTGAACGAAAATAATATCGACAAGTATATTTCTTGCTTTGTATCTAAATATTTGAAAAATCACTTTCTAAAAATATTAGCATTTTAATATATTAATTTAATTACATTATAAAAAGTGAAATACTTAAATTGTATTTGTATTATTCTTGGAGTACGAATTATTTCCTAATTTCTTACTATGGTATTAGTGAGGAAATTCCCATAATGCATATGACATCGGACCTATAAATTTATAGACTAATTAATAGTTTACATTCCAACTCATGTTTATAGGAATTTAAAAAATTAAATTAACAAAAATCAGATATATTGGAATGCAAAAATCTCGGATCATTAGGCAAGACAACAACCAACCAAATATCATATCATTTTATTAGTACATAAATAGCTATTTAAAAAAAAAAAAACTCAAGGACACATTATTGTGCCCTTTCAGTCCTTTCAGTCAAGAAGATAAAATAAAGATTTAAATTTTAGTGATGGCCAGATTTTGATCTTTGCCCTTTAACAAATTTCAATTTTTCCGGAGAAATTAGTTAAGAAGCGCCCGAAACACCTTAGAGCATCAACATTCCTGGTACTATTAGAGTTTCTAATCTGATGTGGCAGTTTCTAATTCAATTTTAGAGATGTAAGAGAGTTTCTTATTTAGAAACTATATATGCAGTAAAGTTTCTTATTAAGAAACTGTTTATAAATTTCATGCTGATCAAACGATTGGTTCAAATTATTTCTCATTTTTAATTTGTTACTGACGTGACATAATAGAAACTCTAAAATTATTTTAGAGATGTGAGAGTTATAAACTTTACAGGCCTTAATTTCTAAAAAGTAGTTAACAGTTATTTAGAAACTCATTGAGTTGCTAGAATGTAGATGCTCTTAAGGCACTCCTAAAATTAATTCAACTTGATGAACTTCATAAATTCGCAATCAATTACACTTGAATTTTAAAAAAAATGCTTAAACTTTTCATTGGATGTTTAAAATTGTGAAATAGGCCTCTTTTCAATTAATTTAGCTCTTTATGTAATTGAATTTGTGGTTTATGTTTTCAACAATGATTATGACCAATTTAAGTCATATATATAATGGTGGTGTTTGGTTGAAGATAAAGATTTGGAGACCTAAGTTGGTTATTCTAACTTAAACCGGCCTAAGTTATTCATGTTTGATTAAGGCCTAAATTTTATTGTGGTTTAATATATTTCTTGTTTGGTTGGAGTTTTTGACTTAATTCATGTTTTGTTACTATTTATAATTTAATTAAGATTTTATTTTTGTTTGTAATACGATGATCATTTAATTTACGAGGTAGAACTAACCTGTTATGTTTCTGTAAAACTTCATAAACAACTATAAACTAAAAAAAAATTCAATATATATATATATATATATATATATATATATATATATATAAAGAAATGAAGTTAAAATTTAGGGTAAATTTCGCTGGAGGTCACTAAACTTTGTCTTTTGTCACGAATTGGTCACTCAACTTTAATTTGTCCCTCCATAGCCACTGAACTTTTATTTTGTCCCAATCAAGTCACCCTATAACTTTTCCATCCAAAATATTAACGGAATATAACTTTTCCGTTAGTATTTTGGACGGAATGAGCATATTCCGTTAAATTTTTGGACGGAATGAGCATATTCCGTTATAATTTGGATGAAAAAGTTATAGGGTGACTTGATTGGGACAAAATAAAAGTTCAGTGGCTATGGAGGGACAAATCAAAGTTGAGTGACCAATTCGTGACAAAAGAAAAAATTTAGTGACCTCCAGCGAAATTTATCCTAAAATTTAATTGTATACATGTTAGTCTCTCCTGATTAATTTTACACACTGACGATAGAAATTGAAAAACAGAAGAAGTAAAAACAAAGTTTTATTAATTTAATATAGAACATAATTTTTCAATTATTTTATAAATTAAGTATATTTTTATGATATTTTATGTATATATTATAGTGATATATTTAATGAGTTAAATTTTCTTAAGTAGATAATTTAAAATAATTTAGTAATTTTCTCATTAATTATGTTTGAACCATATTTAGGTTAAGCTACAAGTGTGGACTAAACGTTAAACCACCTTAATAAGTGGTTTAACTTTTTTCGTTTTAGGTCGGTCTAAAGATCAGCTTATGTCCGACTCAATTAAATCACATTTGACGGTTTGGTTTAACGTAAATCTTACCATCAGGTTTGGTTTTGTATTCTCAATGGCAAATGGTACATAATGCGAATTCGATTCCTCAACCAATGAATGAGACTTACCAATAAATATTAACAGAATTGAAGGGTATTTTGGATGGAACCGGATCACCTGCCCACACCTCTGTGGGTCATGTAATTCTCAAAGAATTTTTTAATACTTGTATTTAGAATAACAGTACACATACCCACTGACACTGCATCCCCACAGGTCACTCAGACAATCAGTGATAAAGAAGATGAAAATGAGACTATTCAAGCTAAAATAGAGAAATTTCAACTACTCAAGCAGGGCAAAGTTAGTACACCTGCTAAGCCAGCACCTCACTGTACCCCACCCACTAAAAAAAAGTTCACTTGGGGCAGAAAGCCCAAACCTCTTTCCATTAAACTCACCCCCAAAACCTTTAAAAAACCTGGCACAGCTGCTGCTGGCTCTTCCACCAGCATGGGCTGCAATAGGTCTGCTAGGGGTATTGGAAGAAGACTAAGAAGTGCTGGAGGGAATACACCAGAAAAAGCCATCTACATATCTGACTCAGAGACTGCTGTTACCACTCCAGCAGTGTTAGACAACCCTTCCAGGAGACTCAAGTTGGCAGAACCTAGAAGGAGTTTGAGAGTCACTGTGCAAGCAGATCCTAATTCCACCATGAGTAAAGCACAGAAAAGGAAAAATGAGGCAGGTAGCAGCTCTACAGGTATGAGCTTGATTAATACTTTTCCTTATTCTAGATTAACTTTAGCACAAATCATTGATCTATTTTTAGTATACCAAATAAACTTAGGCAACAATGTGGAAGATAGATCTCTTATTATCTCTAGTATCCAACAAATGGATAGAGCCCAATTTGAGATAGTCATTAGGAAAATTCTTAGCTCACCTAGGGAAACTGATCAATTAGCTACTCTCTCCTTAGAAGATTTAGATAATATAGTTCCAGTAGGTACTGATGTAGAAACTAACGTAGATAGTAGTGTAGTCACTCCTGTAGATAGTAGTGTAGTCACAAATGTAGATAGTAGTGTAGTCACTACTGTAGCCAGTAGTGTAGTCACAAATGTAGATAGCAACACATCTAGTAGTGTGCTCACCCCCCCTTCATGAATTTAAATCTATTGAACTGGAATTGTAGGGGTCTTAACTCTAGTAGAAAAAGACAGATCCTTAGAGAGTTGTTAGTCACCAACCATGTAGATATGGTGGCTGTACAAGAAACAAAAAAAGAGGATTTTCATAATAGAACCTTGAAGAACTTATCTAATAGATTAGATCAATGGGTTTGGGTTCCATCTAGGGGCAGGTCAGGGGGCATCCTATTTGGGTGTGATAGCAATAAAGTTAACATTATCTCTCACAATAAACATACATTTTGCCTTGATATAGTGATAGAACACAAAGGAGATAACTCCACATGGCAAATCACAGTGGTGTATGGCCCTGTGTTGAGGCATCTTAAAAAAGATTTCTGGGAAGAGCTTTCTCACATTAAAAATCCTACTATAGCTTTATGGGTAATTTGTGGAGATTTTAACTCCATTAGGAAGAAAGATGAGAAATCTGGGTCTAATTTTGATATTCCACTAAGTAGGAAATTCAATCATTTTGTTAATACACATCATCTAATAGAACATAAATTACAAACTAGGAAGTATACTTGGAACAATGGTAGGCATTTTGTTCTTTTAGATATAATTTTTACATCTTTAGATTGGGATCAGAAGTACCCTTCCAGTTCTATCTCTGATCTCACTAGTACTGGTTCTGATCATTGTCCCTTGATATTTCACTCTTCTAATAACATCACTCCTAAGCCTCATCAATTCAGATTTGACCCCATTTGGGCTCAACAGGATTGTTAGACTGTTGCCCAAATGGTGGAATGAAAAACCATTAAAAGAAGTTGATGTTGCTGCTAGTTGGCATAGGAAAATTAAAAATGTTAGGAAAAAAATGCAAGGCTGGGCTAGAAATTTTTATGGTAAAAAGAAAAGAGAAAAGTCTCAACTAATTGCAATTTTGCATGACTTGGAGATAATCAGAGAGCATAGAGAATTTACCCAAGTAGAAGTCCAGCAATGGATAGATAGTAAAAATAGGATAGATGACATATATCAAGAAGAAGAAATGTATTGGAAAACTAGATCTAAACAGCAATGGTTGGAACAGGGGGACTCTAACACCAAATTTTTTCACACTATAGCCAACCATAAATCTAGGAAAAATATGATTCACTCTTTAGAAATTAATGGTAACATGACTAATAATATAAGTGACATTAAAACTCATGCTTTAGGATATTATAAAGACTTATTAGGCACCTCAGGATTTAAGTTTGGGCATTTAGATAAAAAATTTTGGCACTCCAATGACATATTATTAGATAGTGAACAATGGGAACTTGAGAGACCTTTCACAGAACAGGAACTTAAACAAGCAGTATTCTCCTCAGAGCCCAATGGGGCACCAGGCCCAGATGGCTTTAGTTTCAAGTTCTATCAAGTATTTTGGGACATAATTAAATCTGACTTAATGGTTCTTATTCACTATTTCTATGAACAAAAATTAGATCTCCATAAACTAAACAAATCTTGTATTTGTCTTATTCCTAAAGAGAAAGGAGCTACTCTCCTTAAGAAATTTAGACCTATTAGCTTAGTTAATTGTAGTTTTAAAATTATATCCAAGTTACTCACTATTAGGATGGAACAAGTTATGCCTAGGTTAATTGATCATAGTCAATCAGCATTTCTCAAAAATAGATATATATTAGATAATATGATTCTTAGTCAAGAAATTTTGCATTCTTGTCAGATTAGTAATCAGCCAGGGGTGGTTATCAAAGTTGATTTTGAAAAAGCATATGATATGATTCATTGGGACTATCTGTTAGAGGTATTCACTAGTAGAAATTTTGGGCATAGATGGATCCAATGGATGACTTTATGGTTAAACAATTCTCAATCCTGTCTTAATATTAATGGAGAACTTATAGAATACTTTTATTGCAAGAGAGGGGTTAGGCAAGGTGACCCTCTGTCACCTTTTCTATATATTCTAGCAGCTGATACCCTCAGTAGGATATTTACTAAAGGTAGGACTGCACATGTTCTTCAAGGGTTAGGGCCAGCATGTATAGATAATCTAGCCATTACAAATTGTCATTATGCAGATGACACCATTTTATTCTTAGCTGCTGATGACAAAAATATAGAACATGCCTGGTGGGCTATGCTAGCTTTTGAAGCTATCTCAGGCATAAAAATGAACTATGACAAAACTGAATTGTATACCCTCAATAATCCTCCCAATGTACATATACATCAGCTGTTTAGATGTCAGAAGGGTAAATTCCCCATTAAGTACTTAGGTTTACCATTACATAGAACTAAACTTCTAGTTAGAGATTGGAGATTTTTAATTGATAAAATAGAACATAGATTACCTAGTTGGCAAGGACAATTGTTATCCATAGGTGGTAGGGTTACTCTCTTAAACTCTGTGTTAACTTCAATTCCTCTTTATGCACTCTCTGTATTTAGAATACCTAGTGCTGTTCTTAAAGAGATAGATAAAATTAGACGACGATTCCTATGGCAAGGTTCTGAAAAGAAATTTAAGTATGCACTTATGAATTGGGAAACAATTTGTGTAGCTAAACAATTTGGGGGTCTTGGGGTTCTAGATTTAAATGAAATGAACATAGCTTTATTATTGAAATGGTGGTGGAAGTATAAAAACAATGAGTATCAAGGGATGTGGAATCTATGATCCAATTCAAATATGATGTTTCTCCTAACACTCCTTTATCTCCTTTCTGGTCTAATGTCAGTAAATTAGAACATCTAGGTCAGTTGAGTGTTTCTTATCAACCAGGCAGACAATCACAAGTAAGATTCTGGTCTGATATCTGGTACCTTAATTGCTCTTTAGCTACTAGATACCCTTTTGTACATCAACTTTGTAGGAATAAAAATATCTTATTAGAGGAAGTAATACACACTCAAGGAAATAGCATTCTCTTCAGTTCCACTCTTACTAGGACAAATCTCCTGGACTGGTTTGAAATTCTCCAAATCATAAGTGTTACATCCTTTACACATGATAGAGACACAATTTCCTGGAGATGGGAACATTCAGGGAGTTCTCTACAAAATCTTTATATAATTTCCTTAATTTTCGTGGTGCACTAAACTTGTTACCTCTACTATGGTGGGCTCTCCCAGTACCACCTAAAATCAGGGTGTTTATGTGGCTCACTCACCACAATAAAATCCTTACAAAAAGCAATCTAGGCATTAGAGGATGGGCTGGGGACCAACAGTGTCTAATCTGTTCTGAAATTGAAATAGTTTCTCATTTGTTCCTTAAATGTCACTTATCTCAACAGATATGGTTTGGTTAGGGCAAGAGCCAACATGTCATGCACACTTGGGACACTTTCACAGACATAATAAATTTTGCTTGTCAATTACCTGCTGTGAAAAGATCAGGCTTTTTACTTGTGCTTAGTGCTTTATGCTGGACTTTATGGAAACACAGAAATGATATGTGTTTCAATAATACCTCTCCCAAATCAGCTAGAAACATAATTTTACTGATCAAAGCTCTGGTACTATTTTGGACAGGAAATTACCAGCTGCTGTTCAGGCTGCAGCTATTGACTGGCTCCCTGTCTTGGAAGATGCCATTCCACTGGCTAGTTACATGCCCCTGGAGGTTGTTGTTTACCAAGGCCCTGATGAGTCTTTGCCTTCTGAATGAAGAACAAGCTATCTTACTACTACTTTATTTTACTTACATATCTCTTAGCTCACTATTATGTGGTTTAGTCAGCTCAACACTCTCTTACTTCTGGTGTTTAGATAGTTCATGCAGTTGGCGCATATGCCTTTTATCATACTATGCAGTTGTCTGGCAGCAGTCTAGCCTTTGGCTAGTTTGAACTGATTTTTGTAATTAACTGTTTCAGAAATGAAATGGGCTCTATGCCTTCTTTTAAAAAAAAAAATTTAGAATAACAGTGTCATGTAATTCTCAAAGAAACACAGAATCAACCAATCCCTGATTCCTCAATTGTCACATTATAATTGGAGCTAATTAACTGGTCACAAACCATGATATTATTAAAAAAAAAAAAAGTTCTAGTATCTTTCAATGTATGACAAATTCAATCGGTAGCTGGGTCCCACCCTCACCACCTGTGTTTCCATTTGTGTTCCCATTTCCCAACAGTCAAAAGCCTTCGCTTTCTGAGTACACATAAGATAACAAACAAGTTGTATAACCTTGACTGCTCTGCCTGGGGTTGGATAAATGGATTGGATCGATCTACACCTCCAAATATACATAAAAAATGCCATCGTTTTCATAATTCTATATTTTTGCATGGGTGTCAATGAGTACGGTACGGGTTAGATGGAGATATTTTTATAATTATACTTATTAAAATTAATTTTATCCATATTCTACCCATACCTATTAAAAGTTGGTCTTATTCTACTTTATTCTACTCTTACCCGTTAATATTATCGGATAATGAAATGGCAGAGAATAAATAACGGATATTACTAATATAATAATTAGTTTTATTATATTTTACAAATTAAATATAAAAAAACTCATTCATTTCACACATATGTAATTACATTTCTAATAAAAAATAAAAACGAATGCACAATCAATTCCAACTAAATTATTTTTTACAAAGGAAAAAATTTAAAAACACGAATACATATTTAGGTGGGTTAGAAATTGAATTGAATATATATTTGATTTATAATTAATCTATAGGATAACAGTTACGAAATAGTCATTACTCATACCCTTACTCATTTGGTTAACGAAAAAAAATTCTTATCCATACCAATATCCAATAAGCTAACTAAAAAAAACCTTACCCATACCCGTCTTATTAAATACGATATGGGTCGGATAAACGGCTAAAAAGGTACCATTAACACCCCTAATGTTTATATTTGTTTCGTTATTGTAATTCACCGCAATTTGGACTACTAGCAGTGATTACTGCATGCCTAATTCCAACATGTCATTGTTAGAACGGTTAATTAACCACACAACATTACGTATTCAAGTAGAACAAGGAACACAATCATATTCCAACCATTTGTTTTTTTTCTTCTTCTAAATAGAGAGACAAAAAAGAAAAAAGAAAAAAAAAAAGGCTCATCAAACCACGATCTAATAAATATAGTTACAGGATGTGATCATGGATACAAATAGAAAACCGAAGCCAATCAAAACTAGTACCAAAAATAAAAGAAAGGTGGGGATTGAAGTCATTGAACTGTTTAAACTGATTTGCAGAATAACCAGTAAATGAAACTGATTCAGCCTCTAATTTTATACATAATTAAGATAGATAGAGCAGAACAGAGCAGAGCATCTAAAGGAAAGAGAATTAGAGGAGGAAGGACTCTAGCGTCGGCGGCGAGTATTGGGATGCTTGGAGGTAGCAGGATTCTTGGCAAAAAAGGAACAGAAGCCGCAGACCGAGACTCTAGGAGAAGGCGGATCTAAAGCTGGAGATACACGACCTGCTCTATATCCAACCGCACTACCGCCGCCACCACTGCCGCCACCATGAGATCGACTACGCCTCAATCGCCCAACTCCTTCCTCCTCTCCCCTGTTGATTTTCTTATCTGCTTCATCCATCTCTCCTCCAGCTCCTCCGCCTCCTGCACCTGGTGCAAGCCTGTCTTCCCATACTAGTCCTGACGAACCCGACCTCCTAAACGTCGTGTTCGACCTTTGTAACGCTTCCATGTGCACCTTCTCCTGTTCCCCTTCGAATCTCCTTTTATCTTCTTTTCTTTTCTTTTCTCTCCTGTTTTATTGTGTAAATGGTTCACTGATCGGAAGCATAGAGAAGCAGAACAAGGGAGGAACAGAGGAGAACGCGCTTTGCTTTCTGGTTTGGTATTCCTACCAAAACGAGAGAGGGAGTTTAAACTTTCAACTTTCAAGGAAGATCTTCTCCTTGTTCTTTATAATATTAATCTTATCCGCCTAATTGATTAAAATTTAAAAGAGATCAGGATTCAGGTGTGTACATAAATTGAACAACAGGAAGCTGAATAGCTTATGGTGAGAAATTAATTAAATACTCGTGGAGGCGTCGTGGTCTTCAAATTATTTAAATGCTCCTGGAGCATAGTCTAGAGACTTCTTAAACTCGGTGGAATATGGGACCCGCATACATAAACTAAGCCTTAATTAAATAAGTGTTATGAAATATAATAATAGACATTTCACCTTCTCCACCTCATCCACTATCTATTAGATAGTCTTTTATATTAATTATCTTGTTAATTGTATGGCTTTTCATTTGCTTTCTCTAGCCTATAAATAGAGATTATGTAAATAGTTGATGTTGATACATATATGGTGATATAATAAAGAAATAAGATTTAGCCTCTCCCAAGTTTTGTTTTGTTTTGTTTTATAATACGTTATCAGCACGAGTTTGCTCTAGTCAAGTTGCGACGGGATTTCGTAGAAGCACACCTAGAAGGTACTCTTTAGATTACATTTCATAAATATTACTGTTAGTAATAATATTTATTTTTTGGATGAAATTTTCTTATTTTATATTTAATGAGAGTAATATTTTCATTCTCCGAAGAGAATGATAAAACAAGTACATGATAATAGCCAGAAGCTTTTGTACATATTATAGCTAGAAGCTTTTTCTAAGAGAACCTGAAGTTCTTAATCATAATCTTTTATACAAGAGAACCTGAAGTTCTTAGCCAAAGTTAAAATAAAAAAAAATAAAACGATTTCGCTACTTACATCAGCAGAAGAAAAAGTAATATGAAAACGAATTCATTATATATGTACGGGTTGTAATCTTTTTCTTTTTCTTAATCATAATCATAATCTTTTTCTTTATTTTACTTCTCTGTTTGTACGGTTGAATATTTTTATTTTATTTTTTTTATTTTACTTCTTCCTTTGTTTTATAACTATGTAAAGTTGTGTTCTGTTATTTTATGAACCAGAAGTTCTTAGAAAAAAAAAAAAAGGACCAGAAGTTCTTATATGAACCAGAAAGTTATTGATATTTATGATAACCGGAAGTTATCAAATCGATAAAATGTCTCCAATATTTAATTCAAGAACCTGAAGTTCGTATTACTCGAATAGAATAATAAGAATAATAACCTGAAGTTGTTATAATTGTTTAGAATCTGAAGTTCTATTTGAAATTTTAAATAATATAATAACCGGCAGTTATTATAAGCCACTGGATGAATAATAACCTGCAGTTATTCTCAATTAAAAACCTGAAGTTTTATTAGAAATTTTCATATAAAATCAATATAATAACCAGAAGTTATTATAGGTCATTGGATGAAAATATAACCCGAAGTTATTTCAAATTAAATTTTACATAGCGCAGTCAAGCAATTTAATAACCAGAAGTTATTAAATAAGTATTTTATTATAACCTGAAGTTATTAATACATTTAAATTTATTTATTTATGCAATTTACATATTCTTTTATTTATATTTATTCATCTCCCTTTTCACAACCTGAAGTTATGATATTAATAACATGAAGTTATGGCATTAATAACCTGAAGTTATGGTATTAATAACCTGAAGTTATGATATTAATAATCTGAAATTATTAATACGTATCTATTTTGTAGTACATATGACAAATCTCACAAAGCTTGAATTTATCTCCTTTTTCATTTATCATAACTCGAAGTTATGGTATTAATAACCTGAAGTTGTATTTTGTTATAAATACGTACTAATGAAAAATGAGAAAGAAAAACATCTTGAAGATGTTTGTTACAGATGTGGGATGACAAATCATTGATTGAATACCTGTCGTATGCCCAAGCATTTTGTAGGGCTGTATCAAGCCTCAATTAAAAAAAAAAAAAAAAAAAAAGAGAGAATGTGGAAACTAAAATGACCCCGAATATGAATGCCATATAGATACAGATTTTGATGTATCAGATTTCTTTCATAATGTGGATAAAAAAATAGACACTTTACTAAGGGAGAAAATATAATGTAGAAAATATAAAAGTTTAGTTTACATTTTAATTTTATATTGTATGCAAATAAAATTAGAAAATAAAGGTAGTTTATTTTTATTTTAATTTATTCTTGCATTCTTTTATTTTAAAGGAAAATGACTGACGCAATGATAAGTAAAGAAGATCCATGTCTAGTAGATAGCGGAACAACAAATACCATATTGAAAAGTAAGAAATATTTTTCTCTATTGTCTTCTGCAAAGACACATGTTAATACAATTTCTGGTATTAGTAATTTAATTGAGGGCTCCGGAAGAGCTTGTATCTTGTTACCTGAAGAAACAAAATTAATTATAAATGATGCATTATACTCTAGTAAATTCAGAAGAAATTTACTAAGTTTTAAAGATATTTGACGTAATGGTTATCATCTTGAAACCATGACTGAAAATAATATTGAGCATCTCCAAATTACATCTATTGAATATGGCCAGAAGATCATATTGGAAAAGCTGGAAGCTTTATCCTCTGGATTATATTGTACGAACATTAATCCAATAGAATCAAATATGGTAAGTAACCAGAAGTTACTTGACACAAAGATGTTCACTCTGTGGCATGACAGATTAGGTCATCCAGGTAACATTATGATGAGGAGAATAATTGAAAGTGCAAATGGGCATCCCCTAAATGACCTGAAAATAATTTTATCAAAAGATTTATCATGTGCAGCATGTTCTATTGGAAAACTGATAATTAGGCCATCTAAAAATAAAATTGAAAATGAATCTCCTTCATTTTGGAAAGAATTCAACGAGATATTTGTGGACCTATTTCTCCTCCATGTGGACCATTTAGATATTTTATGGTTTTAATTGATGCATCAACTCGATGGTCACATGTTTGCCTATTAGTCACAAGAAATGTTGCATTTGCTAGGCTATTAGCACAAATAATCCAATTGAGAGCAAATTTTTCAGATTATCAAATTAAGAGTTTCAGGCTTGATAATGCAGGAGAGTTTACATCCCAATCATTTAATGATTATTGTATGTTAGTTGGGATTAAGGTAGAACATCCAGTGGCTCATGTACATATACAAAATGGTTTAGCTGAATCATTAATTAAAAGATTGCAACAGATTGCTAGACCATTAATTATGAAATGTAATCTACCATCTTCTGCATGGGGACATGTCATTTTACATGCTACTGCACTTATTAGATTAAGACCAACTGCATATTATAAATTTTCTCCATTACAATTGGTCTCTGGAAGAGAACCAAACTTGTCCCATCTTAAAATTTTTGGTTGTGCTATGTATATTCCAATTTCTCCACCACAACGTACAAAAATGGGACCACAAAGAAGATTGGAAATTTATATTGGTTTTAACTCTCTATCAATTATTAAATATTTAGAACCATTAACTGGAGACGTTTTTACAGCACATTTTGCTGACTGCCAATTTGATGAGACAATATTTTCAATCTTAGAAAGAGAAAAAGAAAAGCTGGTAAAATAAGAAGTAACTTGGAATGCATCATCAATATCTTATCTTGATCCCCGAAGTGGTCAATGTGAATCGGAAGTTCAAAAGATTATACATTTGCAAAGAATAGCAAATGAGTTACCAGATGCATTTACAGATACAAAAAGAGTGACTAAATCACATGTACCAGCTTTAAATGCAACTGCTCAAATTGATGTAATCCCAGCAGAGGTTACTATACAGAGAAAACGTGAAAGACCAATTGGTTCCAAAGATAAAAATCCACGACAAAAGAAAGAGCAGAATAAAGCAGTTGGTGTAACTCTAGAAGAGATTAATAAAATCCCAGAAGAGATTAATAAAATCCCGAAAGAGATTAATAAAATCCCAGAAGAGATTGATAGAACCCCAGAAGAGGTTGATGAAGTTCCAGAAGAAACTCAGGTACCTAGTGATTATGAGATCTCAATAAACTATGTACAGAATGGTACAATATGGAACCGAAATGAAACATGTACTGATGAAATTTTTGCATATGCTATAGCAATTGATGTGCTAAATGAGGAAGATTATGTGCCAAAAGCTCCTGAAGAGTGTATGCACAGAAATGATTGACCAAAATAGAAAGATGCCCTGAAGGCTAAATTAGATTTGCTTGAAAAGCGAAATATTTTTGGACCTGTAGTCTTAACTCCAAAATATGTTAACCCTGTAGGTTACAAGTGGGTATTTTCAATAAAAAGGAAGGAGAAAAACGAAATTGTGAGATATAAAGCAAGACTTGTGGCACAAGGTTTTACACAAATACCAGGAGTTGATTATGAAGAAACATATTCACCTGTAGTGGATGCAATAACTCTTAGATTTTTAATTAGTCTCACAATTACTGAAAACCTTCAAATGCGCCTCATGGATGTAGTTACAGCTTATTTGTATGGATCACTTGATAATGATATCTATATGAAAGTCCCTAAAGGATTAAAAATGCATGAAGCATTGAAATTAAAACATCGAGAAATGTATTCTATAAAGTTAAAAAGATCTTTATATGGACTAAAACAGTCAGGTCGAATGTGGTATAATCGACTCAGTGAATATCTAGTAAAAGAATGATATAAATCTAATGTAAGTAGTCAATGTGTTTTTATTAAAAGATCAATCTCAGATTTTACAATTATTGTAGTATATGTTGATGATTTAAATATCATTGGGTCTCCTGAAGAGATCGAAAATACTGCAAAATTATTAAAGAAAGAATTTGAAATGAAAGATCTTGGAATAACAAAATTATGTCTCGGTCTACAGATCGAGCATTTGTATAATGGTATTTTTGTCCATCAATCAAACTATATCCAGAAGATGTTGAAACGTTTTAATATGGACAAAGCTCATCCTTTAAGTACACCAATGGTTGTCCGATCACTTGATATAAAAAAGGATCCTTACCGTCCCCGAGAAAAGAATGAAAAAGTTCTTGGTCCAGAAGTACCATACTTAAGTGCAATTGGGGCTTTGATGTATCTTGCTAATAATACGAGACCTGATATTGCTTTTTCTATAAATGTACTAGCAAGATATAGTTCTGATCCAACACGCCGACATTGGAACGGAATTAAACATGTATTTCGTTACCTTTGCGGGACACGTGATATGGGACTATTTTATCAAAAAGATACAAAGTCCAAATTAGTTGGGTATGCAGATGCAGGATATTTATCAGACCCGCATAAAGCTCGATCACAATCCGGATATGAGTTTACATATGGCGGTACTGCAATTTCATGGCGATCGACAAAACAGACACTCACGGCAACATCATCAAATCATGCTGAATTAATTGCTCTATACGATGCTGGTCGAGAATGTGTCTGATTAAGATCAATGATCCAACACATCCAGGAGGAATGCGGGCTGGAGTCAATCAAAGGAAGTCCGACAGTACTTTATGAAGATAATGCAGCATGTATTGCTCAAATCAAAGAAGGATATATTAAAGGTAACAGAACCAAGCACATCTCGCCAAAATTCTTCTCAACTCATGATCTACAAAAGGATGGCTTGATAAATGTTTGTCAAATCAGATCAAGCGACAATTTGGCAGACCTATTCACAAAATCATTGCCAAGAAAAGTGTTTGAGCAACTTTCACAGAAGATCGGCATCCGTCGCTTAAAAGATATATGTTAAAATGAGGGGGAGTATTATACACGCTGCACTCTTTTTCCCTTCACTAAGTTTTGTCCCACTGGGTTTTTCTTAGTAAGGTTTTTAATGAGGCAGCATAACTAATCCGGAAGTATCAGTTAATTCAAATTGGTCATGTAGTACCAAATTAATATTTGTCCTGCAGTACAATATTAATAGTGTATAATATAAGGTAAAATATCTAAGGGGGAGTGTTATGAAATATAATAATAGACATTTCACCTTCTCCACCTCATCCACTATCTATTAGATAGTCTTTTATATTAATTATCTTGTTAATTGTATGGCTTTTCATTTGCTTTCTCTAGCCTATAAATAGAGATTATGTAAATAGTTGATGTTGATACATATATGGTGATATAATAAAGAAATAAGATTTAGCCTCTCCCAAGTTTTGTTTTGTTTTGTTTTATAATAATAAGAAGATATTATAAATTTTCATTTTGAGAAAAGCACAATAAAATTTTGATGTCCATGCCATGGAAGCCAGGGCAGAAGAAGTCAGAGCATTTTGAACAAAAACGGTCAACTTTTGCTGGCCAGGCCCCAGGAGTCAGAAGTCAGAACAGACATAGTTTTCTGAGAATTTTCTCAGTATATCCCACGTGTTTCTTTCATTAAATAAAAAAAAAAACAAAAACTGTTCACAACTTTATATGACTTCGTGGGGTAGGGCTGCAAACGAACGAACCCAACTGAATCGAAAATTACCTCCATTTTGAATTTGATTTGAATTAATTTCAAACTAAGTTTGATTTGAATTAATTTCGAACGAAATCAATTTCGAATTGAATTTTTTCGAACTCAATTTCAAACTTTTACGAACTTTGTTACG
Source organism: Carex parvula (assembly GCA_025461045.1). Lineage (NCBI taxonomy): Eukaryota > Viridiplantae > Streptophyta > Magnoliopsida > Poales > Cyperaceae > Carex > Carex parvula. The sequence continues at coordinate 224,587 of JAJGRW010000591.1, forward strand.
ACTTACGAGTTATGATTTATGGTTGGGCCATAGTTTGAAATTACAGCACTTCAATAAAAACTCGGACATTATGAATTGTAATTACACAGTACACTAAAGTTTGTATTAAAGTTCATTACAAATACCAAAATTTATATCAAACACCAAAGTTTAGTACAACAAATCAAAGTTCAGTACAATCACAAAATCCAAAGTTTTCCAAATAGCCAACAGGAGCAACATCACCAAAGTTTTCAAAGTATTCAAAGTACAATTTAAATATCAATAGAAGTACAGAACAATCACCAAAGTCTTAAAATTATTACAAACTCAAATATTATTCTAAATAAAACATTAAAGTTCATTATCAGCAGAAATTAACAGTTCACGTTTGAATTAATTTCGAACTAAATTTGGTTTGCGAACCTATTTCGAACAAACTAGGTCCAGTTTGAGTTTGGTTTGAATTAATTTCGAATGAATTCAATTTCGAATCGAATTTTTTACAAACTTTTTCGAATCAAACTAGAATCGAATTACGAACTACGAATTTTTTGTGCAGCCCTGTTCGTGCCTCTAAACTACGGGGACGTTGTATACAAAATATAAACGCACTGTTCTGTGTTCAGTGTTCAAACACAATTATAACTGCACGAAATCCAGTGGAAATCTTTTGCATTTATTTAAAGTTTTAAACTAAAGTATACTTGTTTGTTTTTCTTTTAAACTATGGTAGATAAACAAATAATCAATCATTTTTAATTACGTGAAATTACTCCTTCGGTTTCTTACCTTCCCTCAAAAAATATTTATATATGGTAACTAAAAAAGTAATATTTTTTTTCATACTAGATATAAATTTTATTGTAAGAAATTATACGTAATACAATCTATATTTTCATACAATTTCAACTTACAAAAAGTCCGTTAAAAGATATGTACATATATTATGTAAAAGTTGTAAATATTGTTTATAATTAAGTATAAATATACTTTTTAAGAGGAGAGATCAAGTTACAACAAAGTTACCACAATTAATTTTTTCATTTTCAAAATCCAAATCGTCGATCCAAACCGTTCAATATGATTTCCACAATAAAATATGGTTGCAGATCAGTTTTACATTTTTTTTGAAATTTTTTTACTACTTATTAAGTATTTTACAAAAACTAATCAAATTGAGACCATTGAATTTTGTAAAATACTTAATAAATAGTAAAAAATATTCAAAAAAATGTAAAATTTGATCTACAAGCACATTTTATTGTGGAGATCATGTTGAACGGTTTGAATCGATGATTTGGACTTTGAAAATGAAAAAAATAATTATAGTAACTTTGTTGTAACTCAAAATTGTTGTAACTTGATCTCTCTTTTAATGGATAATATATTTTGTAGGATGCAGAAAGGCTTGAATTACAGAGGTAGGATTATGACTTGTCTTAAATTATTACTCGGGCTAACATCCAAACTTCAAATTATATTGCAAGTAGGAACACACAAGTTGTATGGCAGACTTGTTCAGCATGCAGCAAGCTCTTCTTATTAAAAACTACTGGATTAGCATTTTAAATTCACCGTCTTCCAGATGTCCAAGTTGCAAAATCAAATTCAAAAAGCAAGGCAGCGGACATGCCTATAAACAAATATATGTTTCACTATTGCTGATACTGACAGAAGGCAACAAAATGTCGCTCGCTATTTACAACTTCACTTAACCACAAGCCCAAACACTTAATAGCAAAACTGCAATTTCAATAAGAAACTAAGATGGCTTTTTTCGGATGTTAGAGGCTCTGGGGCTAACACCCTGGGGAGTATGTGGTGACCGGCGGGGAGATTCAGTTTTGGTGGGGTCGATACCCCTGCTCTTAGCCTCGGCTTCTAGTGTCTTTGCCTCCTCTTTTAGCATTCCCATCTAGCAACCATAATTAATTATTATTTGTTAGTCCAACTACAAACTAAATTTCTCCATATAAAAAAGAAAAGGGCAAGAACAACTGTTCTTAAACTGTATATGAACAAAACACCCATAATTATCTGCTAGTTGCCAGCACTCAACATCTGGAATTCAACACACAAAAAAGTCCAATCTCCTATTTGACCGAGCCTGGAAATTAAAGGTGGATTTATTGAACAGGTTTGTCCTCAATTGGTGATACAAACATCTAGAGCCTAAAACTCACTCTTTTTCAAGATTTATTTTCCACAAAGGTGATATGACTATCAAATCATAACAATTTAAAATCTGGACAGGTAGTGCTGAACGAATGGAGGGTAGGATCAAAGTTTGAAACTATATTATATCATTTTTACCCTTCTTTGCCTTCCAATTTTTGAAACAGAAAGAGAAGCAGATTCCATTAAGAAAATGGCTATTTTGCATCAATACACTGTGCATGTACTTCTCCATAACATAATTGTCTTTTCCAGAGGCGGATCTTAGTGTAATTCAAAGGTGACTAAGCTACCCCCATGATTCTAAATTTTTTAATTATGTATATAAAAATTTATTGGATTTTCTGTTTCCTTTAAGTTTTTATATATCTTAGCCTCCCCTCATTAAATGACAAATGTTTACTTGTAGTCTAGTGGTTAAAGTTGTTAATTGAGTTGTTGGAGATCTTGTGTTCAAGTCCCACCTCTCACGTTATATATATTTACATTTTATTTCCCAGCCACCCCTATCTAAATTTTCTAGTTCCGCCCTGGTCTTTTCCAAGAGAAAGCATATGCAGTCTACTAAAATGGTCAATATAGGAACTCCTGATATTCTGGCAGAATAAAATAACAGAAAAAAATGGCAAGAATATTGTAGCATGAATGAAAAAATCATTAATATAGTTCTAACCTTTTCTGGATAAATTAGTTTGAACTTTGAATATGAATACAGTCAAGCTGACAGAAAATTCCAATCTTTGAATTTGATCTATGATGCAGATACTTAACTTTTGAAATTCACGATCCACAAAAACCGTTCCGATCTTATGATACATTTACAGTTTTGACTTCAAATTGGGTTCCAAATAATTTGGTTGCCATAGCCCAAAACCCCATAGAAACAATAGAAAAATTAAAATACAATTACCCGAATTTCATTTTGCATGAGTCGGTCCTGGAGAACAGTTATTGCAGGGCTTAAGCTACAGAATTCAGAAAAGAGAGAACATCAACAAAAAAAAATAGGTCTGTTGAACGTTAAAATATGTAAAACCTGAAAACACTAGTTCTTTCCCTTTATTCTCTTCTCTTAGCAACTCGAAACTGAAGCATGGAACAAACTGACATTACATAACAGTGCAAAAGATATTGAAATAGTTGAAATGCTCACCAGATTTCCATTAATTTGCAGAGAGATGCATGGTAGGTAGATGAGTGATGAACATATGTAAGCGGGTGCACTTTTCCATCACTAGGAACAAATAAATACAGTACAATAAGATATCAAGAAGTGAATATAAATAGTGAGGGGAGAAAAAAATTATTAAAAGAGAATCAAGGCACATAAGTAGATTAAATGTACCGTAAATTGTGTTGCAAAGCTTGATTGTAAGAAGAGCGCTCCTCATCATACAGAACATGTTGTAACTTGACAAAGGAAGCCAATGGAGATTCAAGAGTCAACAAATAACTCGTTGGAAGTACTTGGAGAGGTATCTCTTTTCTTACATAATCCGCTCCACTATTCAATAATTACAAACAATTTTCAAAAGAAAGATTCAAGACATCTGCACCAATGTATAACAGAAACATAAAAAAAAAAAAAAAAATACTCATTTATACCTCGCTTCCAAGCTAGAAAGGTGCAACGCTTCCTGCATGCTCGCGTTCATGTCCCCATCAGACATTTCAGCAATTGGAATCAAGTCAGTGATGCCATTGTTGTAGAGAGAGTTGCTGGTGGTGGGAATGGGATTATCAGAATGCATGTAGAACTCCATACCAGAGTATCCAGATCCCGATCCAGCAGCAGCCTGTGCATCTCAGTTGCTTTAAAAGGATGGAATAGGATAATAAAAGAGTTCATGCACAAGAAAGACCTTTTGCTTTCTAATAGAAAAAATAAGGATTATGCAATTGAATTTACTTATAAATTATCCAATAGAGAAAATTTGTCATCGCATGTGCTATATTAATTAAATAATGCTGTGTGTGTGTGTGTCCATATATATATATATAGCAAAGCTACAGTGTGATGTGCTCACCAAGAGGGTTTGGTGAGCACAACTTCAAAAGTCTATCGGATTGGCTTCAAACGACGAATCCAAACTGTTGAAATCCATCCACTTCATGAGTGATGCATGTCCATGCAAAATTTTGAAAGTTTTGAATTCATCCAGTACAAGTGATGAAAAATGAATACATAAAACAACTCATAAAATAACTTATAAAAGGTTCATTTTTTTTACCGCTTGACTTTGTACTAAATGAATTCGAAACTTCCAAACAATTTCATGTACATGCATCACTCATGAAGTAGATGAATTTCAACAGTTTGGATTCATCGTTTGAAGCCAATCCGATAGACTTTTGGAGTTGTGCTCACCAAACCCTCTTGGTGAGCACATCACCCCAACTTATTTGGGACTAAAGGTTTGGTTGTTGTTGTTGTTATTGTTGTTGATTAATATGCTGGCCAAAAAAGTAAAATTTGGATGAAGTTTTTTCAATTATTTAAACATATGTATTGCATAAATTTTGTTGAAGCTTTCATTCATAATTTTATTATCCTTTCTTCTAAAAGTAAGGTAATACTAAATATATGTGCATAGTTCAAAGTTTGTATATAAATTTTCCTAGTATATAATTATAATGTGTTTAAACTCCTTTTCTATGAAAGATGAAAGTACAAAATGACTAGCAAAACGGACCGAAGCAACACAAGACTTGCAACTTATAGCATTTGAAGGAACAACCTCAAACTGAGAAATAAAAAGCTCGATCTTTCTTACTTCTCAGTAGTGTTTGAGTTGGGGGATACAAGATGACCAATTTGTACTTAAAAACTAAATGTGGTAATTGCGCAATGCTCCTTGTTCACATGATTAAGATTGAACCATTTATTATTTCTTATAAAGGATGACCAAAAAAGGTGCTATATTTCCTTAAGTTACAGTTTCCTTCGAATTTATATATATATATATATATATATATATACACACACACACACACAATATGAGGAGGGTTCAAATGCACCATGATTTTGTGCTCCAATATGCTCCACATTCTTTATGTCTGTTTTTAAAGTCCGAACAGTCGATCCGAACCGCTCAACATGATCTTCATAATAAAATATGCTTGGAGACCAAATTTTATATTTTTTAGAATTTTTTTACTATTTTTTTAGATAGGTACAAAACCACTGTTTTAAGGAGATTCTGAACCATATGAAAAAGTGATATTGTACCAATATAAAAAAATAGTAAAAAAATTCTAAAAAAATTCCACCATAATTTGCAAATAACAACAAATAAAAGAAAAAAAAGGCACCTTGCTAGTTTTTGCGGGACGGGAAGAGTCAGCGGAGTCCTGCTCAGCGCTCTCAGTGATCATGTTATCAGCAGAGCGCAAGGTTGAAGAAGAGGAAGGGGAAGAAGGCACCTCTATGGCCAATGGCATCTCTCTCTGCTGCTGCAGCAGCAGCTGTTGCTTTTTGTCGAGCGATTGGAATGCTATCACTTGTATTCTTCCTGCCTATCGCCATCATCAACCATAAAGTTATGATAAGTTAAAGTAGGTGGTATTTACCCTTTTTATTCGACTCATCAGGTTCGAGGTTTCAAGGGAATTTATACCTTCTGAGCATCTTCATTGAAACATGAAAATATCAGCCCGATGAAGCCTTGATCAAGTAATTGATACATTGCCTGCGTGCGTACATCTGCATAAGAAATTCATAGGATTTCAGACTTGAATACATAAATATCTAAATTATAAAGCAAAGATGGAATTGAAATACTAGGTTATTTAGGTAGGTTAGCTTACCAACATGGGATGGCAGAACTGTTATGTGAGGATGAGAGTGGTACCATCCAATCACCCTAGTTGTCTTCCCGATCGCCTTTGACATAATGTGCTAACAAAACAGGTCAAGTACAAACTTGTATACATACCTACCTACCCTTGTCATAAAAAAATTATAAAGATTAAGAAATATAAAGAAAGGATATATCGGCATATTCAGTGGCAGCAGTAAGCAACTCAGGATTGGTCTCAACTCTATCCTTACGTCTGTCAGAGCGCATCTGTGGCAATGCTCCCCATATCATTGCCACCACATTCCCTCCACTTGACTTCTGCAACCACCAAAGAAACCAATTTCTCAGAATCATACAAAATGCATTCAATACTCAATTAAATAACATCTCGTCAACTACTAGAGCAAGCTCGTCAAATCTAGAGAGTGTAAATTGAAGGGATTTAGCGCAGGATTAAGTTGAGATTAGATTAAGGAAAGCTGAAGAGAAATTAGGAAGGTTGAGAAAGGGGATGGAGCGCAGGATGCGGAGGAATAGAGTACCTGGATATCACCGAGGAGAACACCCATGATCTCCTCGCTCTCGGTGGTCAGAGAGTGAGCCACGCATGTCAACCACACCTCCTCAGTCATCTTTACCATCGTCAGAGACATCTCCGCCCCTCACTTTAATCTCTCCCTCCCCCTACTCTTATCTATCTCTACCTTCTCCGACCTTCGCCGGAGCGGAGGAAAATAGCTGTATGTAAGAAAAGGGGAGGCGGAGTAGAGATCGAGGTTGGGATTTGCAATTGCAAGTCGTTTGAGTTGTCTGAGCCAAGTGTGTGTAAAGAAAGCAAGGCCCGGTCTAAGTGTGAGTGAAACCAGTTCTTCCGAGTCGTAGTAAATCAGGCCATGTTGGGTTTTCGACTCCTGCGCTAATTGGGCTTTATTCTATTTTCGGCCCCTTGTGCATTTATTTACAAACATAGGTGATTATCCGATATCTTTATTAATTTCCAAAGTTAATTGCAAATTAATAAATATACTCACGTTAGCTGGGTATTTTTAAAAATGTTCAAACCAGCCATTTAATGACCGATCCAGTTTTTTTCTCAACCAGCTATTAAATGGCCGTTCTCAAATTTTTTGTTTGCTGTTTAAATGGTCATTAAATGGTCTTTATTAGCGTACAATTAAATGGCCATTAAATCAAATTAAAGATGTTGTACCTTAAAGATGTTGTCTTGCTCCGAGTCTTGTAATGACCATTTAAATGCAACAAGCACTGTGTCTAGCCAATTGGAAGTAAATGCAACAAGGGTTGTTTGTCTCTAAATCTTTCACAGAAAATTGTGTACTCATTATTGTTTTCATTTGAAAAAAATTGGATAGAAATTATTGTTCCCTTTTGGAAAATTGTGTATATACACAATGATAAAAATGAAAAGGACCAATGCATAAATATGTTGACCATATACGTTAAAGCTATGACTTCTAGAATTAATACAACGCAATTAATTCTTCTGGGATGAGCTGTATCACATATAACTCTTGATTTCAACAATTCATTAAATAATCCAATAATTAGAATTGAACAATTTATTCAATTCCACCAGATTTTAGACTCAATGCAGATAATTTTGGTCACTGGGATAATCTTCTCCACACCAACATTTTAAACTAGAAATATTTTTTTTGTTTTTATAAATTGAAATATTATGAAAAGAAGAAGTAAATTGTTGTGTGAAAACGTATATTATATTATTATTGTCTGATAATTAGTCCAAGATAAGGAAGCTTTGTTAATCTCAACTATTTTTAATGACCATAGAAGATTATGATATTTTGCATAACACTGTTCAAATAAAGTTTTATATAAAAGTGAAGATTAAGGTACAACATCTTTAATTTGATTTAATGATCATTCAACTGTACGCTAATAAAGACCATTTAATGACCATTTAAACAGCAAAAAAAATTGAAAACGGTCAAATTAATAGCCGGTTGAAAAAAAAGTGGACCGATCATTAAATAACCGGTTTGAGCATTTTTAAAAATACCTAGCTAATGTGGGTATATTTATTAATTTGTAATTAACTTTGGATATTAATAAAAATGTCGGATGGATTATCATTTATCAGCGTCTGTTTTATTTTCGGTAAATAAGTTCGCAATTTCATATATTTAAAATCTCATTTTTATTTAATTTATTTTAATTTTTTCATTTATATTTGTATGTCATACCGAAAACTCAGATCCATCATGTGACCTTGCTAAAGATTTTCTTTTCTTCATCATTACTTCTCTTTTGAAACAAAGCAACTGTTGCCTCCTCCATTTCCTTGGATAAGCCATTTATTCTTTACTGTTATTATATAATTAAATCCCCTCTTCCCCAAACTTAACATAGATCATATATGAATAGTATCTATCAATTTTGGATTGAATTCACAAAGATGGCCAAGCGAAAAAATCAAGGATAATTTGAAATCTCTTGAGCAATTAGAGAAGAGAGAGTAAGATTGAATCTTGTAATGAACTCATTCTATTATTCAATGATTGATGATTACAGTGAGATATATATAGCTGCTGGAATATAGAAACAGTTACAAATCATACAATCAATTATAACAGAATTGCTGTAACTAACTATCTAACAGTAAAGTTTGACTTTGACCAGAAGTATCCAATGGTATTCTATCATAATTAAATCCTTTTATCACTTTTTTTTTTGAATAGAAATCAGGGTCAAGCCCTCATTTAATTGATATTAAAAAGTTACAAGAGTTTGTAACAGGAAGAAAAGATCAAATTAGCTCAAAACATTTGAGCTTACAAAAACGAGATAAGGAAGCAAAATATAAAAATGAAAGTGAAAGTAAGGAGTGTTGCATTTTTGCGGATCCGCCATCTTCCTGTTTCATGTAGTTTCTTGCCCGTACCAGTGGCCCTTGCTTCGTAGCATCATTGGTACCATGATTTCACCGCAACCATTCCAGTTATTGTCCCATACCAGCATCAAGTCCGTCCGTGTCAGGACCCCCCGGTGTGTGTTATGATGCTGTATCTGGCCCTCTCCAGTGCCATATCTCACCCGTACCGACCTCCCTGTACCAGTCTGGCTGTGTTGCGCTATGTGTAATCTTTCAACTCTGTATACTTCAGCTGATCCTGCACCTGCTGTGCCAGTTCCCGCACACCCTTGTTGTTGTCTCTGAATATTCGCTCACCTCTTTCTCGCCAAAGCACAAATTGTGTAATTAGCCAGATCCTGCGCAATCTCTTACTGTATTTTGTATCCGTGATGATATCCGTGTGAGGCTCGACTATCCGATTGGCTTCGCTTGTGCTGTTTGTTAAAGTCGCCACCTCTTGATATAACTCTTTAGCCAGTGGGCATTGATTGAACATGTGATTGACCGTTTCTGATTGACGTTTACAGAGGACACACCTATTGGCCATACTCCAACCTCTTTTGATGAGATTGTCCAGTGTAAGAATTTTATTCAGTCTCATCAGCCATCCGAAGACCCTCATTCTTGGCGGCACTCTGAGCTTCCAAAGTCTGTTGAGTTGTGAGGTAATCGAAGGACCACTGACCATGGTTCTATAGGCACTCCGTACTGTGAATTCACCCATCGTGTCCGATATCCAATGTAATTCATCTCTTGCGTCTTCAATTAGTGTCTGATTTGCCAGAAGCTGCATTGCTTCTTGTAATTCGTCTTGCGCTTGAGATGAGAGGTCATTCCTTAAGTATATCTGCAGTGACTGTGCTTGTTTGGCCTGCAACAGTGTAATATTGTCATTTATCACATAGGTGCTGAGAATTGGAAATTTGTGCCTTAGGATGCCGACCCCCCAGTTATTATCCCAAAAGCTTATGTTGGCACCATTGCCCGGTATGAACTGCACCGATGCCTTGAATAGCTGCTGTAGATCACCATCACTTAGTGATACACCTATGGCCGAAGTCTTTGTGGTATTTGTGAGTCTGTATATTGTTTTCCACGATCTGTTTTCAGGTTTTGCCCAATACCAATGCCATTTTAGTAGTAATGCTCGGTTGAAGATGGCTAGGTCCTTGACCCCCAATCCACCGTCAATCTTTGATTTGCACACAAGTTCCCATTTTGCAAGGTTTATTTTCCTATTTTCCTGAGTGACTCCATGCCACAGGAATCGTCTCCGTATCCTGTCTATGTCATTTATTACCCATTTAGGCATTTTGAAAACCGTCATGAAGTAGGTCGGCAAAGATGACAGCACCGCATTCAATAGAACCAATCTTCCCGCAATTGTAAGATGTTTGGCCGCCCATCCCGCTAATCTCTTATTCATCTTTTCGATCAACGGCATGTACGCGTTTTTTGGTAGTTTCCTGTCCGATAATGGCAACCCGAGGTATATGAAAGGGAATGTGCCCTCTTTGCACCCTAAAACATCTGTCATTGCCTGCCGTTGCTCGTTCGGTACCTGTGAGAAGAGCAGTTCTGATTTTTCTAGGTTGACGGATAGGCCCGAGAGTCTTTCAAAAGCCAAAATGAGCACCTTGACCGCCTGTAGCTGCTGCAATTCTGGTTTTATAAAGAGTATTGCATCATCGGCATAGAAGAGGCAAGGTTTCATGTCATTGTATGGCAGTAAATCCTTTTATCACTTATCATCGGTTTCTAATGGATTCTACATCCTAAAGCCGATTGGCATGAACTCAAATTATTTCCTTTCAACAAAGATACTTTTTGACTGCTTTTCATATTTCTACTAGTAAAATTGATATTAATAAAAGAAATCAACTGCGTAATAACCAACAACATTATATTCAACATAAAAACACACACCGTGTCTTTTTGTTTGCATTAAGTTGAAATAAATAAATAAAATTTAATCTTAAAAGTAAGAAAGATTAGCCCCATAAATCATAATGAAACTATAATAACTATGATACCTCTTTCAATTTCCAACTAATTTATCTATATGCAATTACTTTATTTATTAACTAATACAGTGAGAATTAAATCAGTGATATAAAGATGGAGATCTTGAAGAATTAAGTATAGAAAAATCTGATTGCCATTAAAATTTCAAAATACCTTTCTTGTTCAGACTTGGGAATTAAAAACTCCAAAAAATCTTGCTAAATGAGCAAAAGAGTTGACACATTCTCACAATTGAACAAATTAAAGCAGCCATGCCATTATAAACAAACTAAATTAAGTCACATAATTTATTTTTTGAAGAAAAAGTCACATAATTTATTCATTCCAATATCAACGGTAACACAGATTCAATTACAAAAGCGAACAACACAGCAACAAAAAGAAACACAGGCTATGGTACTATATTCATTTTATAATCATGTTGAACGGTTATAAATTTAAAACATTTATAAATAGTAAAAAAACATTTGTCAGAAAGCATGGCAAAGGCATGAAGCAATTCTCTCTTTCTATATTAATTTTATCGTGAAACACGGACTTCTATATATCTGTATGCTTTTAGGAGGGCAATAGAATTTTCGCACATGCTTGGATCGAGCAAGAATGCTGGTGCGGTTGCACACCAAGTAACAGTATAACAGTAGAAGAAAATTAACATAACCTTTGGTAAAGAAGGACATAACAAAAGAAGAAAAGTGTAATGCTTAATTTATGGATGGGCCATCAAAGGAATGCCGAGCTGGAGACATAGAATGCCTGCGGGGCCCATTGGTCAGGCTAACCTGATTAAGACCATTCGGCCATCTCTTATCATCATCTTCTTTCAAATTTTTCTCAATCACACAAGTTCGCGACATTTCCGTTTCCATGTGGGAGTAGTATCTCTGGAAATCACTTGAGGTGACAGTTAATCTGAAGTTAAGCAGGAACAGTAATTCCAATTCTAGTTTGTTTAGTTCAAAATTGCTTATGCCTCCAATCCGTGCAAAGAATGCATTGTTGTGATGCCTGCGCATGCAACAATAACTGGTTTAATTAATTAAGCTCGCGTGTTATGTTAAATTAAAGAAAAGGCATAGGAATTAATTAAGCTCGCATGCAACAATTTAAGGGGATTCAATTCGGAAAAATGTAAAATTTGGTTTGCAAGTACATATTCATTTTATAATCATGTTGAACGGTTCGGATTGACCGTTACGATTTTGAAAAGTCAAATTTTGAGCCGTAGCACGGACCCCATCCGTGCTATGCATAGCACCATAGCCTCACTCATAAGCCATTTATTATTTACTGTTATTATATAATTAAATCCCCTCTTCCCCAAACTTAACATAAAGAGTGAGGCTATGGTGCTATGCATAGCACGGATGGGCTCCGTGCTACGGTCAAAAATTTGACTTTTTAAAATCCTAATGGTCGATCCAACCGTTCAATGTGATAACCATATGAATATGTACTTGCAAACTAAATTTTATATTTTTTCAAATTTTTTTACTAATTTTTTAGATAGGTAGAATTTTGATGGTCCAGAATTTTCAGAAAACACTGATTTTTCTACCTATCTAAAAAAATAGTAAAAAAATTCGAAAAAATATAAAATTTAGTTTGCAAGTACATATTCATATGGTTATCACATTGAACGGTTGGATCGACCATTAGAATTTTAAAAAGTCAAATTTTTGGCCGTAGCACGGACCTCATCCGTGCTATGCATAGTACCATAGGCTCACTCTAACATAAATATGTTGATCATATATGTTAAATCTATATGCAATTACTTTATTTATTAATTAACTAGTATAGTGAGAATTAAAGCAGTGATATAAAGATGGAGATCTTGAAGAATTAATTATAGAAAAATCTGATTGCAATTAAAATTTTAAAATAACTTTCTTGTTCAGACTTGGGAATTAAAAACTCCAAAAAATCTTGCTAAATGAGCAAAAGAGTTGACACATTCTCACAATTGAACAAATTAAAGCAGCCATGCCATTATAAACAAACTAAATTAAGTCACATAATTTATTTTTTGAAGAAAAAGTCACATAATTTATTCATTCCAATATCAACGGTAACACAGATTCAATTACAAAAGCGAACAACACAGCAACAAAAAGAAACACAGGCTAATTAAAAACATGAATCTGCTCCGTAGCAACAAAGATCTACCAGTCTAACACAATATAACAGAACATACATAGCTCAAGTAATGAAGCTAGTACTCAGTTGTTATCATCTCCCAGACCAAGTGTGTTTTTCTCTCCTTTCTCATTGCTTTTATTATCTCCCAGACCAAGTGTGTTTACCACCGCATCCTTCGCCCCGAAGGCCACATTTACCACCGAATCCTTTGCCCCGAAAGCCACATTTTTCACCTGCTCCCCCGTCTACAATTGACCCAAAACCAGAACAAATTATCATATTAATTAAATCAGCCACATTAATTGGTTCATTCAGGGTACAAGTAATTAGTGGCTATTAATTAATTAATTGATTGATTTACCTGTTGTAGAATGCCGCCGGTCTTCTCCTTACCGGCCTCTATGGATTCTTTGGTAGATTGCGTCGTATCAGAAGCCTTCTGCTTTGCAGCTTCGGTCTTCTCGCCAAGGAAGCTGCCGGTCTTCTCCTTACCGGCCTCTGTGGATTCTTTGGTAGATTGCGTCGTATCAGAAGCCTTCTGCTTTGCAGCTCCGGTCTTCTCGCCAAGGAAGCCGCCAGTCTTGTCAGTCCCCTGCTGGGCCCACTCCTTGGCGGCCTGAGCGGCATCACAAGCCCTGTCCCTCACCTCAAAAGCCTTCTCCTTCGTCGTATCTATCAGGTTTCCAGTTTTCTCCTGCATTGGTTGAATGAAAATTTTCTAATTCGTTAATTACCAACTAATGGTAACCGAGTGCATGCTGCATTGAAACTAATTTTGATTGGAGATGGTGAAAATATTACCTCAGTACGGGCCTTGGTCTCACCGGCCTTGTAGCTTGCTTGCTGGTTTGATGCCATTTTGGTCGTCGTCTAGTTGGTTCTAATTTCTCTTCTTTTGCTTGTTTATTTATCAGTGTAACAGTGTGAATAAGCTCTAATTTGTGTTTTGGCAAGCTGGTCTGATACAAGTATTTTTAGATTAAAGTGATATGGGTAAGCGACAGGACGCGTGTATTGTTGACTGTAACTTGTTGACAATGACACGTAGAGGGGTACGTGTACCTCTAGAATTAACGCCTCTGCTGGTGCCGAAAGATGCTAAATTATTATTATATTAACCAGTAGAAAGTTGACATTTGGCTTGCTCAGTTCTTACCTTATCTAGATTACCTTATCTAGATTTGCCGATATTTTTATTAATACCCAAAAAAAAAAAACAAATTATCAAATTTGCCTCCACCCCAAATTTATTTTTAAATCTACCACAACTGCCCAGACACTGGGCGGTCCAGTTTCCTAGCAGACCGCCCAGCAGCTGGGCGGTCCGCTATTGATTTTTTTTTTTTATATGAGTGGCCCGACCCTTTTCTCTCTCTTCTCTCTCTTTTCTTCTCTGCCTCCCCGCCGCCCGAAACCGACCTCCACCAGCCCCTCTCTCTTCCTCTCTCCCTCTCTTGAACTCTCTCTCCCCCTCTCTTCCTCTCTCTCTCTCTCTTGAACTCTCTCTCTCCCTCTCTTTCTCTCCCTTTCTCTTCCTCTCTCTCCCCCTCTCTTCCTCTCTCTCTTCCAATCTGCCACTCTCTCTCTAGAGCTTCATCTCCCTCTTTCTCTCTCTCTTGCCCTCTCTCACCCAAACCCTAATTTTCGGCCATCTCGGTGACAATCTGATTATTTTCGGGTAAGTCTCTAAATAATTTTTTTAATTTATATTTGGTATCTTGTATTGGCATTGGAACGATTGGTAGAAATTGAATTGTTAATTATCTTGTGCGGGTTGTTGATTTTCCCGACACGATTGAACTGTTCAAAATTAGGATTTCCAAAATTAGAGTTTGTAAATTAGAATTTAGGGTTGACAAAACTGGAGTTTATACATTAGGGTTGAATTGTTAATTATCGTGTGCGGATTGTTGATTTTCCCGTCGCGATTTAATTGTTAAAAATTAGGATTTTCAAAATTAGAGTTTGTAAATTAGGATTTAGGGTTGACAAAACTGGAGTTTATAAATTAGGGTTGAATTGTTAATTATCGTGTGCGGGTTGTTGATTTTCCCGTCGCGATTTAATTGTTAAAAAGTAGGTTTCCAAAATTAGGGTTTGTAAATTAGGATTTAGGGTTAACAAAATTGGAGTTTATAAGTTAGGGTGAATTGTTAATTAGGGTTTAGGTTGACAAAATTGGAGTTTATAAGTTAGGGTTTATAAATCAGGATTTATAAGGTAGAATCTTCTGTTTATTGAAATGTAGTATGTTTAGAACTAGACGGGGACGTGCATGGGATGCCTCTCTGGAGACAGGGAGAGTTCACATGATCACGGTGCAGAGCCATCCGATGTAGAGGCTCCCTTTGGAGATTACCCCCCTCACCATCCTGACACATTTAGTCCTCTTCTGTGGACCCCACATGTCAGTCACCGTGTCTCACTTGCATTTATAGAGGTACGTTGGTTTTGTATACCTAATTTAAATAACATTATTTAATATTACAGATAATCAGTCATTTAATTTAAAATCGCTGTAAAATGCAGGACGATACGATGATTACAGTGAGGCATCGCACCCCCGAGATTCCATACATCGCTCATCCGTTGATGGAGCGGTGCATCATGCATCTCGGCTTGTATCAGTTGGCCACCATGACTCACAGTAATATTGACCAGGCTCTCGTTTGCGGTCTAGTGGAGAGATGGCGACCAAAGATGCATACATTTCACATTCCAGTTGGGGAGATGACAGTCACACTATGTGACGTCAGCGCCTTATGGGGTCTACGGATAGATGGCAACCCCATCGGTGGTGTCTCGGACGATCCTGCCATGACGGGATGATACCAGAGCTGTTGGGGGCCCCTCCGACGGATTTGCTGAAGAAGAAGAAGAAGAAGAAGAGAGGAGAGGAGGAGGAGTACCGGTATTCTGGGTATTGCATTAGTCTTGCGGCGCTCCGCAGATTCTTCCACCGACGTAGGATCACCCTCTTTACCGCTGACGAGCAGGCCGTTTTGAGGTAATTTAAATCACAAATAGTTGAAAATTAAAATATATTATGGAGTCAACAATAATAATTGTAGTTATTTATGTTGACTAATTTATATTGCAGGTATGTGAGGGCGTTTGTCATGGATTTATGTGGCAGCGTCATGTTTGTCGATTCCAGCGGAGTCGCAGTTCCGATTATGTTTCTTTCTCTGCTGAGAGACATTAAGCGGCCGTCGAGGTGGAACTGGGGTGGAGCCGTGCTCGCCCACTTATACCGGGACTTGTGTCATGCGTATGTTTCTGGATAGTTGAGTATCACTATCCTGATCGAGTGCCCCGTCAGTTTGGCTTGGATGCCTATGTCCCGGATTTTCCAGAGTTGGGAGAGCAGCAGACCACCCAGCTATACAGGTATTTTGTACCGCATTATTGTTTGTCTATTTTATTACTTGTTCATCCATACACGTTACTAATTAATTTATATTGCAGCACTAAACACAACAAGTCCAAGGTCGACTAGAGCACGCGTTTCTTGGAGCATTACGAGCGTGCTGCATCACCGGAGGATCACTTATGGACCCCGTCTTCAGCTGTTGATGCCTCTATGCCGCATGGGCCTTACAGATTGCGATATTTAGTCTGGTACCAGAGATGGGACATGCCGTCGGTTTACCTCTAGGGGGACTATGGTGATGCCCTTCGACAGAGACTCACGGGTGAAGGATCTATGACTTACTTGCCTTTCGGCCCGATCCATGCTCGTTCGGTATATTTACATGAAATTGACATACTTAAAAAATTAATAGTTTATTTATTCATCTTCTAAAAATAATAATGAAAAAACATTGTGTGCAGATTTTGACCGGTATTAGAGGAGTGACACATAGCTTGGTGTGCATGGCGAGAAAGAGTTGGAGAGCGATAGGATGTCAAATACTCCAACACAGTGCACCGATCGTGGAGGACTCTGGCTGGGACGGACGCCTCGTTGGTATGTTGCACGATGCTGGGGAGGACATCAATTGGCGCAGATAAAACCCCCACCACCAGATCCGGAGCAGCCTAGAGGCCCTATCTACGCTGATGAGATGCCGCCACCTCCTGCAGGTAATAATATGTCATACACATTATTAAGTGTCTCTTTAAAAGTCCATTCTTATTAATTTTTCTTAATTTATGCAGATGATGGCTCCGGCAGATTTGACTTCTCATGGATGACCTCGTTAGAGATGAGGGCGGATGGGAGCCAGATAGCTCCCACAGACCTCGATATATGGAGACAGACAGCACGACGGCGAGGCCAGTGGGAGTGGGGCGCAGACTGCAGATGGCTTTGCCTCTGCTATATTTGGCACACCACCTCCGGCCACGTATCTTTCTACTTGGGAGGCCGATCCGTGGGCGCACGACGCCGTACACGATGACATGCAGGTGAATGAGGTTCACCAGAGGCGTCCGCCGTCGCAGAGGGACCGCCGTGCACCTACTAGGTTGGAGCTCTCCGGACCTCGCCCTCGTCATCGCCGTTAGGGTTTTTATAGTTTTTTTGTTTAATAGGTTTCTAGTATTTTATGTTTGGATTATTATATTTCATGTTTGGATTGTTATGTTTCATGTTTAGACTTACCATTTAGATTACCTACTTTTGTTGTTTAGACTTACCATTTATATTACCATTTAGATTACCATTTAAAAACATTTAAACATTAACAAACTAAATATAAAACTAATCAATTATATTAAAAACTAGACAATTACATAACATATAAAAATAATCGTCAATTATAAAAATATAATCGTCAACAAATAATAAATATATATCATATAAATCATTACAACAATTTAATATAAAACATTCAAACAAATAAATGTACCATATTTAAAACAAATTAAAACATAAAAACAAAGTTTAAAAAAAAAACAATAGCGGACCGCCCAGCAGTTGGGCGGTCAGCTATCACAGTGGACCACCCAGTGTCTGGGCGGTTGGGGTAGATTTAAAAATAAGTTTGGGGTGGAGGCAAATTTGATAATTTGTTTTTTTTTTTTAGTATTAATAAAAATATCGGCTAGATTTGAATTAATTTCCAACTAAATTTGGTCTCAATTTCGAATCATAGTAAATCAGGTCAGGTTGGGTTTCGACTCCTGCGCTAATTGGACTTTATTCTATTTTCGTCCCCTTGTGCATTTATTTTACAAACATAGGTGGATTATCCGATATTTTTATTAATATTCAAAGTTAATTGTAAATTAATAAGTATACCTACGTTAGCGGGATATTTTGAAAAATATCTAAACCAGCCATTTAATGGGCGATCCACTTTATTTTTCAACGGGCCGTTAAATGGCCGGTTCTCAATTTTTTTTTTTTTGTTTAAATGGTCATTAAATAGTCTTTATTAGTGTACAATTAAATGGTCATTAAATCAAATTAAAGATGTTGTCTTGCTCCGAGACATTTAATGACTATTTAAATGCAACAAGGGTTGTGTCTAGCCAATTGGAAGTAAATGCAACAAGAGTTGTTCATCTCTAAATCTTTCATAAAAAATTGTGTACTCATTATTGTTTTCATTTGGAAAAAATTGTGTACAATTATTGTTTCCTTTTCGGAAATTGTGTATGCACACTGTGATAAAAATGAGAAGGACCAATGCATAAATATGTTGATCATATATGATGAAGCTATGACTTCTAGAATTAATACAACGCAATTAATTTTTTGGGGTGAGATGCATCACATATAACCGAGTTGAATCTCTATTTAATTCTTGATTTCAACAATTCATTAAACAATCCAATAATTAGATTTGAACAATTTATTTAGTTCCACCTGATTTTAGATTCAATACAGATAATTTTGGTCACCGGGATAAATCTTCTCCACACCAACATTTTAAACTAGAAATATTTTTTTTGTTTTATAAATTGAAATATTATGAAAGAAAAAGGAAATTGTTGTGTGAAGACGTATATTATATTATTATTGTCTGATAATAAGCCATGAAAATTAGCCCAAGATAAGAAAGCTTTGTTAATCTCAACTACTTTTCATTTTCATTTAATGACCATTGAAGATTATGGTATTTTGCATAACACTGTTCAAATAAAGTTTTGTTATATAAAGATGAAGATTAAGGTACAACATTAATGTGATTTAATGATCATTCAATTGTACGCTAATAAAGACCATTTAATGACCATTTATATTAGCAAAAAAAAAAATTAAAAACCGGCCATTAAATGACCGTTTTGAGCATTTTTAAAAATACCTAACGTGGGTATATTTATTAATTTGTAAGTAACTTTGGATATTAATAAAAATGTCGGATGGATTATTATCTGTCAGCGTCTGTTTTATTTTCGGTAAATAAGTTCGCAATTTCATATATTTAAAATCTCATTTTTATTTAATTTATTTAATTTTCTATTCCTAGTCTCGCATATTTTAATTTTCATATATTTAATGAGGAGGGATCAAGTTACAACAAATTTGAGTTACAACAACTATTTTTTTTCATTTTCAAAGTCCAAATTGTCGATCCAAACCGTTCAACATGATCATCTAAATAAATTGTGCTTGCAGATCAAATTTTACATTTTTTGGATTTTACTATTTATTAAGATGGGTACAAAATTCAATGGTCTGAATATAACTATTTTTTGTAAAATACTTAATAATTAGTAAAAAAATTCATAAAAATGTAAAATTTGATCTGCAAGTACATTTTATTGTGGAGATCATGTTGAACGGTTTGAATCGACGATTTGGACTTTGAAAATGAAAAAAATAGTTGTTGTAACTTTGTTGTAACTCAAATATATTGTAACTTGATCCCTCCTCATATTTAATTCACTAGTTACCTTGTTGCGGCTCCGCCGCAATTGTTTTTTTGGAAGCTGCAACGGTTTTGTTGTTGTTTGTTGGTTTATGTAATTATATAGGTGGACACTTTCTGTTTATCTAACTGTTTCTAAATTTAATTGTTGTCACCAAAAATAATATTCAATAAAATTTATACGCATATATAACAGTCACTTTTTATGTTAACTTAATGAATGCACTTCCCCAAAAAAAATATATTCATTTATAATTATAAGTGTTCCATTCAGTACAGAACAAAACACCAAAGCCATGCAAGACGGGGCAGAATGTAATATATGATTAATTCGTGGAGTAATTTTTATATCAAGTCACTACTTTTGAATGGTCTAGAATTTTTATATCAAGAGATATTCTACCTATATAAAAAATAGTCAAAAAAGTCTAAAAAAAGTATAGCATTTAGTTTGCAAGTACATTTACATATGGTGGACGGTACAGATTAACTGTTTGGACTTTGGAAATAAAAATATTGATCCATAGTACGGACCAATCTGCGCTATGCATAGTACCATAGCCTCACTGCAGGTAGGCAACAAAAGATACTAATTATAGGAAAAGAAACTGACAAGTCAGGATTGTTGGTGGTTTTCTCATTGAAGCTTCTCCTGAAAGGGAAGAGTGAATCTTCTGTTCTCTCCAGCACATTTGTCGTGTCAACATCAAAGTATGGCTTGTATGCTGCAACTGAGAACATGCTAAACCAGCCAGTACCTTGGCTAGATTCATCGGAGCTCGTTTTTGCGCCCTTACCCGGCCTCGAGAATGTATCTACAACCACCATAGCAACATTTGAACCTGTGAATAGTGAACTATGGTTAATCCATCAGAAATTAATGTCATAAAAATGGATTTTTCATGTGTGTGATGTATCAGTCTATAGCCTATTGTACATGGAAAGTTATGGTGAAAGACACTTGATTCGAGATTGCTGAAGACAAAATCATGAATTTAAATTCATACAGTGAATTCATACTGGCCAACATAATAAACAATAGGGAACTTTTACATGTTTTCCTGAGAATTCAGAAAATTCTGGCATACCCTTTGTCACCAAGGGAGTTGATTCCATACAAACTTAATGAATTTTCCGTCACAGTGAAGATATATATGAGGGAGTACCAAACGGGACAG
The DNA here is from genome assembly GCA_025461045.1 of Carex parvula. Taxonomy (NCBI): domain Eukaryota; kingdom Viridiplantae; phylum Streptophyta; class Magnoliopsida; order Poales; family Cyperaceae; genus Carex; species Carex parvula. The sequence continues at coordinate 245,606 of JAJGRW010000591.1, forward strand.
TTTAAGAGGGTTGTACTGAAGTCTCTGTATCAGCGAATTGAGGAATATACTAATCCTAACTACATATATATAACTTCATACTAACAAAAGAGGAAATGCTAATGAGCTATTTTACTTGTGTGCCCCTCTTCTTTACAATTTAAGCTGCCAACAACTTACTTAAATTGACATGATGAAATATTGTGCTTAATCTTATATCCATAACCAAATACTATACTTGGTACTAATTGTAATGCTGATTTTTCTAGAAAGTATGTAAATGTGATACCTTCAAAAATACCAATAAAGATTAAAAGGAGATCTGGATTAGTACCATCAGCATCTTGCAGGGCACAAAAGACAGATGAGATCTTCCCTTGAGTTTCTGAAGGGGGGAATGTCTGGAGATTTGAATCTGCAATGGCAAAATAGTAAATAGTTGGCGATAAGGAGGAAGGGTAGATCTAGAGGTAATGTTCACCTGAAAATTTGATAGTATCCGGATCCGAGTCGAAAGCTGCTCGTGGGAATAGAATGTAAAGTGAGAGGAGGTGATAAGAGCGGAGATATGAAGGGAGAGGAAAAGGGAGGTGAAAGAGGTAAGCTTGTATATTTTTTTGGTAATCATTTTTTGGTGTTTTCATTTGAACTTCTCCTCTCGGAATAATTCCACAAGTAAGATATTTGTGAGACATTTTGCATCTGACTGGTACATTTAATAAATCACTTTTAGATATATATATAATAAAGCATCCCAATCAGACTTGCAATTATAATTTGAACATTTCAGTAGGGTCTAAATCAATTTTGAACGATACAGACCCCGGAGAAACCAACTACAGATGTAACAGTGGCATAACTTCTACCGACTCAAATTTAGTCAGAAGAAAAGGGAAGCTAACCAAACAGAATAATAGAGAGAGAGAAGGAGAGAAGGATGAGACCTCAGAAATGGAGAAGTGGTAGCTGGGAAGACTGATCCGTCTTGTCACACAGTGAGGAAATGCCGACGATGTAAAACCTAGCAAATGGTAATACAAACAGAACGCACATTAGAGAGGAGCCGAACCCAAATGACGAAATCCTTCTCATATGAAGGGAAGAAGATTTTAACTCCATGACAAATGAATATGACATTAATTAATTTTCTATTATCGTAGAAAGGGGGGCAGTAGATGCCGATAGGAGTTGTTGGAGGTTAATTTCTCATCCTAGAATTTGTTCTTCTCATCCATACAAGAAAATCAGCTATTAATACCAGGAAAACAGGAAGTACGGTTTATGGTTTCTGGTAAAAGATATACTGGTTTTCTGGTTTCTGGTAAGAGAATTTCTGGTTTTTGGTAAAAACAGATATTAAAAACAGGGAGTACTGGTTTCTGGTTTCTGGTAACGAAAATACTGGTTTCTGGTAAAAGAAATACTGATTTTCTGGTCCTGGTAAGAGAATTTCTGCTTTTCTGGTAAAGAAGTTCCTACTTTTCTGGTTTTCTTGTAAAGGATTTCTGGTTTCTGTTTTTCTGGTGACGAGATTTCTGATTTTTCTGATTTTCTGGTAAGGGAAATTCGGTGTGGTTTACTGAAATTGTTTCCCGAAAAAACAAATTACACTCTCTGAAAATCTTGAAATCCTAAAATCGTATAATTTGAAATTTTGCAATTAAAATTGTCAACTATAGATAGCTACAAATAACATAGGAATTGCTCTTGACGAACTACTTTAGTGATATAGCACATTGCAGAGAAGGCAGTGAAATGAAAAAATCACCAATTTTTTTTTCTAACAAATCTTTCATGTACCAAGCTTTGGAACAGGGAAAAATTGACCTTAGTAAGAGTGGAGAAGCTGATCCTTTTGTTTTATCGCATTGGAGTGACCTGATTTTGTACCTCCCAATTGGAAGGACTTCAACATTGGAAAAAATAGGTAGCAATAGTTAGTAAATGTTCAAGAATTCTAACTTTCTTTAATCTTACTATTTGAGTTACTCTTGTTGGAGCAACAAAAGTCTGATCATCACCATTTCCCTACACCCGATGGGGGGTAAATTTGGAAACATTTGATTTATGATTCTGAATTAAGATCATGTATTATGAGTGTATTTGGCATAAACATTTGGCTATTTCTATAAAAGCAAGGATTATCTCAAGATAAAATGTGTTTTCCTGTTCATATGTTTAGCACATTGGGCTATTATGTGTACTTATTGTGCTACACATTTTGCATATAGAATTTGATAAATAAAACAAGGGACAATTAAATCATTTGAAGATTGGAAAAGATAAAGGGAAATATTTCAAGACAAACCTTTTTGGAAATATTTGAAGGGAAATATTAAATCATTTTCCATATTTTTGAAGGTTTTATAATTACTGTATTTCAAATAGCATCCGAAAGTAGAAAGGAGAAAAATAGGGAAGAAATGGGTACCACAATTGAAAATACAGCTACACAAAACTCCTCGTTGGGGCCAGCCAGCAAAGCTACAGCTCTGATCAGTCTCCGTGAGGTGAGCGGCGTCGAGTCAGATGGGGAAACGATGTAAGAGTCGGGCGCGAGGAGCGGCTAGCAACAGGTGAAGAGCGGAGGAAGTGAGACAAATAACCCCAACAGAATGAAGGCCGCTTAAAATCGGGGAGGAGAAGGCGGTGCGAGGAGGGCCGACACGTTTCAAGGAAATGGTAACGTGGCATACCCGGGTGGATGCTCGCAGACAGGTGGGGCCCTACGGGAGACCTCAGACCGCCGAGGGAGCGATTTGGTTTTTCGGGTAAATAGCGTGAGCTGCACAAATGGAGGTGGCCAGTGCTCACCATATGACGCTATATGAGGTAAGCTGGAATTGATCTGGTCCATCTACGCAAAATCAGATGGCAGATTAATAGTGTGGCACTGTTCATCGCTGACGTCATAATCTATTAGAAATTAAGATATTTATAATTTATATTTGTATGTCATACAGAAAACTCAGATCCATCATGTATCCTTGCTAAAGATTTTCTTTTCTTCATTTCTTCTCTTTTGAAACAAAGCAACTGTGCGTCTGTGCCTCCTCCATTTCCTTGGATAAGCCATTTATTCTTTACTGTTATTATATAATTAAATCCCCTCTTCCCCAAACTTAACATAGATCATATATGAATAGTATCTATCAATTTTGGATTGAATTCACGGAGATGGCCAAGCGAAAAAATCAAGGATAATTAAATCCTTTTATCACATCCTAAAGCCGATTGGCATCGAACTTAAATTATTTCCTTTCAACAAAGATACTTTTGACTTCTTTTCATATTTCTACTAGCAAAATTGACATTAATAAAAGAAATAAACTGCGTAATAACCAACAACATTATATTCAACATAAACACATGCATACTTCCAGTTTTTCGGTAAAGTCGATACACCGTCCTGATGTATTGATTATTGATCGTGTCGTGTCTTTTTGTTTGCATTAAGTTGAAATAAATAAATAAAATTTAATCTTAAAGTAAGAAAGATTAGCCCCATAAATCATAATGTTAACTATAATAACTATGATACCCCTTTCAATTTCCAACTAATTTATCTATATGCAATTACTTTATTTATTAACTAATACAGTGAGAATTAAATCAGTGATATAAAGATGGAGATCTTGAAGAATTAAGTATAGAAAAATCTGATTGCAATTAAAATTTCAAAAGACCTTTCTTGTTCAGACTTGGGAATTAAAAACTCCAAAAAATCTTGCTAAATGAGCAAAAGAGTTGAAACATTCTCACAATTGAACAAATTAATTAAAGCAGCCATGCCATTATAAACAAACTAGATTGAGTCGCATAATTTATTCATTCCAATATCAAAGGTAACACAGATTCAATTACAAAAGCGAACAACACAGCAACAAAAAGAAACACAGGCTAATTAAAAACATGAATCTGAATCTGCTCCGTACCAACAAGGATCTACCAGTCTAACACAATATAACAGAACATACATAGCTCAAGTAATGAAGCTAGTACTCAGTTGTTATCATCTCCCAGACCAAGTGTGTTTTTCTCTCCTTTCTCATTGCTTTTATTATCTCCCAGACCAAGTGTGTTTACCACCGCATCCTTCGCCCCGAAGGCCACATTTTTCACCTGGTCCCCCACCTACAATTGACCCAAAACCAAAACAAATTATCATATTAATTAAATCAGCCACATTAATTGGTTCATTCAGGGTACAAGTAATTAGTAGCTATTAATTTGATTGATTTACCTGTTGTAGAATGCCGCCGGTCGTCTCCTTATCGGCCTCTGTGGATTCTTTGGTATATTGCGCCGTCTCAGAAGCCTTCTGCTTTGCAGCTTCGGTCTTCTCACCAAGGAAGCCGCCGGTCTTCTCCTTACCGGCCTCTGTGGATTCTTTGGTATATTGCGCCGTCTCAGAAGCCTTCTGCTTTGCAGCTTCGGTCTTCTCGCCAAGGAAGCAGCCGGTCTTCTCCTTACCGGCCTCTGTGGATTCTTTGGTATATTGCGCCGTCTCATAAGCCTTCTGCTTTGCAGCTTCGGTCGTCTCAGAAGCCTTCTGCTTTGCAGCTTCGATCGTCTCAGAAGCCTTCTGCTTTGCAACTTCGGTCTTCTCGCCAAGGAAGCCACCGGTCTTCTCCTTACCGGCCTCTGTGGATTCTTTGGTATATTGCGCCATCTCAGAAGCCTTCTGCTTTGCAGCTTCGGTCGTCTCAGAAGCCTTCTGCTTTGCAGCTTCGGTCTTCTCGCCAAGGAAGCCTTTGGTAGATTGCGTCGTATCAGAAGCCTTCTGCTTTGCAGCTTCGGTCTTCTCGCCAAGGAAGCCGCCGGTCTTCTCCTTACCGGCCTCTGTGGATTCTTTGGTAGATTGCGTCGTATCAGAAGCCTTCTGCTTTGCAGCTCCGGTCTTCTCGCCAAGGAAGCCGCCAGTCTTGCCAGTCCCCTCCTGGGCCCGCTCCTTGGCAGCCTGAGCGGCATCACCAGCCCTGTCCTTCGCCCCAAAAGCCTTCTCCTTCGTCGTATCTATCACGTTTCCAGTTTTCTCCTGCATTGGTTGAAAATTTTCTAATTCGTTAATTAATTACCAACTAATGTTAACCGAGTGCATGCTCATTGAAACTAATTTTGATTAGAGATGGTGAAAATATTACCTCAGTACGGGCCTTGGTCTCACCGGCCTTGTAGCTTGCTCGCTGGTTTGATGCCATTTTGGTCGTCGTCTAGTTGGTTCTTTTAATTTCTCTTCTTTTGCTTGTTTATTTATCAGTGTAACAGTGTGAAGAAGCTCTTATTGTTAATTTGTGTTTGGCAAGCTGCTCTGATACAAGTATTTATAGATTAAAGTGATATGGGTAAGCGACAGAACGCGTGTATTTGACTCGTAACTTTTTGACACGTAGAGGTGTACGTGTACCCTCTAGAACGCCACTGCTGGTACCCAAAAATGGGAAATTATTATTATATTAATTATTAAACCAGTAGAAAGTTGGCAACTCAGGATTAAGATAAAAAATTATAAAGATTAAGAAATATAATATAAAGAAAGGATATATCGGCCTATTCAGTGGCAGCAGTAAGCAACTCAGGATTGGTCTCAACTCTATCCTTACGTCTGTCAGAGCGCATCTGTGGCAATGCTCCCCATATCATTGCCACCACATTCCCTCCACTTGACTTCTGCAACCACCAAAGAAACCAATTTCTCAGAATCATATAAAATGCATTGAATACTCAATTAAATAACATCTCGTCAACTACTAGAGCAAGCTCGTCAAATCTAGAGAGTGTAAATTGAAGGGATTTAGCGCAGGATTGAGTTGAGATTAGATTAAGGAAAGCTGAAGAGAAATTAGGAAGGTTAGAAAGGGGATGGAGCGCAGGATGCGGAGGAATAGAGTACCTGGATATCACCGAGGAGAACACCCATGATCTCCTCGCTCTCGGTGGTCAGAGAGTGAGCCACGCATGTCAACCACACCTCCTCAGTCATCTTTACCATCGTCAGAGACATCTCCGCCCCTCACTTTAATCACTCCCTCCCCCTACTATTATCTATCTCTACCTTCTCCGACCTTCGCCGGAGCGGAGGAAAATAGTTGTATGTAAGAAAAGGGGAGGCGGAGTAGAGATCGAGGTTGGGATTTGCAATTGCAAGTCGTTTGAGTTGTCTGAGCCTAGTTTGTGTAAAGAAAGCAAGGCCCGGTCTAAGTGTGAGTGAGACCAGTTTCTTCCTAGTCATAGTAAATCAGGCCACGTTGGGTTTCGACTCCTGCGCTAATTGGGCTTTATTCTATTTTCGGCCCCTTGTGCATTTATTTAGAAACATAGGTGGATTATCCGATATTTTTATATCCAAAGTTAATTGCAAATTAATAACGTGGGTATTTTTAAAAATATTCAAACTAGCCATTAAATAGTCAGTTCTCAAATTTTTTTTACTGTTTGAATGGTCACTAAATGTCCTTTACTAGCGTACAATTAAATGGTCATTGAATCAAATTAAAGATTTTGTACCTATGTTGTCTTGTTCCGAGACATTTAATGACCATTTAAATGCAACAAGGGTTGTGTCTAACCAATTGGGAGTAAATGCAACAAGGGTTGTTTGTCTCTAAATCTTTCACAGAAAATTGTGTACTCATTATTGTTTTTGTTTGGAAAAAATTGTGTATAAATTATTCTTCTCTTTTGGAAAATTGTGTATACGATAAAAATGAGAAGGAACCAATGCATAAATATCTTAAAGCTATGACTTCTAGAATTAATGCAACGCAATTAATTCTTCTGAGGTAAGATGAATCACATATAACCGAATTGAATCCCTATTTAATTCTTGATTTCAACAATTCATTAAATAATCCAATAATTAGAATTGAATAATTTATTCAGTTCCACTAGATTTTAGACTCAATACAGATAATTTTGGTCACTGGAATAATCTTCTCTACACCAACATTTTAAACTATAAATATTCTTTTGTTTTTATAAATTGAAATTTTACGAAAAGAAGAAGTAAATTGTTGTGTGAAGACGTATATTACATATTATTGTCTGATAATAGGTCATGAAAATTAGCCCAAAATAAGAAAGCTTTGTTAATCTCAACTACTTTTCACTTTCATTTAATGACCATTGAAGATTACGGTATTTTGCATACCACTGTTCAAATAAAGCCTTTTATATAAAAGTGAAGATTAAGGTACAATATCTTTAATTTGATTTAATGATAATTCAATTGTACACTAATAAAGACAATTTAAACAACAACAACACAAAAAAATTGAGAACCGACCATTCAATGGCCGGTTAAAAAAAAATAGAACAAAAATATGACCGATTGAACATTTTTAAAAGACCCAACTAACATCAGTATATTTATTAATTTGTAATTAACTTTGGATATAAAATATCGGATAATCCACCTATGTTTGTAAATAAATGCACAAGGGGCCGAAATAGAATAAAGCCCAATTAGCGCAGGAGTCGAACCCAACCTGGCATTTACTATGACTCGGAATAAACTGGTCTCACTCACACTTAGACCGGGCCTCGCTTTCTTTCACACACTCGGCTCCGACAACTCAAACGATTGCAATTCCAAATCCCAACCTCGATCTCTACTCCGCCTCCCCGTTTCTTACATACAGCTATTTTCCTCCGCTCCCGGCGAGGTCGGAGAAGGTAGAGATAGATAAGAGTAGGGGGAGGAGAGATTAAAGTGAGGTCGGAGATGTCTCTGACGATGGTAAGATGACTGAAGAGGTGTGGTTGACATGCGTGGCTCACTCTCTGACCACCGAGAGCGAGGAGATCATGGTGTTCTCCTCGTGATGTCCAGTACTCTATTCCTCCGCATCCTGCGCTCCATCCCTTTCTCACCTTCCTAATTTCTCTTCAGCTTTCCTTAATCTAATCTCATCTCAATCCTGCGCTAAATCCCTTCAATTTACACTCTCTAGATTTGACGAGCTTGCTCTAGTAGTTGACGAGATGTTAGTTTAATTGAGTATTCAATGCATTTTATATGATTCTGAGAAATTGGTTTCTTTGGTGGTTGCAGAAGTCAAGTGGAGGGAATGTGGTGGCAATGATATGGGGAGCATTGCCACAGATGCGCTCTGACAGACGTAACGGATAGAGTTGAGACCAATCCTGAGTTGCTTACTGCTGCCACTGAATAGGCCGATATATCCTTCTTATATTATATTTCTTAATCTTTATAATTTTTTATCTTAATCCTGAGTTGCCAACTTTCTACTGGTTTATAATTAATATAATAATAATTTCCCATTTTGGGTACCAGCAGTGGCGTTCTAGAGGGTACACGTACACCTCTACGTGTCAAAAAGTTACGAGTCAAATACACGCGTTCTGTCGCTTACCCATATCACCTTTAATCTATAAATACTTGTATCAGAGCAGCTTGCCAAACACAAATTAACAATAAGAGCTTCTTCACACTGTTACACTGATAAATAAACAAGCAAAAGAAGAGAAATTAAAGAACCAACTAGACGACGACCAAAATGGCATCAAACCAGCGAGCAAGCTACAAGGCCGGTGAGACCAAGGCCCGTACTGAGGTAATATTTTCACCATCTCTAATCAAAATTAGTTTCAATGAGCATGCACTCGGTTAACATTAGTTGGTAATTAATTAACGAATTAGAAAATTTTTCAACCAATGCAGGAGAAAACTGGAAACGTGATAGATACGCCGAAGGGAGAAGGCTTTTGGGGCGAAGGACAGGCTGGTGATGCCGCTCAGGCTGCCCAAGGAGCGGGCCCAGGAGGGGACTGGCAAGACTGGAGGCTTTCCTTGGCGAGAAGACCGGAGCTGCAAGCAGAAGGCTTCTGATACACGGCAATCTACCAAAGAATCCACAGAGGGGCCGTAAGGAGAGACCGGCGGCTTTCCTTGGCGAGAGACCGAATCTGCAAAGCAGAAGGCTTCTGATACGACGCAATCTACCAAAGGCTTCCTTGGCGAGAAGACCGAAGCTGCAAAGCAGAAGGCTTCTGAGACGACCGAAGCTGCAAAGCAGAAGGCTTCTGAAGAAGACCGAAGCTGCAAAGCAGAAGGCTTCTGAGATGGCGCAATATACCAAAGAATCCACAGAGGCCGGTAAGGAGAGACCGGTGGGCTCCTTGGCGAGAAGACCGAAGTTGCAAAGCAGAAGGCTTCTGAGACGATCGAAGCTGCAAAGCAGAAGGCTTCTGAGACGACCGAAGCTGCAAAGCAGAAGGCTTATGAGACGGCGCAATATACCAAAGAATCCACAGAGGCCGGTAAGGAGAAGACCGGCTGCTTCCTTGGCGAGAAGACCGAAGCTGCAAAGCAGAAGGGCTTCTGAGACGGCGCAATCTACCAAAGAATCCACAGAGGCCGGTAAGGAGAAGACCGGCGGCTTCCTTGGTGAGAAGACCGAAGCTGCAAAGCAGAAGGCTTCTGAGACGGCGCAATATACCAAAGAATCCACAGAGGCCGATAAGGAGACGACCGGCGGCATTCTACAACAGGTAAATCAATCAAATTAATAGCTACTAATTACTTGTACCCTGAATGAACCAATTAATGTGGCTGATTTAATTAATATGATAATTTGTTTTGGTTTTGGGTCAATTGTAGGTGGGGGACCAGGTGAAAAATGTGGCCTTCGGGGCGAAGGATGCGGTGGTAAACACACTTGGTCTGGGAGATAATAAAAGCAATGAGAAAGGAGAGAAAAACACACTTGGTCTGGGAGATGATAACAACTGAGTACTAGCTTCATTACTTGAGCTATGTATGTTCTGTTATATTGTGTTAGACTGGTAGATCCTTGTTGGTACGGTGCAGATTCAGATTCATGTTTTTAATTAGCCTGTGTTTCTTTTTGTTGCTGTGTTGTTCGCTTTTGTAATTGAATCTGTGTTACCGTTGATATTGGAATGAATAAATTATATCACTCAATTTAGTTTGTTTATAATGGCATGGCTGCTTTAATTAATTTGTTCAATTGTGAGAATGTTTCAACTCTTTTGCTCATTTAGCAAGATTTTTTGGAGTTTTTAATTCCCAAGTCTGAACAAGAAAGGTCTTTTGAAATTTTAATTGCAATCAGATTTTTCTATAATTTAGATCTCCATCTTTATACTAGTTAATAAATAAAGTAATTGCATATAGATAATTAGTTGGAAATTGAAAGAGGTATCATAGTTATTATAGTTTCATTATGATTTATGGGGCTAATCTTTCTTACTTTAAGATTAAATTTTATTTATTTATTTCAACTTAATGCAAACAAAAAGACACGACACGATCAATAATCAATACATCAGGACGGTGTGTGTTTATGTTGAATATAATGTTGTTGGTTATTACGCAGTTTATTTCTTTTATTAATGTCAATTTTGCTAGTAGAAATATGAAAAGAAGTCAAAAGTATCTTTGTTGAAAGGAAATAATTTGAGTTCGATGCCAATCGGCTTTAGGATGTGATAAAAGGATTTAATTATCCTTGATTTTTTCGCTTGGCCATCTCCGTGAATTCAATCCAAAATTGATAGATACTATTCATATATGATCTATGTTAAGTTTGGGGAAGAGGGGATTTAACTATATAATAACAGTAAAGAATAAATGGCTTATCCAAGGAAATGGAGGAGGCACAGACGCACAGTGGCTTTGTTTCAAAAGAGAAGTAATGAAGAAAAGAAAATCTTTAGCAAGGATACATGATGGATCTGAGTTTTCTGTATGACATACAAATATAAATTATAAATACCTTAATTTCCAATAGATTATGACGTCAGCGATGAACAGTGCCACACTATTAATCTGCCATCTGATTTTGCGTAGATGGACCAGATCAATTCCAGCTTACCTCATATAGCGTCATATGGTGAGCACTGGCCACCTCCATTTGTGCAGCTCACGCTATTTACCCGAAAAACCAAATCGCTCCCTCGGCGGTCTGAGGTCTCCCGTAGGGCCCCACCTGTCTGCGAGCATCCACCCGGGTATGCCACGTTACCATTTCCTTGAAACGTGTCGGCCCTCCTCGCACCGCCTTCTCCTCCCCGATTTTAAGCGGCCTTCATTCTGTTGGGGTTATTTGTCTCACTTCCTCCGCTCTTCACCTGTTGCTAGCCGCTCCTCGCGCCCGACTCTTACATTGTTTCCCCATCTGACTCGACGCCGCTCACCTCACGGAGACTGATCAGAGCTGTAGCTTTGCTGGCTGGCCCCAACGAGGAGTTTTGTGTAGCTGTATTTTCAATTGTGGTACCCATTTCTTCCCTATTTTTCTCCTTTCTACTTTCGGATGCTATTTGAAATACAGTAATTATAAAACCTTCAAAAATATGGAAAATGATTTAATATTTCCCTTCAAATATTTCCAAAAAGGTTGTCTTGAAATATTTCCCTTTATCTTTTCCAATCTTCAAATGATTTAATTGTCCCTTGTTTTATTTATCAAATTCTATATGCAAAATGTGTAGCACAATAAGTACACATAATAGCCCAATGTGCTAAACATATGAACAGGAAAACACATTTTATCTTGAGATAATCCTTGCTTTTATAGAAATAGCCAAATGTTTATGCCAAATACACTCATAATACATGATCTTAATTCAGAATCATAAATCAAATGTTTCCAAATTTACCCCCCATCGGGTGTAGGGAAATGGTGATGATCAGACTTTTGTTGCTCCAACAAGAGTAACTCAAATAGTAAGATTAAAGAAAGTTAGAATTCTTGAACATTTACTAACTGTTGCTGCCTATTTTTTCCAATGTTGAAGTCCTTCCAATTGGGAGGTACAAAATCAGGTCACTCCAATGCGATAAAACAAAAGGATCAGCTTCTCCACTCTTACTAAGGTCAATTTCTCCCTGTTCCAAAGCTTGGTACATGAAAGATTTGTTAGAAAAAAAAATTGGTGATTTTTTCATTTCACTGCCTTCTCTGCACTGTGCTATATCACTAAAGTAGTTCATCAAGAGCAATTCCTATGTTATTTGTAGCTATCTATAGTTGACAATTTTAATTGCAAAATTTCAAATTATACGATTTTAGGATTTCAAGATTTTCAGAGAATGTAATTTGTTTTTTCGGGAAACAATTTCTATAAACCACACCGAATTTCCTATACCAGAAAATCAGAAAAATCAGAAATCTCATCACCAAAAAAACAGAAACCAGAAATCCTTTACAAGAAAACCAGAAGCAGGAACTTCTTTACCCGAAAAGCAGAAATTCTCTTACCAGACCAGAAAATCAGTATTTCTTTTACCAGAAACCAGTATTTTCGTTACTAGAAACCAGAAACCAGTACTCCCTGTTTTTAATATCTGTTCTTACCAAAAACCAGAAATTCTCTTACAAGAAACCAAAAAACCAGTATATCTTTTACCAGAAACCATAAACCAATACTTCATGTTTTCCTGGTATTAATAGCTGATTTTCTTGTATGAATGAGAAGAACAAATTCTAGGATGAGAAATTACCCTCCAACAACTCCTATCGGCATCTATGGCCCCCCTTTCTACGATGATAGAAAATTAATTAATGTCATATTCATTTGTCGTGGAGTTAAAATCTTCTTCCCTTCATATGAGAAGGATTTCGTCATTTGGGTTCGGCTCCTCTCTAATGTGCGTTCTGTTTGTATTACCATTTGCTAGGTTTTACATCGTTGGCAGTTCCTCACTGTGTGACAAGACGGATCAGTCTTCCCAGCTACCACTTCTCCATTTCTGAGGTCTCATCCTTCTCTCCTTCTCTCTCTCTATTATTCTGTTTGGTTAGCTTCCCTTTTCTTCTGACTAAATTTGAGTCGGTAGAAGTTATGCCACTGTTACATCTGTAGTTGGTTTCTCCGGGGTCTGTATCGTTCAAAATTGATTTAGACCCTACTGAAATGTTCAAATTATAATTGCAAGTCTGATTGGGATGCTTTATTATATATATATCTAAAAGTGATTTATTAAATGTACCAGTCAGATGCAAAATGTCTCACAAATATCTTACTGTGGAATTATTCCGCGAGGAGAAGTTCAAATGAAAACACCAAAAAATGATTACCAAAAAAATATACAAGCTTACCTCTTTCACCTCCCTTTTCCTCTCCCTTCATACCTCCGCTCTTATCACCTCCTCTCACTTTACATTCTATTCCCACGAGCAGCTTTCGACTCGGATCCGGATACTATCAAATTTTCAAGTGAACATTACCTCTAGATCTACCCTTCCTCCTTATCGCCAACTATTTACTATTTTGCCATTGCAGATTCAAATCTCCAGACATTCCCCCCTTCAGAAACTCAAGGGAAGATCTCATCTGTCTTTTGTGCCCTGCAAGATGCTGATGGTACTAATCCAGATCTCCTTTTAATCTTTATTGGTATTTTTGAAGGTATCACATTTACATACTTTCTAGAAAAATCAGCATTACAATTAGTACCAAGTATAGTATTTGGTTATGGATATAAGATTAAGCACAATATTTTCATCATGTCAATTTAAGTAAGTTGTTGGCAGCTTAAATTGTAAAGAAGAGGGGCACATAAGTAAAATAGCTCATTAGCATTTCCTCTTTTGTTAGTATGAAGTTATATATATGTAGTTAGGATTAGTGTATTCCTCAATTCGCTGATACAGAGACTTCAGTACAACCCTCTTAAGCTGTCCTGTTTGGTACTCCCTCATATATATCTTCACTGTGACGGAAAATTCATTAAGTTTGTATGGAATCAACTCCCTTGGTGACAAAGGGTATGCCAGAATTTTCTGAATTCTCAGGAAAACATGTAAAAGTTCCCTATTGTTTATTATGTTGGCCAGTATGAATTCACTGTACGAATTTAAATTCATGATTTTGTCTTCAGCAATCTCGAATAATCAAGGGACCAAGTGTCTTTGACCATAACTTTCCATGTACAATAGGCTATAGACTGATACATTACACACATGAAAAATCCATTTTTATAACATTAATTTCTGATGGATTAACCATACTTCACTATTCACAGGTTCAAATGTTGCTATGGTGGTTGTAGATACATTCTCGAGGCTGGGTAAGGGTGCAAAAATGAGCTTCGATGAATCTAGCCAAGGTATTGGCTGGTTTAGCATGTTCTCAGTTGCAGCATACAAGCCATACTTTGATGTTGACATGCCAAATGTGCTGGAGAGAACAAAAGATTCACTCTTCCCTTTCAGGAGAAGCTTCAATGAGAAAACCACCAACAATCCTGACTTGTCACTTTCTTTTCCTATAATTAGTATCTTTTGTTGCCTACCTGGAGTGAGGCTATGGTACTATGCATAGTGCAGATTGGTCCGTACTATGGATCAAATTTTTATTTCCAAAGTCCAAACAGTCAATCTGTACCTCCACCATATGTAGATGTACTTGCAAACTAAATTTTATATTTTTTTTAGAATTTTTTTTACTTTTGTTATATAGGTAGAATATCACTTGATATAAAAATTCTAGACCATTCAAAAGTAGTGACTTGATATAAAAGTTACTCCACGAATTAATCATATATTACATTCTGCCCGTCTTGCATGGCTTTGGTGTTCTATTCTGTACTGAACGGAACCCATATAATTATAAATGAATATATATTTTTTTGGGAAGTGCATTGATTAAGTTAACATACAAAGTGACTGTTATATATGCGTATAAATTTTATTGAATATTATTTTTGGTGACAACAATTAAATTTAGAACAGTCAACCAAAGATAAACAGAAAGTGTCAGCTATATAATTACATAAACCAACAAACAACAACAAAACCGTTGCAGCTTCCAAAAAAACAATTGCGGCGGAGCCGCAACAAGGTAACTAGTGAATTAAATATGAGGAGGGATCAAGTTACAATATATTTGAGTTACAACAAAGTTACAACAATTATTTTTTTCATTTTCAAAGTCTAAATCGTCGATTCAAACCATTCAACATGATCTCCACAATAAAATGTACTTGTAGATCAAATTTTACATTTTTCTGAATTTTTTTACTAATTATTAAGTATTTTACAAAAAATAGTTATATTCAGACCATTGAATTTTGTACCCATCTTAATAAATAGTAAAAAAAATCCAAAAAATGTAAAATTTGATCTGCAAGCACAATTTATTTAGATGATCATGTTGAACGGTTTGGATCGACGATTTGGACTTTGAAAATGAAAAAAATAGTTGTTGTAACTTTGTTGTAACTCAAATTTGTTGTAACTTGATCCCTCCTCATTAAATATATGAAAATTAAAATATGCGAGACTAGGAATAGAAAATTAAATAAATTAAATAAAATGAGATTTTAAATATATGAAATTGCGAACTTATTTACCGAAAATAAAACAGACGCTGACAGATAATAATCCATCCGACATTTTTATTAATATCCAAAGTTACTTACAAATTAATTAATATACCCACGTTAGGTATTTTTAAAAATGCTCAAAACGGTCATTTAATGGCCGGTTTTTAATTTTTTTTTTGCTAATATAAATGGTCATTAAATGGTCTTTATTAGCGTAAAATTGAATGATCATTAAATCACATTAATGTTGTACCTTAATCTTCATCTTTATATAACAAAACTTTATTTGAACAGTGTTATGCAAAATACCATAATCTTCAATGGTCATTAAATGAAAATGAAAAGTAGTTGAGATTAACAAAGCTTTCTTATCTTGGGCTAATTTTCATGGCTTATTATCAGACAATAATAATATAATATACGTCTTCACACAACAATTTCCTTCTTCTTTTCATAATATTTCAATTTATAAAACAAAAAAAATATTTCTAGTTTAAAATGTTGGTGTGGAGAAGATTTATCCCGGTGACCAAAATTATCTGTATTGAATCTAAAATCAGGTGGAACTAAATAAATTGTTCAAATCTAATTATTGGATTGTTTAATGAATTGTTGAAATCAAGAATTAAATAGAGATTCAACTCGGTTATATGTGATGCATCTCACCCCAAAAGAATTAATTGCGTTGTATTAATTCTAGAAGTCATAGCTTCATCATATATGATCAACATATTTATGCATTGGTCCTTCTCATTTTTATCACAGTGTGCATACACAATTTCCAAAAGGAAACAATAATTTGTACACAATTTTTTCCAAATGAAAACAATAATGAGTACACAATTTTTTATGAAAGATTTAGAGATGAACAACTCTTGTTGCATTTACTTCCAATTAACTAGACACAACCCTTGTTGCATTTAAATAGTCATTAAATGTCTCGGAGCAAGACAACATCTTTAATTTGATTTAATGACCATTTAATTGTACACTAATAAAGACTATTTAATGACCATTTAACCAAAAAAAAAATTGAGAACCGGCCATTTAATGGCCCGTTGAAAAATAAAGTGGATCGCCCATTAAATGGCCGGTTTAGATATTTTTCAAAATATCCCGCTAACGTAGGTATACTTATTAATTTACAATTAACTTTGAATATTAATAAAAATATCGGATAATCCACCTATGTTTGTAAAATAAATGCACAAGGGGACGAAAATAGAATAAAGTCCAATTAGCGCAGGAGTCGAAACCCAACCTGACCTGATTTACTATGATTCGAAATTGAGACCAAATTTAGTTGGAAATTAATTCAAATCTAGCCGATATTTTTATTAATACTAAAAAAAAAAAAAACAAATTATCAAATTTGCCTCCACCCCAAACTTATTTTTAAATCTACCCCAACCGCCCAGACACTGGGTGGTCCACTGTGATAGCTGACCGCCCAACTGCTGGGCGGTCCGCTATTGTTTTTTTTTTTAAACTTTGTTTTTATGTTTTAATTTGTTTTAAATATGGTACATTTATTTGTTTGAATGTTTTATATTAAATTGTTGTAATGATTTATATGATATATATTTATTATTTGTTGACGATTATATTTTTATAATTGACGATTATTTTTATATGTTATGTAATTGTCTAGTTTTTAATATAATTGATTAGTTTTATATTTAGTTTGTTAATGTTTAAATGTTTTTAAATGGTAATCTAAATGGTAAGTCTAAACAACAAAAGTAGGTAATCTAAATGGTAAGTCTAAACATGAAACATAACAATCCAAACATGAAATATAATAATCCAAACATAAAATACTAGAAACCTATCAAACTAAAAAACTATAAAAACCCTAACGGCGATGACGAGGGCGAGGTCCGGAGAGCTCCAACCTAGTAGGTGCACGGCGGTCCCTCTGCGACGGCGGACGCCTCTGGTGAACCTCATTCACCTGCATGTCATCGTGTACGGCGTCGTGCGCCCACGGATCGGCCTCCCAAGTAGAAAGATACGTGGCCGGAGGCGGTGTGCCAAATATAGCAGAGGCAAAGCCATCTGCAGTTTGCGCCCCACTCCCACTGGCCTCGCCGTCGTGCTGTCTGGTCTCCATATATCGAGGTCTGTGGGAGCTATCTGGCTCCCATCCGCCCTCATCTCCAACGAGGTCATCCAATGAGAAGTCAAATCTGCCGGAGCCATCATCTGCATAAATTAAGATAAATTAATAAGAATGGACTTTTAAAGAGACACTTAATAATGTGTATGGCATATTATTACCTGCAGGAGGTGGCGGCATCTCATCAGCGTAGATAGGGACTCTAGGCTGCTCCGGATCTGGTGGTGGGGTTTTATCTGTGCCAATTGATGTCCTCCCCAGCATCGTGCAACATACCAACGAGGCATCCGTCCCAGCCAGAGTCCTCCACGATCGGTGCACTGTGTTGGAGCATTTGACATCCTATCGCTCTCCAACTCTTTCTCGCCATGCACAGCAAGCTATATGTCACTCCTCTAATACCGGTCAAAATCTGCACACAATGTTTTTTCATTATTATTTTTAGAAGATGAATAAATAAACTATTAATATTTTAAGTATGTCAATTTCATGTAAATATACCGAACGAGCATGGATCGGGCCGAAAGGCAAGTAAGTCCTAGATCCTTCACCCGTGAGTCTCTATCGAAGGGCATCACCATAGTCCCCCTGTAGGTAAACCGACGGCATGTCCCATCTCTGGTACCAGACTAAATATCGCAATCTGTAAGGCTCATGCGGCATAGGCATCAACAACTGAAGGCGGGGTCCATAAGTGATCCTCCGGTGATGCAGCACGCTCGTAATGCTCCAAGAAACGCGTGCTCCAGTCGACCTTGGGCTTGTTGTGTTTAGTGCTGCAATATAAATTAATTAGTAACGTGTATGGATGAACAAGTAATAAAATAGACAAACAATAAGGCGGTACAGAATACCTGTATAGCTGGGTGGTCTGCTGCTCTCCCAACTCTGGAAAATCCGGAACATAGGCATCCAAGCCAAACTGACGGGGCACTCGATCAGGATAGTGATACTCAACTATCCAGAAACATACGCATGACACAAGCCCCGGTATAAGTGGGCGAGCACGGCTCCACCCCAGTTCCACCTCGACGGCCGCTCAATGTCTCTCAGCAGAGAAAGAAACATAATCGGAACTGCGTCTCCGCTGGAATCGACAAACATGACGCTGCCACATAAATCCATGACAAACGCCCTCACATACCTGCAATATAAATTAGTCAACATAAATAACTACAATTATTGTTGACTCCATAATATATTTTAATTTTCAACTATTTGTGATATAAATTACCTCAAAACGGCTTGCTCGTCAGCGGTAGCGCGGGTGATCCTACGCCGGTGGAAGAATCTGCAGAGCGCCGCAAGACTAATGCAATACCCAGAATACCGGTACTCCTCCTCCTCTCCTCTCTTCTTCTTCTTCTTCAGCAAATCCGTCGGAGGGGCCCCCAGCAGCTCTGGTATCACCCCGTCATGGCAGGATCGTCCGAGACACCACCGATGGGGTTGCCATCTATCCGTAGACCCCATAAGGCGCTGACGTCACCTAGTGTGACTGTCATCTCCCCAACTGGAAGGTGAAATGTATGCATCTCTGGTCGCCATCTCTCCACTAGACCGCAAACGAGAGCCTGGTCAATATTACTGTGAGTCATGGTGGCCAACTGATACAAGCCGAGATGCATGATGCACCGCTCCATCAACGGATGAGCGACGTATGGAATCTCGGGGGTGCGATGCCTCACTGTAATCATCGTATCGTCCTGCATTTTATAGTGATTTTAAATTAAACGACTGATTATCTGTAATATTAAATAATGTTATTTAAATTAGGTATACAAAACCAACGTACCTCCATAAATGCAAGTGAGACACGGTGACTGACATGTGGGGTCCACAGAAGAGGACTAAATGTGTCAGGATGTTGAGGGGGGTAATCTCCAAAGGGAGCCTCTACATCGGATGGCTCTGCACCGGATGCCTCTGCACCGTGATCATGTGAACTCTCCCCTGTCTCCAGAGAGGCATCCCATGCACGTCCCCGTCTAGTTCTAAACATACTACATTTCAATAAACAGAAGATTCTACCTTATAAATCCTGATTTATAAACCCTAACTTATAAACTCCAATTTTGTCAACCTAAACCCTAATTTAACAATTCAACCCTAACTTATAAACTCCAATTTTGTTAACCCTAAATCCTAATTTACAAACCCTAATTTTGGAAACCTACTTTTTAACAATTAAATCGCGACGGGAAAATCAACAACCCGCACACGATAATTAACAATTCAACCCTAATTTATAAACTCCAGTTTTGTCAACCCTAAATCCTAATTTACAAACTCTAATTTTGAAAATCCTAATTTTTAACAATTAAATCGCGACGGGAAAATCAACAACCCGCACACGATAATTAACAATTCAACCCTAATTTATAAACTCCAGTTTTGTCAACCCTAAATCCTAATTTACAAACTCTAATTTTGGAAACCCTAATTTTGAACAATTCAATCGTGTCGGGAAAATCAACAACCCGCACAAGATAATTAACAATTCAATTTCTACCAATCGTTCCAATGCCAATACAAGATACCAATATAAATTAAAAAAGTTATTTAGAGACTTACCCGAAAATAATCGGATTGTCACCGAGATGGCCGAAAATTAGGGTTTGGGTGAGAGAGGGCAAGAGAGAGAGAAAGAGGGAGAGGAAGCTCTAGAGAGAGAGTGGCAGATTGGAAGAGAGAGAGGAAGAGAGGGGGAGAGAGAGGAAGAGAAAGGGAGAGGAAGAGAGGGAGAGAGAGAGAGTTCAAGAGAGAGAGAGAGGAAGAGAGGGAGAGAGAGAGTTCAAGAGAGGGAGAGAGGAAGAGAGGGGCTGGTGGAGGTCGGTTTCGGGCGGCAGGGAGGCAGAGAAGAAAAGAGAGAGAAGAGAGAGAAAAGGGTCGGGCCGCCCATATAAAAAAAAATCAATAGCGGACCGCCCAGTGGCTGGACGGTCAGCTATCACAGTGGACCGCTCAGCTGCTGGGCGGTCAGCTAGGAAACTGGACCGCCCAGTGTCTGAGCGGTTGGGGTAGATTTAAAAATAAATTTGGTGTGGAAGCAAATTTGATAATTTGTTTTTTTTTTTGGGTATTAATAAAATATCGGCAAATCTAGATAAGGTAATCTAGATAAGGTAAGAACTGAGCAAGCCAAATGTCAACTTTCTACTGGTTAATATAATAATAATTTAGCATCTTTCGGCACCAGCAGAGGCGTTAATTCTAGAGGTACACGTACCCCTCTACGTGTCATTGTCAACAAGTTACAGTCAACAATACACGCGTCCTGTCGCTTACCCATATCACTTTAATCTAAAATACTTGTATCAGACCAGCTTGCCAAAACACAAATTAGAGCTTATTCACACTGTTACACTGATAAATAAACAAGCAAAAGAAGAGAAATTAGAACCAACTAGACGACGACCAAAATGGCATCAAACCAGCAAGCAAGCTACAAGGCCGGTGAGACCAAGGCCCGTACTGAGGTAATATTTTCACCATCTCCAATCAAAATTAGTTTCAATGCAGCATGTACTCGGTTACCATTAGTTGGTAATTAACGAACTTAGAAAATTTTCATTCAACCAATGCAGGAGAAAACTGGAAACCTGATAGATATGACGAAGGAGAAGGCTTTTGAGGTGAGGGACAGGGCTTGTGATGCCGCTCAGGCCGCCAAGGAGTGGGCCCAGCAGGGGACTGACAAGACTGGCGGCTTCCTTGGCGAGAAGACCGGAGCTGCAAAGCAGAAGGCTTCTGATACGACGCAATCTACCAAAGAATCCACAGAGGCCGGTAAGGAGAAGACCGGCAGCTTCCTTGGCCGAGAAGACCGAAGCTGCAAAGCAGAAGGCTTCTGATACGACGCAATCTACCAAAGAATCCATAGAGGCCGGTAAGGAGAAGACCGGCGGCATTCTACAACAGGTAAATCAATCAATTAATTAATTAATAGCCACTAATTACTTGTACCCTGAATGAACCAATTAATGTGGCTGATTTAATTAATATGATAATTTGTTCTGGTTTTGGGTCAATTGTAGACGGGGGAGCAGGTGAAAAATGTGGCCTTCGGGGCAAAGGATTCGGTGGTAAATGTGGCCTTCGGGGCGAAGGATGCGGTGGTAAACACACTTGGTCTGGGAGATAATAAAAGCAATGAGAAAGGAGAGAAAAACACACTTGGTCTGGGAGATGATAACAACTGAGTACTAGCTTCATTACTTGAGCTATGTATGTTCTGTTATATTGTGTTAGACTGGTAGATCCTTGTTGGTACGGAGCAGATTCAGATTCATGTTTTTAATTAGCCTGTGTTTCTTTTTGTTGCTGTGTTGTTCGCTTTTGTAATTGAATCTGTGTTACCGTTGATATTGGAATGAATAAATTATGTGACTTTTTCTTCAAAAAATAAATTATGTGACTTAATTTAGTTTGTTTATAATGGCATGGCTGCTTTAATTTGTTCAATTGTGAGAATGTGTCAACTCTTTTGCTCATTAGCAAGATTTTTTGGAGTTTTTAATTCCCAAGTCTGAACAAGAAAGGTATTTTGAAATTTTAATTGCAATCAGATTTTTCTATACTTAATTCTTCAAGATCTCCATCTTTATATCACTGATTTAATTCTCACTGTATTAGTTAATAAATAAAGTAATTGCATATAGATAAATTAGTTGGAAATTGAAAGAGGTATCATAGTTATTATAGTTTCATTATGATTTATGGGGCTAATCTTTCTTACTTTTAAGATTAAATTTTATTTATTTATTTCAACTTAATGCAAACAAAAAGACACGGTGTGTGTTTTTATGTTGAATATAATGTTGTTGGTTATTACGCAGTTGATTTCTTTTATTAATATCAATTTTACTAGTAGAAATATGAAAAGCAGTCAAAAAGTATCTTTGATGAAAGGAAATAATTTGAGTTCGATGCCAATCGGCTTTAGGATGTAGAATCCATTAGAAACCGATGATAAGTGATAAAAGGATTTAATTATGATAGAATACCATTGGATACTTCTGGTCAAAGTCAAACTTTACTGTTAGATAGTTAGTTACAGCAATTCTGTTATAATCGATTGTATGATTTGTAACTGTTTCTATATTCCAGCAGCTATATATATCTCACTGTAATCATCAATCATTGAATAATAGAATGAGTTCATTACAAGATTCAATCTTACTCTCTCTTCTCTAATTGCTCAAGAGATTTCAAATTATCCTTGATTTTTTCGCTTGGCCATCTCTGTGAATTCAATCCAAAATTGATAGATACTATTCATATATGATCTATGTTAAGTTTGGGGATGAGGGGATTTAATTATATAATAACAGTAAAGAATAAATGGTTTATCCAAGGAAATGGAGGAGGCAACAGTTGCTTTGTTTCAAAAGAGAAGTAATGATGAAGAAAAGAAAATCTTTAGCAAGGACACATGATGGATCTGAGTTTTCTGTATGACATACAAATATAAATGAAAAAATTAAAATATGCGAGACTAGGAATAGAAAATTAAATAAATTAAATAAAAATGAGATTTTAAATATATGAAATTTCGAACTTATTTACCGAAAATAAAGCAGGACGCTGATAAATGATAATCCATCCGACATTTTTATTAATATCTAAAGTTAATTATAAATTAATAAATATATCCACGTTAGCTGGGTATTTTAAAAATGCTTAAACCGGTCATTTAATGATCGGTCAACTTTTTTTTCAATTGGCTATTAAATGGCCGGTTCTCAAATTTTTTTTTTTTGCTGTTTAAATGGTCATTAAATTAGTTTTTTAGTGTACAATTGAATGATCATTAAATCAAATTAAAGATGTTGTACCTTAATCTTCACTTTTATATAAAATAGCTTTATTTGAACAGTATTATGCAAAATATTATAATCTTCAACGGTCATTAAATGAAAGTGAAAAGTAGTTGAGGTTAACAAAACTTTCTTATTTTGGGCTAATTTTCAAGGCTTATTATCAGAAAATAATAATATAACACAACAATTTACTTCTTCTTTTCATAATATTTCAATTTATAAAAACAAAAAAAATATTTCTAGTTTAAAATATTGGTGTGGAGAAGATTATCCCGGTGATCAAAATTATATGTATTGAGTCTAAAATTTGGTGGAACTGAATAAATTGTTCAATTCTAATTATTGGATTATTTAATGAATTGTTGAAATAAGGAATAAAATAGAGATTCAACTCGGTTATATGTGATACATCTCACCCCAAAAGAATTAATTACGTTGTATTAATTCTAGAGGTCATAGCTTTAACATATATGGTCAACATATTTATGCATTGGTCCTTCTCATTTTTATCACAGTGTGTATACACAATTTTTCAAAAGAGAACAATAATTTATATACAATTTTTTCCAAATGAAAACTATAATGAGTACACAATTTTCTCTGAAAGATTTAGAGACGAACAACCCTTGTTGCATTTACTTCCAATTGGCTAGACACTGCCCTTGTTGCATTTAAATGGTCATTAAATGTCTTGGAGCAAGACAACATCTTTAATTTGATTTAATGACCATTTAATTGTACGCTAATAAAGACCATTTAATGACCATTTAAACAGCAAAAAAAAATGAGAACCAACCATTTAATGACCGGTTGAAAAAAAAAGTGAACGGCTATTAAATGGCCGTTTTGAACATTTTTTAAAATACCCTAAAGTGGATATATTTATTAATTTGCAATTAACTTTGGATATTAATAAAAATATCGGATAATCCACCTATGTTTCTAAATAAATGCACAAGGGGCCGAAAATAGAATAAAGCCCAATTAGCGCAGGAGTCGAAACCCAACGTGGCCTGATTTACTATGACTAGGAAGAAACTGGTCTCACTCACACTTAGACCGGGCCTTGCTTTCTTTACACAAACTAGGCTCAGACAACTCAAACGACTTGCAATTCTAAATCCCAACCTCGATCTCTACTCCGCCTCCCCTTTTCTTACATACAGCTATTTTCCTCCGCTCCGGCGAAAGTCGGAGAAGGTAGAGATAGATAAGAGTAGGGGGAGGGAGAGATTAAAGTGAGGGGCGGAGATGTCTCTGACGATGGTAAAGATGACTGAGGAGGTGTGGTTGACATGCGTGGCTCACTCTCTGACCACCGAGAGCGAGGAGATCATGGGTGTTCTCCTCGGTGATATCCAGGTACTCTATTCCTCCGCATCCTGCGCTCCATCCCCTTTCTCAACCTTCCTAATTTCTCTTCAGCTTTCCTTAATCTAATTTCAACTTAATCCTGCGCTAATCCCTTCAATTTACACTCTCTAGATTTGACGAGCTTACTCTAGTAGTTGACGAGATGTTATTTAATTGAGTATTGAATGCATTTTGTATGATTCTGAGAAATTGGTTTCTTTGGTGGTTGCAGAAGTCAAGTGGAGGGAATGTGGTGGCAATGATATGGGGAGCATTGCCACAGATGCGCTCTGACAGACGTAAGGATAGAGTTGAGACCAATCCTGAGTTGCTTACTGCTGCCACTGAATATGCCGATATATCCTTTCTTTATATTTCTTAATCTTTATACTTTTTTTATGACAAGGGTAGGTATGTATACAAGTTTGTACTTGACCTGTTTTGTTAGCACATTATGTCAAAGGCGATCGGGAAGACAACTAGGGTGATTGGATGGTACCACTCTCATCCTCACATAACAGTTCTGCCATCCCATGTTGGTGAGCTAACCTACCTAAATAACCTAGTATTTCAATTCCATCTTTGCTTTAGAATTTAGATATTTATGTATTCAAGTCTGAAATCCTATGAATTTCTTATGCAGATGTACGCACGCAGGCAATGTATCAATTACTTGATCAAGGCTTCATCGGGCTGATATTTTCATGTTTCAATGAAGATGCTCAGAAGGTATAAATTCCCTTGAAACCTCGAACCTGATGAGTCGAATAAAAAGGGTAAATACCACCTACTTTAACTTATCATAACTTTATGGTTGATGATGGCGATAGGCAGGAAGAATACAAGTGATAGCATTCCAATCGCTCGACAAAAAGCAACAGCTGCTGCTGCAGCAGCAGAGAGAGATGCCATTGGCCATAGAGGTGCCTTCCTTCCCCTTCCTCTTCTTCAACCTTGCGCTCTGCTGACAACATGATCACTGAGAGCGCTGAGCAGGACTCCGCTGACTCTTCCCGTCCCTGCAAAAACTAGCAAGGTGCCTTTTTTTTCTTTTATTTGTTGTTATTTGCAAATTATGGTGGAATTTTTTTAGAATTTTTTACTATCTTTTTATATTGGTACAATATCACTTTTTCGTATGGTTCAGAATCTCCTTAAAACAGTGGTTTTGTACCTATCTAAAAAAATAGTAAAAAAATTCTAAAAATATAAAATTTGGTCTCCAAGCATATTTTATTATGAAGATCATGTTGAGCGGTTTCGGATCGACTGTTCGGACTTTAAAAACAGACATAAAGGATGTGGAGCATATTGGAGCACAAAATCATGGTGCATTTGAACCCTCCTCATATATGTGTGTATATATACATATAAATTCGAAGGAAACTGTAACTTAAGGAAATACAGCACATTTTTTGGTCATCCTTTATAAGAAATAATAAATGGTTCAATCTTAATCATGTGAACAAGGAGCATTGCGCAATTACCACATTTAGTTTTAAGTACAAATTGGTCATCTTGTATCCCCCAACTCCAACACTACCGAGAAGTAAGAAAGTTCGAGCTTTTTATTTCTCAGTTTGAGGTTGTTCCTTCAAATGCTATAAGTTGCAAGTCTTGTGTTGCTTCGGTCCGTTTTGCTAGTCATTTTGTACTTTCATCTTTCATAGAAAAGGAGTTTAAACACATTATAATTATATACTAGGAAAATTTATATACAAAGTTTGAACTATGCACATATATTTAGTATTACCTTACTTTTAGAAGAAAGGATAATAAAATTATGAATGAAAGCTTCAACAAAATTTATGCAATACATATGTTTAAATAATTGAAAAAACTTCATCCAAATTTTACTTTTTTCCAGCATATTAATCAACAACAACAACAACAACAACCAAACCTTTAGTCCCAAACAAGTTGGGGTGATGTGCTCACCAAGAGGGTTTGGTGAGCACAACTCCAAAAGTCTATCGGATTGGCTTCAAATGATGAATCCAAACTGTTGAAATCATCTACTTCATGAGTGATGCATGTACATGAAATTTTTGGAAGTTTGAATTCATTTAGTACAAAGTCAAGCGGTAAAAAAAATGAACCTTTTAAGTTATTTTATGAGTTGTTTATGTATTCATTTTTCATCACTTGTACTGGATGAATTCAAAACTTTCAAAATTTTGCATGGACATGCATCACTCATGAAGTGGATGGATTTCAACAGTTTGGATTCGTCGTTTGAAGCCAATCCGATAGACTTTTGAAGTTGTGCTCACCAAACCCTCTTGGTGAGCACATCACACTGTAGCTTTGCTATATATATATATATGGACACACACACACACACAGCATTATTTAATTAATATAGCACATGCGATGACAAATTTTCTCTATTGGATAATTTATAAGTAAATTCAATTGCATAATCCTTATTTTTTCTATTAGAAAGCAAAAGGTCTTCTTGTGCATGAACTCTTTTATTATCCTATTCCATCCTTTTAAAGCAACTGAGATGCACAGGCTGCTGCTGGATCGGGATCTGGATACTCTGGTATGGAGTTCTACATGCATTCTGATAATCCCATTCCCACCACCAGCAACTCTCTCTACAACAATGGCATCACTGACTTGATTCCAATTGCTGAAATGTCTGATGGGGACATGAACGCGAGCATGCAGGAAGCGTTACACCTTTCTAGCTTGGAAGCGAGGTATAAATGAGTATTTTTTTTATGTTTCTGTTATACATTGGTGCAGATGTCTTGAATCTTTCTTTTGAAATTGTTTGTAATTATTGAATAGTGGAGCGGATTATGTAAGAAAAGAGATACCTCTCCAAGTACTTCCAACGAGTTATTTGTTGACTCTTGAATCTCCATTGGCTTCCTTTGTCAAGTTACAACATGTTCTGTATGATGAGGAGCGCTCTTCTTACAATCAAGCTTTGCAACACAATTTACGGTACATTTAATCTACTTATGTGCCTTGATTCTCTTTTAATAATTTTTTTCTCCCCTCACTATTTATATTCACTTCTTGATATCTTATTGTACTGTATTTATTTGTTCCTAGTGATGGAAAAGTGCACCCGCTTACATATGTTCATCACTCATCTACCTACCATGCATCTCTCTGCAAATTAATGGAAATCTGGTGAGCATTTCAACTATTTCAATATCTTTTGCACTGTTATGTAATGTCAGTTTGTTCCATGCTTCAGTTTCGAGTTGCTAAGAGAAGAGAATAAAGGGAAAGAACTAGTGTTTTCAGGTTTTACATATTTTAACGTTCAACAGACCTATTTTTTTTGTTGATGTTCTCTCTTTTCTGAATTCTGTAGCTTAAGCCCTGCAATAACTGTTCTCCAGGACCGACTCATGCAAAATGAAATTCGGGTAATTGTATTTTAATTTTTCTATTGTTTCTATGGGTTTGGGCTATGGCAACCAAATTATTTGGAACCCAATTTGAAGTCAAAACTGTAAATGTATCATAAGATCGGAACGGTTTTTGTGGATCGTGAATTTCAAAAGTTAAGTATCTGCATCATAGATCAAATTCAAAGATTGGAATTTTCTGTCAGCTTGACTGTATTCAATTCAAAGTTCAAACTAATTTATCCAGAAAAGGTTAGAACTATATTAATGATTTTTTTTCATGCTACAATATTCTTGCCATTTTTTTCTGTTATTTTTCTGCCAGAATATCAGGAGTTCCTATATTGACCATTTTAGTAGACTGCATATGCTTTCTCTTGGAAAAGACCAGGGCGGAACTAGAAAATTTAGATAGGGGTGGCTGGGAAATAAAATGTAAATATATATAACGTGAGAGGTGGGACTTGAACACAAGATCTCCAACTCAATTAACAACTTTAACCACTAGACTACAAGTAAACATTTGTCATTTAATGAGGGAGGCTAAGATATAAAAAACTTAAAGGAAACAGAAAATCCAATAAATTTTTATATACATAATTAAAAAATTTAGAATCATGGGGGTGCTTAGCCACCTTTGAATTACACTAAGATCCGCCTGGAAAAGACAATTATGTTATGGAGAAGTACATGCACAGTGTATTGATGCAAAATAGCCATTTTCTTAATGGAATCTGCTTCTCTTTCTGTTTCAAAAATTGGAAGGCAAAGAAGGGTAAAAATGATATAGTATAGTTTCAAACTTTGATCCTACCCTCCATTTG